>LQNS02277602.1:6898854-6927965 GCA_001587735.2 Parhyale hawaiensis
GCTGACTTAAATGCTCAATTGGTGAATTATAGAGTAATTTTACCAATCACTCACATACTCTCTCACTCACTCAATCTATCATCCACCCATATGATTAATTGCATGCATCATCCTTCTCTCTTGTTCACTCTCTCACTCTTCCTTTCACCCATATGTTTGACTCTCGCTTGGTCTTTCTCTAGCTTTCATTCACTCTTTAATTCTTGACTACAAAGCCCACTGGATCTCATTTTCAATCTCTAACTGACGAATGTCCACTGAATTTCTCACTCATTTTCATACCGTTCAAATTCTTTCTTTCAATGGATAGGAAACACATGCTCGTTATCTTACTTTATTATTCACCCTCTCATGGTTGAGCTACACTTCAGACTTGCTCCAACACTTGAAAATAAATCATTCTTTTTTACCCATTTGCTTTCTCACTCGAAAAAAAATATTGAAAAAAGATTTTAAAATTTCACCAAAAGAGTGCCCTTCATCCAACCCACACCTCCAGCTCATAGTCTCTCCCCCCCCCCCCCCCCCCCCCCCCCCCCCCCCCCCCCCCCCCCCCCCCCCCCCCCCCCCNTTTAAAATTTCACCAAAAGAGTGCCCTTCATCCAACCCACACCTCCAGCTCATAGTCTCTCCCCCCCCCCCCCCCCCCGACTTCCCCCTGCGCAGAGATTCGTAAGTCCTTATAGGTAAGTAATTAATATTCCAATTATTGTTTCGCATCCACGATATACAGGCTTTCAAATTGCATGGTACATTCATACATGGTTGCTTCTACATTCTACCCCTTAATTGGGTTCACACGCTAGTTCAAAGAACACGTTCTCTTAGCCAATTGTCCAGATATTTGTTGTACTCCATTAAATATAGCTCTGTGTCTAAGACAGAAACTTGCTAAATATTACGCAGTAGGAGTCACTAGGGAAGTTTCAGCCATCTCTTCAAATTTTGGCTGAATCAGCATAACTCAGCAAGCTGGGCTCGTTTATGCTGCTTCATTAAACGAACACAGTACCGTATTCATACGCAGAGCTGAGTATATTCGTTCGTGTGAAAGAACATTTTCATTTGTCTGTAAGTTTGAAACATTTTATGTTCGTAATTTAATCGTATCTTATATGTTTCATTCGCTAACAAACTCAATTGCGTCATTCGTCAGTACGCACCTGGCTTTCATGCATCAGCCCGGATGGCTCAGTCGGTAGAGCATCAGGCTTTTAACCTGAGGGTCCAGGGTTCGAGTCCCTGTTCGGGCGACATGTTTTCGCTAAATTTCGTGTAGCCTCAGCAACGGTGGGCGTAGCGTGATGGTGAAGTGGGCAGATAATCTTCTTGTGTTGAGGCGTGAAAAATTACAGAAAATTGCTGCGGAAAAATTGGCTAGGTTGGTCATCACACGCCCATGCAGTGGAGAGAAATACTTTCCGAGTTTGGGTGTGGTAATTAATGAATAAAAATAGACAACATACGGCTCACGCATCTTGTGTGAGCAGTAAGTGGAATGCCTTGTGAGGACAAGAGAAATATTTACGGAAAAGCGACTGGCGTGGGAGTAGGCTGCACGGACCGTGGGTAGAGCAACTTATTTTCTTCATTCTTAATATTACTAACTGCAGCAGCGAAAAAATTACTGGGTGACAATTACTAATATGATTTTGATTTAATCGCATATGAATAATTTTTTCAAAATATTTTAAATTTGGTTGTGGTAATACATAACACTACACAATAGTTAATAATAATAAAAATAATAGACGGATGTGCTCTACTTAGTGCATTAATTACAATTTAATGGTAGTGTACTAAACTGCAATTACTCCAGTAGATTGAACATCTTATATACGCAATTGCAATTAAACCAGTAGATTGAACAATTCGTAGACGTATATATACGAAATGGCAATTACACTAGTAGACTGAACAATTTTTTCCTCCATTACAATTACACCAGTAGATTGACCAATTCGAATACGCAATTGGAATTACACCACTAGATTGAACAATTTGTACATACAATGGCAATTACACCAGCAAATTGCACAATTCGTATGCGTATGATGCATCCTTGTACGGGCTATGGGACCTATAAGCCCAGTGTAAGAGGAATTAATATAGATATTAAATCCGGTATCGCTGTGTACAGGCAATATGCAGTAAATGCCCCAGAAAATTAATATTTTATTATGGTTGACACTGGCCGGTTAAAGAACCTTCGTGGGTTGATATGTGAAGAGGTAATATTTTATGTTAGGCTGCGCTACCACGCTCGTGCAATCGACAGAAAATATTCTGATGAGAGGTTTGCGAGAGAAATTTATGAATATTGTGTGTGAAGGTACATAACGACAAGAAATTACTGCCCTGGCTGAATTTTGCTGGAACCAACTCATATTTCACGGTTTTGCACAATACCGTACTATGATTATGATGATAATTTGCAGTACTGTATGTGTACCATGATTATGATAATTAATGAAACTACTCTGGTTAACAGGCATTTTCCGGTAAAAGTTTTTTCAACTGTATCCTCATTAGTTCTACTTTCTATGTCTAACTCTGAAGTCCCTTTTGGTACTTCTACCACGACCCATTTTCAGGTTCACTTCTTCATCAGTGATTTTCATGTAGAACGCCCCCTGATATCATCATGTAGACCAGTGGTTTCCAAACTGATAGTCATCAAGGTACAGGTAAAGTCAACTTGACCGTACCCCCAACTGGGAAACCCGCATGCACTGGTTTGTGCTGCAGATATAGACCAACAGGCCCCAGATGAGCATACGGCTGCAGTCGACCACAGATGTCTAGAGCTATGGCGCCAGTGGCGGAAGGCTCCATGCGACAATATCTGCGACCCCCCAACCCTCCCCATTGCTGGGGAATGTATGCAGCAGTATGCAGACCGGATGCTGACCGAGGGGTCATGAGCTTTTACTAGAAGTTCTGTCGGGTCCAAGATTCTTAATTTTTTTAATATATTTCAGGATGTTTGTTGAATTGTTTATATTTAGTTATAATGAATTTCAATAATATTTTTTTCCTTGTTATCGATCATCCCACTGTAAAGATAAACATTAAGATGTATGAGCGCCATCGAAACTTAGTACATTTTTAGAAAGCTTATATGTAGAGGTGGAGGTGATGGTGGGTTTGGTACTACTGAAAAGGGCCGGGTACTAGAGAAGTTGAGAAGCCGGGGCTGTAGACGTATTCTGTAACGTTATTGCTACGTGAATATCAAGTATAGAATATGCAAAGAACCTGACGAGCTGGTCAGATTTCAACTGCAGCTCTAAAGTCAGTGCGAATTAATGGTGGTTCTAATGATATGAATGGTACTAATGGCGAATTAGTTGCAATTCTCAAGTCATCAGCCAGAGGAACAAAGTCAAGTTTGTGGACAAGTATTGTCACTGTCCTTCTGTCCTAACAAGAATTATTCATACCCTACTAGAATTTTTGGCCTCCCCAGGAACTGTTGTCGAGTTTAGTTTCTAAGGTGGCGAAGATACTGTAAGAGTTGCTGATGATCATAGGTGATTATGCGATAGGATACCTGACCCTGTCCTAAAAATTACGGTTGGGCCTAATTTGCACGCTTCAGGTCGTATATCTCGGAAACCCGAATTTTTTTCGGGTCAGAATTAGCACCCATCCTAGCTTCGGGTAGGTTAGGTGAGGGCAGGTCTGGTTTTTCAAATTTTTTATTTTTTCAATTTCGGGTGTTTCATTTTTTTGTTAGTGGTAAGTCTGTGGCCTAGGGTACGTTACCCTCGCCTAGGAATGACTTTGGACCGATTTTCGCTTTTTTTAGGCCGTACTGTAAAAAAATCCGAACTAATTTCGGGTAAGTTGGATTAGGACCCTTCATAACTTCGGGTAGGTTAGGTGAGGGCAGGTCTGATTTTCCTAAAACCCATTTTTTCAATTTTGGGTATGTAATTTTTTTGTACACGGTGAGGAGGGGTTAGGTGCTTTTCTTTTGTGACATGTTGCGCTTTATGCGCTGATCGGAAGCGAAAAAGAAATTAAACATTATGAAAATTCATTGTTATATAGGTAAAAGTATTAGTGAACCCAGCCATCAAAAATGCCAGCAAGCAACTTAGAACGCCATTCCGTTATTCAGGCATAAATTGGTGTGATTCTGTAGTGCGACTCCATTGCAGCGGGTAAATTTCTGATTGAAAATTAATGACAGAACTACTAAACAAAATCCTAAACTAGGACCTCATGACAGCTACAGTGGATTACTACTCAGTATCTTCTGTTGACGTTGATATAGTGTCAATATTGTAGACGAGAGTATTTTTAACACGAGTCTCAGAAATAGAGAGAAAATGAAGGCTACATGAATCTTAAACTCAGTTCTGTACTCCAACTGCTGACATTATGGATTGCTTTTAATTCTTTTTGGCCTTCAAATACGCATTGGTCTTTAAGACAACGAATTGATACAACTAAACATCGGAGAAGAATATTACTGTATTGAATATAAGTAGCACATGACAATGGACACTATATCCTCGTACGCGTAGCAAATAACCCGCTTCTTCTTTCCAGCGGCCTTTACCTCCATCTATCGACAGCGACGAAGAATGGACAGTAAGGACCATTCATCACTTACCTCTAAGCATTTCCTTTATTTTCTGGAGCCTGACCTCCCTCATCCCCACTTATCCTACCTCTCCTTCCCCTCTTTCTCCCCCGTCCTCCCTCCCCCTTTCATGTAAGCCCTCCCTGGGGCATCAGATGAGCTCCCTAGCCAGCGATTTATTCAGGATACGGTGGGTGGCTGCTGCTCTTGCCTGAAACCATTTCACAGTTTTGCTTGACGTAGCTGGCAATTATTTTTTCTTTTTTACTTAATTAATCTTTTGTAATAATTGCCTGAAATCATTTCAGTTTTACTTGACGTAGCTTGCAATTTTTTTTACTTAATTAATATTTTGTAATAATTGCCTGAAATCATTTCACAGTTTTAATTTGACGTAGCTTGCAATTTTTTTTACTTAATTAATCTTTTGTAATAATTGCCTGAGATCATTTCACAGTTTTGCTCGCCGTAGCTTGCATTTTTTTGCTTAATTAATCTTTTGTAACAATTGGAGGTCTAATTTGACAAGAGCGGTGACCAAACAAATTTATCCGAAAAAATCTATATATTAATGTTCTCTCTATGTGCTTACGTACCAGCGTAATGTGTCACGTTTTCCATGCAAAATTAACCATCTCTTTTATGTCGTATAACATATGCATATGTCGGACTTCGAATAGCGTTGCTCCTAATAGAGAGGCTAAATAGTTAATAAAAGAAACTACTCATTACAGTATTCATGACACTAACCCGGGCACTACAGGTAACCTTTTAAGTTATTTACACTAGCGGGCAAAATAAGAGAACGATTTTCATTTTTGAAAATAAAGGTTAACCATGTAGAGTAAGTTAACGGCCGAAAGAAACCAGGCGGCAATGAATTCCTGTCTAAAGTTTCTGACAAGTCAATGCTGGACGGCTTAATTTACCCGGCCGATACAACGCACTCTATTATATAAGTAGGATAAAATTCAAGTTAAAAAGTTGCATGGAATAATAATTACTATAGATTAGATTTTTTAAAACCCTGGAGTAAAGTTTCGCCGTGGAGTAATGGACCCATATTTTTTAGGGTAAACCGGAGGTCCTCGATGCAATTCATAGATTGATTCCTCGTATTAATTTCAACTAAACCCAAGGGTAAAAGGATGAGCTCCCTGTCTGGAGAAGTCCAGGGGCTGTTGAGACCAATAACTGGGTGATATATGCACATATAGAAATATTTATATTTACATATAGAGGCTATATAGGACTATATGACGAGTGCAGTTCATCATGTGACTGTAAAAAGAGAAAACATCTGGTACTGCCGGGTATTTGCTCAACGGAGTAATTTGAGGGCTACGTAATATGACTAGTGCGGTGACAAACTGGATTTAGCCATAGGCGGTACTGCGCCAGTCAAACTTGTTCTCCCATTAATAATTGCAAAAGGACTTCTTTAGGTAATCACTTTGAAAATATTTGGAAACACCGTTATAGACTATCTCGAGTACTGTGTACCGCAAGTCTTCGCGGCACTATTAACTACCCTAAGCTCTTCAAGATCGTCGAACTTCATAAAAGACATCCCAGATAATAAACTCTAGAAAAACCGACGTTTTAGCTTCTCTTAATTGAGCCTGGTGATGTAGATACTGGATAGACTAGGGAAAGGTTCACTTCTCGCATGATCATAACAAAGCCGCGTGTGACGACATAGCAGTCAAAACTAGGCATTTGGCAAAGTCTTCCTTGTTATGAAGTCTTCCTTCTTGTCCTAATGAAGGGACGTGCCGTAATGTGACTGGCTGTGACGTCGTCTATGCCATTGTTGTGGTCACGTGATAAATACACTTTAATTCCATCTGTTTCAAGTCCTTTATTGTCACAAGTGTATTTTTTTAGTTCGTTTCAAATCATGTGAGCTTCCATAAGCGAGCAATATAATTTCGATTCAATGCCTAATTAAGACTATCGTGTTAATGTAACAAGCAATCTTTGCTTGAAAGATTCGGTAATACCAGATGATCTTACGGAAAGTTCAAAATAATCACAGATATGGACCCCGTCTTAGCTCGAGTGAGGGGTGTTGGATTCGCCCACTTCCACGCAGATAAGCTATTCTGATTAGAGTTAACTTGATCGGAATTTCAGTTCTGTGCACCAGATTTACCACTTGGGATAGAGTGTCGAAATGTAATGGCAAAAGTTTATGCTTGAGACGGCCTAGCCGCTCTTTCACTCAGTCCTTCAAGGGGGCTACCAATAACTTTCACGCATATAATTATATGTAATAAAATTTATTGTTTTTTATTTTCTACACCAGGTAAAGAAGACCACGTCATGTGCTGATCATGTTATTTTTACGGATCGAGCTTGTAGTGTATATTTTAAATACACGTTTTAAAAATAGTAACAGAGCCTCGAGTACTATCAACTAAGTGAAGTTTAATAAAATAAATATGGATAATTTGGCACTCTAGAATTCTACAGAAAACTGCATCAGCAGTCCCTTGTTACGCTGCAGTTATATTCTATTGTTAATTAGTAAGAAATTATACGCAGTATTTACAGTAAGCATCTAATCACAAAATTAAACACTATTCTACAGCTAATAACCTGGGATATACGCATCCATTAACATTTCTTCACCAGTTGCTGCTATGCACATTGTTTCAAATTGGGTGAAGAAACGAGGGGAGTCCGGGATAATTTGGAACTTTTTTGATCCAATTAAAGTTACTATTATTTTAAGATAATTCGAAGTGGAGAACTGCGACCCTGTCGTAACAACATAAAAGGTAGCAGGAAGGGCCGCAGGAGGCAGCGGTGGCCGGAAGTGCCCGCCTCTAAGTTTAGTATGTGCTACAGGCACTCGATAATTCGGTTCCCGAACGATTTCAATCCCCAGACAACGTTCTTGGCAGCCCCAGAAGCTTATATCGTAAAACAACGTCTGGGGTGGCCAAGAATTTTGATATGGTCTAGAACCTTTTTTGCTGTCCGATAAACTGTGTTCGAAAGTGTTCTTAGATGGCTTTAAATTAGCAAAGTTAATGAATCAGTTAAGGCAATGAATATATGTAAAAGACGAAGCTTCGAAATTCAGGAAACAGTGGGCAATATTATACAAGAAACAAGACATGATTAATTGAAAATGGGACGTGATAGTCGGGAACGGTCTTCAAATTTGGAATCAGATGGTTCAACTGATATAACTGCAGTTGAAAGAATTCCACCATAAATTGCTTGCTCCCCAGTAAAGTATTGGATCGTTACGAAGACTGGACCGTGAAGGCTTAGCAAACAAATGGCTACGAACAAATGCGAACGTTGGAGTTTTAAGGTAAAACAGGTAAAGGACTAATAGAATCGATCATCAAGGTTCAGTATATAAAGGACTACGATAATAAACACTGTGAACGTTGGCGTTGCAAGGTTGAGTAGATACAGAGGTGTGTTTTTGAGATATGAAGGTTGGAGTTTGGTCAGGGGGTTGACAGCTTATCTTCTTACACCGTTATCGACATCAGACCTTTTGAGTCGGTGCGGAGTCTAACGTTGTTCTCTCACTGAAGGCTTCGTAGCAGTCCGCGGCTTCTCTCAATATCTGCAACGGATAAAAATAATACGTTCTCCGAATCCTTGGTACTGGAACAGGGATAAATTACACCTACGAAATAAAACGTCATACTTTACGTGGTGCTGGAGCAGTAATAATCTGCTCTCAAGATGTAAGACTTGATATTCTCTCCATCGATAGTACTCAAACTGAAGGAAACTGTAATCTCTTTGGGAGACGGCAGGATCTAGCAAGAGAGAATTGGCATCACAGATATAATTATGTATCTATATGGCCAGCGTGGTATATGCACATTACTTGGTATGTACCTATTCCCGTAGAAATTTTTGGAGCAGGAAACAAAACAATGCATCTAATTTAGCCAACGTAAGCCAGTGTGCACCAAACGCCACAAACTCACGAACTAGAAATTTTCACAATTTGAATGAAAGTCTTCGCTAACCTGCACATGTCTGTCCATTTCAAGCAGAACGTCGGCGATGTCTTTTTGGACGAGGGTGGGCTGTGAGCAGGACGCTTCCCAGCCCGTGATGTGTGGGTGGGTGTGAGCAGCTAGGAGGGCCACAGATAGGGTGAGGGCTGAGCAGCGGGCCTCCAGCAGTCGAGGGTCCAGAGGGGAGTACATGGCCCGGGCCACGTCGTCCAGACGCGGGGACACCCGTCTGGAGGCCTGGAAGGACAATTCTGCTAGAGGTAGTTCCAATGGTTCCTTCAGTGATATAAACTGTTTCATAACTCTATCAATGACGGCTATAATAGTTTTACGTTATTTCACACTACTTAAACTTTTATTTATTAAAATAGCTATTTCATTCTGTAAGACTGTATTGTTGCTATAGAGTGTTGGTAGAGCCTTAATCTCCTGTGCGTGCGCAGTTTATTTCATTGCACTGGTACATAGATGCATTTATTGAATATAATCTTCAAGCAAGATAGTGATTAATTAATCACAGGACTTGCGTTATGTGTATCCGATTATTTGTTGTACTATTGTGATTATACGATACACTGTAAATTGTTTTACTTTTTCTCTTATAAATTGCATTAAATGGTTACAGCCAGCCGGAACAATGCCCTTAACGGAAGAAACTTACCTACTAATGAGAACTATGACTACAATGCTCAATCATTATTCATTTGTGCGTTCGTATATGGACGAAAATTATGAATTGATGGAGGAAGCGTCCATAGACGAATTTAATATGCTGATCCTCAATATTAAATACAAATTTATCGTTTTAGAAGACGAACTGCTTCAACTAGTAATGCCTCAAGGCTGAATTAAAATACGCTGACTTCAACGTAAGTTGTTGAATTTTTCCGAGCAGTGGTTAAACATGAACTCGTTCATCTTATTTTATAATAAGCAATCCTCACGGCGTTTTCCCGTATTTGTATACTTGTTACACAAGTAAATGTCGGAGTAACCGTCTCGATTTTTGATGGAATCAGAATATATTTACAGAATTCTGCACTGATTGATGGATACTTCCAGGTGTCCAGGCGAAGTCTTAAACACTACGTGTTACCGAACAGAGGTTTCTATTATTTCATTGTTAACGTTATATGTCCAATTATGCGATAATAATTGCAACAACAAAAATATGTAATGATTAATATCTTTTGAAAAATACGTCAATTATTATTCTTACAATAATGTTGTCATTCGATGAATAGTGTACAGCGATGAAGGTAAAGAAATGTCTATGTCCGAGTACATTATACAATGAAAAAATTATGAGGCGGTTGAAATTGTAATTGTTTGCGATTCATGTAACCTTTATTCTCTATCTTCAGGACTATTTACTAAATGTTATGTGGTCTGTAAGGTTGTTCATAAAATATTACCTGCAAGAAGATTAAAGCATCTATTATTCAATGGTTATTATTAATGCTTTAATGCTGTACTACGTTACATTATCGCATAATCGTTTGCGATAATGTAATGTGCGTTTATAATGTTCGTCTTTACATCCATTTATTATTATTTTTATTATTATAATAATACTGTACTGAAATGAAGGTAATGGGATACCAAGTGCGAGATGGATGAGATTGTGTTGACATAAAATTGTTGTATAACTTTACTGCTTGTTTTCAGGACTATTTACTCGAAATATAATTTCGCTCAATTTACTGTTCTTCATACAATGATACCAACACGGAAATTGAAGTTGGGTTATGGAAGAATTATTCTTAATTTGTGATACGATGCCGTTTTACGTATGTCACCATAATTGTTCTGTGAATGTATGATTATTGTTTTGAGTCTGATTATTACTCATATATCATGTGACGACGGATAACGTAAGACAAGTACTTACGGAAGATTGAACGATTAACTGATAAACGCATTACCCAACAAACTTCTTTCTACAGAAATTCCATACTGTACAATTTACTGTATTGATTTAATCAATCTCATGTCTATACTCACGGCAAGCCAGACTTATAATTAAATACAATGCGTTAACCGAGGTACTAGTATTTTGCGACCGGTAAATGCCTAGATAAAACAATGATCTACATTCACACTCTTACAACAGTGTTCATGCACAGATATATCATAACTGAAGGATACCTTATGGTAGGCTGAATAAACGGCGTAATGGTCATTTACATGCAAATTTTCAGGGCGTATTCACGTAATCCAGATATCATTTACGGTGACCGAAGAGTTGTCTGCCGAAGTTATTCATGTTATTCTTTATAATAGAAAATTGTGACAGCAACTATTTGGTACCGAATATTAGTATGAAAATACGTCGTTATACCTCCATTATTCATTCCGATATTATGTATCGATTATGCCGGTTACACAAGAGTATTAAGAAGGTAATGAATATGGTTATCACTGTTGTCCTAATTTTATTATTTCCGATGTAATATCCGGATTGATTAAGCAGATTGTATTCAAGCGTATAACTGTTTAAGACTGATCAGGTAAAAATTGAATCGTATATTATTGCATTATTACCGAGGTATGGTTATGATACAGATCTGTATAACTTGGACAGTACTTGGAAGATGGTCCGAATTACCTTCGTATAGTTCCAAATTTCATAAAGGTATGTTAGAAGCCGAAATCTAAAGGTATTCCAATCGATCATGATTGTTTATGGAACTCATTCAATAATATCTGGTTCAGTGTTCACAAAATTTGTATAACCATACCAGAAGACGATGATTTTATTATTCAATCCCAAGGATTATTCATTATGATCACTTACCAATGTCAATAATGAATTATGTTCTTGCTGAAGAAACAGCAGACGATGCGTAGGAAATAACCTGTCTTTTGCTGGCTTAGTTACCGCTGGCAGAAATTTTCTCTGAGAACCAATAGCAGTTTTCTTCTCTTTGGAGGAAAACTGTTTTGTACTTGAAGATCACGCTGGTGTATGTGAATGTGTGTAATGATGGTATGAGTTGTTAACACATGTATGTATAATGATAAAACAACGCTGCGTTGTAACGTTACGTTGTCGTAGCCGTGCGTGGACTAGTCTATTAGCTGTATCCATTAGGTGGATGTTAGCGCTTTCTGGATGTTAGATTTACATTAAATTTGCTCAGAATTCCTTCCTTCAGGAGAAATTCGTTCCTTAGGGGAGGAAGAGTATAGAGTGTCGGTACGAGTGAGTTTGTAACGAAGAAGTTCAATACTCCATATCATTGTAATCGTAATATCACATCTTGGAACAATAAGAAAAAACACCGATTGTTATATCTAACATTGTATTGTAATGCTGTGTTAATACTTGTGCTGGGGTAGAGATCATGCTGTGTACCAGGATGTATCTGCGTGTTCGCAGCAGAGTAAAGATTACCAACTGAGGAGTTGGGTGATAGAGGAAAATTGTAAGACGATGCGCTTGTCATCTCGCGTATTGTATATCAGTAGCAGGTGCAAGGCAGACCAGCGAAAAGAGCCAAGTCGAGATTTGTTGCGAGAAACGCGCTACATTTGTATCTAACAGCTGCATGAAGAAGTTAACTCAACCAGTCAAATTAGGAAAGCTGACCAAGAACCATCTGCGCAAAGATGCAAATATCAGAAGTTGCTCAACCGAATCAATATGAAATATGTAGCAGCTATGAGGTGGAACTAATCTGTAATTAGCTGTAATAAACTAACAGCTGCAGAGGGCATACTAATTTGGCCATGTAAATCAAGATAGCTTAAGGTATATAAGCTTAGAGGTTCCCGAACAACGGGCTTTTCGAGTAGACTGCCCAGCAAGAGGGCCGGCTCACTAGCCATGGCTTCACCTATACTGCGTTAACTGTATCAATATCTCTCTAGTTGTGTGAAATAAGGTATTAGTTGTGCGAGTGACGTCGTTTGCTTATAACCATGACTTGGAAGAAGTCTTCAAACTCTATTCAGGACGAGACGGTCCTTTCCGCGTTCGAGTATTATCAAAACCCCTAAGTGACAATCGAGGGTTAATATTGTTCTAACTATATCCTCGACAAAGGATATCAGTACCGCTTCCAATCACAAGAAGTCGAGCACCAAGCCTCTAAGTCATAACAGTGGGCAAAAATATCATAACTAGGGTCGTCTCTAAGAGAAAAAACAGAGACAACAAAAGAAGTACCCACTGGAAAACTCCCTTTTACAGTTGCAATAGAACCCTCATTCTGCCGAAGGAGCCTACGATAGTTTCCTCATACTGTCAACAGTTCCTACATTAGTTTCCTCATTTTATCAGTGATTTCTAGTTCCCACAATAGCTTCCAATAGTTTTAAAATAGTTTCTTTATTATCTCAGTGGTTTCTACGATAGTTTACTCATGCTATAAAGGGGTTCGACATTAATTTCCACGTTCTGTAAGGAGTTTCTACATTAGTTCCTTCATTCAATAAGTCGTTCCTGCAATTGTTTCTTTAGTCTATCACTAGTTTTTACAACAGTTTCCTCATTCTACCAGCTGTAACACGGATATAGTGCATGTATTTGCAGCAATCTTATCCAGCAATGCTGACTACATCAGTGTCTCTAGTCCTGCTGGTGAAACGGAGTATTGAAAAAAGCAGCATTATAAAATTTGCTTTCATCTCTCGCAGAATAAAAAAAACAGCACTAGCAGGTCTAGTGACTATGATAAGTTATCCTTTCGTGAGTCGCGAGCTTCTACTTTCATGCCACTATGTTTCAATCCATGGAACACCGAAGCACAATCACTTAGAACAATATACCTCTGTTTACAATTAAATTGTAATTTTTACTTCCATAAACTCAGCTCTAAGGGTGCAAAACGTAACTGCAGAGGCCTGATGCACAAACGCTTTGTCAAGTTACGATAACGTAAACTTTACTGTTCCTTGAAGAAGTACCGATATCGCGACTCAGATTTTGTCATTTTCTTATAAAGATCTTCACAAAGTTATGATCGAAGTAGTTTGAACCTCCAGATGATGCATTCCTAAGTAATGGACAAACTCAGATGTTGAATCGAGGAGTAAAAATGTAAAATTTCAGCGGTCTCTTGGTAGCATTCGTGCCTGTAGCTGTACAGCTGCGATACTTGTTACTTTAAGAAAGCTTTCGAACATCCTGCCCCTGGTTTATACTGTTTCCGAATGGACTGGCGTCACTATATGTAATACGTACAATAAGTATATCTCTACCGTAAATGTCTGTCCACGAAAATCACTTGGCAATCCAAAGGTAGAACGTCAAGCGCAATCGTATTTAAAGCACTATTACACTTGGCGCTGATTGTCATAAATATGACAGACAGAGAAACAGATGTAATTAAACTAATATTGCATCTCCCACACGCACACTATTAGCCAAATCTATGCAAAATGGATCAAATTTATGCACAATGAACCAAATCCATACTCAACGAACGAAATCTAATCTCCATAAACCCAAATCTATTCACCGTATGAACTTTATGCGATCCAAACCAATGGTTTACATTATAAGTAGGAGAGACCGTTATATACACACACCCACCTCAATGATACGAGTTATCTGATGCTGCGGTAGAGGCTCCACCGTTGTGGCCACGAGGCGCTCCGTCAGATGGTGGCACAGTTTCAAGATGGCGAGGCAGTGCGGAATTAAACCTGAAAGTTGGGTACACAGTTAAACTGGACTTTGGTAAGCATACAGATAGAAAAGAACTTATCACCTAACCTACGCTTAAAAAATTACCTGAGAAGTACGTGGCCCATCTTTGTTTTGAATAGGATTCATCATGCTTATTGTGTGTTTAAAAGTAGGTACATATCATGTCGTTTCTTGAGAGTATGTTCGTTGGGCTTCAAAACTGGGCCTTCAATGCTTGACTTGTTCGAAATTTGAGGCAGGTGTGTTGGCTTCAGCCCTTTGAATTGAGTTACAGGCGCTGGTCCTGAATGAGTTAGAGACAGTTACCTTTGTGACTTCTAGAAACTCAATCATGGGTTACCTTTGTGACTTCTAGTAACTCAATCATGGGTTTCCTTTGTGACTTCTAGTAACTCAATCATGGGTTACCTTTGTGACTTCTAGTAACTCAATCATGGGTTACTTTTGTGACTTCTAGAAACTCAATCATGGGTTACCTTTGTGACTTCTAGAAACCCAATCATCAGTTACCTTTGTAACTTTTAGAAACTAACATCTTGCTCCGTAAAATAGAGTTCTCAGCCGGCCCAACGTAACCCGGTTGCTTCTAATACTTGCAGCTCGGATTAAAACTAAAATGCCAAAGCTGCTTTTTGAAGTTTCGGATAAATCGAGCCTCTAAATCGAAAGCTCCCCAAGTGCTTGACACGCTACAGAACTTTCAAAACATGTTTTTTTTTATCAATTTATGACATATGTAGTAAATGTTTAGACATCCTTACAATATGTATAAGAGGTTTTGACAGGAATTAGATAAGTTTAAGGATCACGTGTACAATTGCCACCCCAGTAGCGTTTAGGGAGACAATTGTACAGGTGAAAAATATTAGGGTGACAATTGTACAGGTGGGAAAGTCTGGGGTGAAGGTTGAGCAGAGAGTTTAATCTAATAACGAAAATAATCTAATAACTAACCAACTTAACTTATTATACTGGGGTGGCAATTGCACAGGTGGATATACTGAGGTGACAGTTGTACAGGTGAGATTTATTGGGATGGAAATTGTACGTGTGGGATTTTTTGGGGTGACAACTGTGCAGGTGGGTATTGGGGTGGAAATTGTACTGTACAGGAGACTTCACATCTAATGTTTGTTTTGAAAAGTTTTTAGCATTTGTAAGATATATAAATCTTGAAATGCATAGTAACCTTAAGTGCATGTTTGAAATGTTTATAGTTTGTACATTTTACAAATGCACAGAGTGCAGATGTATATACTATGTATATATATAATATGACAAATAATGTATTGATAATTCTAGGAGTATGTATGCTATGATTATCCTATATACTCGTACTATTGTTGAATAATTTACACTAATGTATTATATTAAGCCATCATATTTATAACTCTTTACACTGTACTCACCCGTAGCGTCGTCCAGCCACTGTGTGTCGTTGAGTATCTTGTTGATCTGAGGGGCCAACGCGACGTCTTCGAGTTCGAAACTGGCGTACCCTGAAATCCCTGCCTCCTCCGGAGACAGCGAACCATCAACAAGCATCACCTCAGGCCTGTTGAATTTTAGAAAACACATCATGGTCAATAGTAATAATGTTGATTTGTTATCTCGGATATAGTAGATACACCTAACAAGGTTTTCCTTCTTCGCCTTGATTCTAGAATTTTGAGATCTGATAGCGTGAAGAGCAGGACAAGCAGTTGGTGGTGAGAGTCAGTTCGGGGATCCCTCGCCGTACAATAAATAGATAGATACATAGGACGGAATTGATTCTTTCATCTATACTGGTGTGCAACGTACTGAATTCTTGCTGAATTGAGCTTGCTGTACAGTAAAACTCCTTGAACAAAAGTTACAAGGCTTCCAACGTACTTGCAGAAAGCGTTGTTGAAGATCTGATGGGACGGTGACGACCGAAAACCATTCCTCCGGTAGCATATAAGGGCAAGAACAACCATTGCTCCAACAAACACCACCGTCAGCACACCAAGGGCCACCGCTCCTAGGGTATCTGCGGCATCCATTGCAGTTTTCTTGCCCTAAATATATTCTGCTTTTGGAGAAAAATAGGTGCTGTTTGGATCTACTACAGACATATCTGTCAACAATAATATCTTCTGCAAAGTAAAGAAAAATCATAAAATTTAGACCATGTCAGAAACACTTGAAGTATGTATTTGATTCTGTTAAGGAAAAGAGCTAGAAATTAACGATAAATCAGATGTGGTAAAACTTTAATTTGGTCGAAACATGTCCCATTGCTTGGGCTTTACTTTCCATAACAAAGAAAATCCTTGCTTGGCGAAAAGAAGTAGTTTCATAGATCTGCTGTGAACAAAGTGTATGTCTGTCCCTAGAATTAAATTTTAAATATCAGAGCAACACAAAAATTCATTCAGATCGCACATGAATGTGTCCACAAAGGTAATTTCTTCGTGTATACTTTATTAGCTTAGTTTTGAAGTTGAGTGAGATATTTAAGAACTACGATGAATAACAGTAATGTCCCGTAAGAAAAAATATCAAATTGTTAACTAATAATGAATACATTTATTATATTAACTTAAATAAATACCTTTCTTAGATTAATGAAATAATTTACTGCCCTCAAAGCCCATTTCCAACATTGGGTTACTACACGTTCTGGAAATTCAAGTTATTCGATCATATTCCACCGACAGATGAAGTCAAATGTAAAGTAGCTGCGGTCTGTGCAGTATTCACGACACAACTCTTAAATAAACGCATATTCCGGTATTTGATGTAGTTACTATTCATTTTTTGAGATGAAATTGACCACTACTTTAGCAGACATATTTATTGATCCGACTCACAAAAAAACTCACAAAGAAACACATTTTTTTTTAGAAATTCAAGCTGGCACTATTAATTTCACGTTGAAATCAACACCGTTGCAATTGAATTTGGCCCAATTCACTTCACTCTAACAATATATCGTACGTTAATACAAGATCTTCATCTTCGTCCTTGGGATCAACTCAACCACTAATGAAGCTGCACTTGATCAGAGCGGGTTGAGTGCAACTGGTTGCTCGACTCTCCTACAGCACGCCCCGCACTGAGGACCGGTTTACAACCGTTGTTTACAGCAGGAAAATCAGCTCTAATTT
Organism: Parhyale hawaiensis; assembly: GCA_001587735.2. Taxonomy (NCBI): domain Eukaryota; kingdom Metazoa; phylum Arthropoda; class Malacostraca; order Amphipoda; family Hyalidae; genus Parhyale; species Parhyale hawaiensis. The sequence goes on from LQNS02277602.1 coordinate 6,916,237, forward strand.
CATCATCCGGCCTTCGATTTTGATACAAACTTTTCCTTATACCACCGGCGACAGCACCCGCATCTACCGTTCACGGGTGTTCGCATCTGACTGGAGAGGCAACTGCCCGTTTCAGGTGACATTGAAACTGGCGGAGCCGCGGGGCACAGCGCGGACCTGCCAGCCGCCTGCGGCTCGGTGCGGAGATGTGCGCCCTTGCGGAAGCTGCTACGCCCCCCGGCCAAGCAGCGCTACCAACCACAGCAGTCGGGCCTTTTCTCGCAGGTATGCCGCCGCTATGTGGTTCTGTAGAGGTATAGTAACCGACCTGCTGAGCCGCTTCTCTATGGTTCTATGTAGGTATATTAGCCGAGCTTATAGTTGGTGGGTCCTTTCTCGTAGCTAAGCCGCTTGTGTGCGGCACTATTTTCACAATGCCCGAATCTTACCAAACTCAGCAATCGTACTTTCTCTCTTAAAGATGCTCCAGCAGCCGCTGCTTCTTTGTAGTTGTATTTAAGTTGTATGTACTTTTTGGTGTATCACCTAAATTTACCAAATTCATCGTAGTCTCATTTAGCAGGCAATTCGGTGAGGTTAATTTCCTCGAAAGTTATTGTACAGTGACCAACGTCAGCTCTTGGGCTTTTCCTGGAAGATAAATAACTTTATATGGTTCTGTTTACCTGATCAGCCGTTTGCTGTCTAGCCTCTACTCTAATGTAAGCGACTTTTATTATTCAATTTCTATAGACCACCTGAGTTGCCAGGCATTTTCTTGTAAACAAGTCGTTTCTCTACGATTATGTGATTGCTAAGATGGTACAGACCTTAGAAACCTCATCTGAGACACTTTTTTTCATGGGTAAGCAGCTTTTTACCTCTGCCAAGGAGGTTATGTTTTCGTCGTGTTAGTCTGTCTGTCTGTCTGTCACCAAGATAACTCAAAATTTATAAACCGATTTGGATGAAATTTACAGGGATTGTTAGGTATGTTAGGAAAAACAGATGATTAACTTTTGGTAAAGATATGTCCATCCGTTTGTTTGCTTCTTTGTTTGTCTGCCTCATTTTTCTCGATGTCATAACTCAAAAAGTTATGGATGGATTTTGATAAAATTAAACATGAGTTGCTAGGTATATAACAAAGAGTATATGACCAAAGTTTGGTAATGATCCGTTTCTTTGTTCGTTCGTTTGTCACTGTTTTTAATTTTATGCTTTTTAGCACAATAACTCAAAAAATAATGAATGGATCTTTATGAAATTTATGGGGTTTGTTAGAAATGTTAAAAGACATAAATGATCAAATTGTGGTGCAGATCGGTTTGTTCATTTGTATGTTTGACTTATGTTTGTCATAACGTTTGTTAACAGTATAACTCAAAAAGTTAGGAACGGATCTTCAAGAAAATTGAACAAGCTGTTATTAATATAAAAAGGCACAAACGATTAGATTTTGGAGTTTATACAAAGAAAATTATTGTTGCAAAATCAATTTGAATTTTTTGCTACCGTTGCCTCACTTGGCGGAGGTATGCGCTCTCCGAATGCTCTAGATTGTGATTCTATTTAGTGCGATTGGGTGTTCATCTACTCTAGCAGCCACACTTCTTGTCTCAGGACTGCCGCTTCTGGGTTTTCTTGTACTGGATTAACTTTATAAACTACGTATATCTTCCATGTCTTTCTTGCGACAAGTTACATAAGTATTGGACCTCTACAATGGCGAAAGCCTGGTGGAAATATGCACTTAACAGATGCAGAACAGTACTCTTTATCTCCCGAATAACATGGCCATTGAATGAAATAGATTAATTATTTTACATTAAATGAGTCGATCATAAATTCCTTTCTCGGAGATATGATTTAGTAGGAATCTAAACTGAGTAGCATTTTTCTTACTTTGACGTAATATGAAGATTTCAATTTGTAAACTAGACGTTCGATTAGAAAATCCTATTTAGTCTCTACAAATACGAATAAAACACAAGTGAATGCATGTTTTGACAACAGTTCACAACTGGTGAGGGATATTCCAAGACTGTCGGTCCAGCTGGTTCTAACTAAAAATCATAATACGTTGCCACACTTAACGTAGCTCTCAAAACTGGGGAATGTAAGTATCATGGGGATGAATATCGAAAATATTAAATAAAATATATGAGGATAGTAAGCGGCGCACATTCCTTTTTGAAAGGGCAAAACTTACGTGCAATTGGCGATGTGCAGAATAAAAAAAAATATTTGTGTATTTAGCCAGAGACTTTACAATAACGATACAGGTTCTCGGTGCGACTAGAGGCAGACTTTGTAGAACCATAATAGTCCTATAAAATTAATTTTGTGTCCTTAATAACCACAAGATACAGGTACAACTAGCGGTGGATATCTATGTAGAACCTCAAAGCACTTGATCATATAGCAGTGGAAATAACAGCACCGCAGGATATCTGTGTAATTAGCGGTGGCCATCATAGAATATCTGCACAATTAGCAGTGGACATTGGAGGACGTCACAACACCGCTGGAGATATCACCACCTGGCGTGATGACCGCTATGCCGCGACCCTGTTGGCCTCTGCCGGACAGGTTTCTAGCGATACCTCCCGCTACATTACCGATCTTGCCTTTAACCGATACATATATGACTTCTATATGTATGTGTTTCTTGCTACAGTTGACTCTGGAAATAATGTATATACTCGTGATGTATAGGCAAAAATGACGAAACTCAATGTACATCGACACAGTTGATTGTTCTTGCGTGTGTTATAATTGTGCAGTATAAAGGATACATTGCACCTGCTGCTTCCCCATATCTATGGTTCAAAATATCGAATGAGTAGCACAAGAAAATGCATAGTAATGCTTTTTCGCAAAGACATCGATGGCGCTTGTCATTTTCGAGATTGTTTAAAGGTGAAGGGTAACGTCAACTTAACCTCAATCCACATGAACAGATCCACATGAACTGGTTTGAGTTACAGATCAATGCCTGCTGGGCGCCAGAGGAGCGAAAGGTTGCAGTCAATCACAAGCTATAGTCTGACCATTTTATCAAGGCAGTTCGGTCGATCGATCGTGGTAATATTCCCTTGTAGCGGTGCCGATTCTTGGGGTATTTCTGAGATTTCTCATTATACAGATAGTGGACGGAGCTAAGATATGGGCAGAACAAAATCTCAGATATACCCATAGAACTGACAAAGTTATACAGGAATTTGACCACGACCGAACTGCCTTGATAAAATGGTCACCCTATAACTGCTTGAGCTATGTCGTCAGCGACGGAGGGCCTTACTAACTGTGACCCCAACCCTACTCTATCCACCATATGTATAAGGTAAATATTGTTTGGATATCAAGCACGCAGGCTTAGGGTTTCCTACATAGTACGTACATAAATGGCAATCCCAACTAGAAAGAGCACATCTATGTCGTTTCTCTGTAACCACTCGTCATTGTCTTTACTATATATATCTCCGTGGAGCATTTGTCCTGCTGCCTCTTGAAAGAAACGACAACTCTAGCCGTTCTCATATAATAAACCTAAACCCATTTTTCCAAAATCTCTTCCTACACTTTGGTCGTATCTACATAACAATCGTACTCTGAAATCATAGAAATGGCTGTAATTCAAGGTAAGTAACTGCCGTAGCATATGTTCATATGCTTCCCATCAACAGAAATCCCATTGATTAAAGTAAATAGAAAAAATACATGTAAGTAAGAGGTAAGTAACAAGCAACACTTCTGTAAAAAACCATTATATTTATTATATTTAATGAAGTTATTTGATGGAAATGACGTACATAATATTGATACATTCTCTAAAATCTGAATGCGGCTGTTTTTTTGTTTCATCTACGTACGTAATTTGAAGCACGTTTTTCACATTAATATTCATAGGCAATATGAGAAACATATGTTTTCTTATCGCAAAAGCTTGTTTTAGCGTCCATGTTTAACGCTAAAGTTCATCTCATGCATTTTTGATAATTTTTCTATAAAATATTATTTACTGATTACGGTAAAGAGTAATTAGGAATAGAACATGAGCTTTTCTTAAATAAAAATGTTCGTCAACGTAGTACCTGAAGCTTTTTGTTGAAATTTACGCATGTAAGATCTATTTATGATTTAGGTACGCAATGTAACACTCTTTAATACTTATGTACAATATGGCTCCTAATCGACCTAAGCAGTTTCTACCTATCTCAAAATACAGAAAAAGGCTATGTTATATCATATCTTCTACCAATACTAGCACTTTTATGTAATTGTATATTAATATGTGTTGTAATACATTGTAATGTCCTCAGTTTTAGCTAAAACTTGAGGAATTTTGAAACATGCTACTTTTTTATTCCTGTTCCTCATATTTCAAATACCTCTCTCTCTCTTGTATTGCAATTTGTCTTGTTCTGCAAGAGTTAATTCCTGGACAGTGCTCATGAACTTCATAGAGAGAGAAAAAGACACTTGTGTAATGTGTATATATATAACGGCACACTGTGAGCAAAGATAAAAATACTGCTTTTTTATTAAATACTTTGCAAATCAATTTTGAGACACTCATTCCAGGTTGGGTTCGATCTTTTTAAGAAATATATATCCATTTCGTTTTATTGTAGGCTAAATAAATAAATTTAACCAGTAATGCCCGGAGTCATTTAATAAGTTACGTTTATGCCAACCTACGTTATCAACATGTTTATTTTAGTAAGTAAACTTAGCACATAGTGAATTGTTGATGATCTTTACCATGCAGCAGACTAATATCTTAAAAAAGGCATTACAATATATATTGCACTCGTAATATTAATACCATAAGGGTGGCCTAGAATACAATACCAGCACTATAAATTCGTCAGTCTCGACAGAAAGTAAGTTTATATTTTCTTTACTCCTGCAGTTTTTCACCTCATTTTAATGTAGAATTAGTCGAGTACATTTCACCTCTACTTTGTCAGAGCAAACTTCGGTGGTCCGTATAACAGTTGGCTGAGGTTGCTGCTTGGTCTTGCGCCTCCTTCCGAAGCTTCCGGTTTTGATTCCTTTTGTTCTTCTGCAGAAGTTGACGTCTCCGTTGTTGATTCGCCTTCTGAATCAGCATTTGCTTTGGTTTCCTCTTCATTGGCAGCTTGGATGGCTTGCACTATCTCAGCAAACGCACTTTCGGCGGTGTCATCTTCTTTTTCTGCATCACTCTTCATGGCTGGGTTAGTGTCTGTCTCAGGATCTTCTTCTAACGCTGGTATACTTGAAGCCTCATCTGGAGCAATTTTAGCAAGCAATAAGTCCAGTTTTTGGTTGATTCTATTCGATCGCTGTTTGATGAGCTTCTGCAGGTTTTGTTCAGTAGTAGTAAATTTAGTACTGATCATGTCGTTGATGAGTCCAAGTAAGATGTTATTATTCTGTTGCATCACTCGTTCCATACGAGTGTGGAACACTTCCAGTTCTTGCGGTGGCACGTCAATGTTGATCACATTCGTTGTAGGCGGACACTCTTGCCGGAACGACGGATTCAAATTCGCATCAAATTCATGTTTGATGCGACTCATTATGTGGCTGCTGATTTCGTCGCTCTCGATAGCAGCTTTGAGGGATGTATGTAGCTCATCCATATCCAGAAGTGAAACATGCTGTGAAGTGGTCCCACTGTCAGCACTGATATCCGTTCTGTAGACTGGAATCAACTCCTCTTTAGACCGACTTTTTTGACAGCCCATAATAAAGCTCATGACGGGTTTTGGAACCACTAGCGGTTCCCCATCGTCTTCTTGCAAAGTTTGGGCATTGGCGGTGACAATCACCATCAGCCCAACGATACAGACAATTTTAAGCATCTTGAATTAGCAGGTCTACTTCTTGTGACGAGAAGTGTACTAACAGCACTGTATGAAAACGAAGAAAAAGTCCGTGAAGATACCAGAGCGGTACAAACCAGGTCTCAAGTCTCAATACACAATGCACGCTAGATTCAGGCGAGACGAAACGCAACTCTGAGACCGCGAGACAAAACTTCCATGAGGATGCCGGGCTGGCAAGAGAGGGTATGGCAACAGGTTCCGATACCGGCGGTTTTAATACCTGCGACGGTCGTGCCGTCTAAGCTCGTAGTACGAGCATTGACCTAACGGATTTCGGCCGGTCAGACCGCTCTGTAAGGTTTCCTTTGGCTTTTGGACGTTTCGATTTTTGCTTTGTCCTACATAGGCAGAAACCAAGATGGCTTCAGATCCGCTACATGACCTTAAGAACATCGATCGCTTGCTGCAGAGCGATTCGCTTTTCTAGCAACCACTGTTATAAACTTCAGGAGTCGATAAAAGAAGAAAGACAATGGATGTGCGTGCTTTCGATGATTGTCTTACGTCGGGCATATCACGTTGCTGGCTGCGCTCGCTTGAGAAAAGGACGTCAGTTCGTGATTAATTGACGTAAGATCCGTTACGTTCCTTGGTCTCAAACTCGGCAGGAGGCAAAAGCTGCCTTTCTGACTTCCCAGCAGGTTTTGGGCAGGTGATTATACAGGTCGAGATGATTGACACAAGTTTTACTTATTTTACTTTTTCATTTTTTTAGCTCTTCACACAGTATTTACGTAAACGAGCCACCTCTGCAATGAAGACATTTGTAAACATGTTATCCGCATGCTTTTTCTCTTCATTTTCCCATTATACATATATATCTCTTCACTTATTTAAACATTTATTTTTTTTTAATTCACTACGTAACAGAGAGATGCATAGCTTCTGTCTTTCTGCTTTACGGAGGTTCATTTATGGCGGAAATAAGTACATTACACCAGGGTTTACTCTAATGTGCAGTTGTACCCTATTGGGCAATTATTGTAAATTCAGCTTTGTGTAGTTGTAAATTAGTACTTTGTTTGAATTTGCATGGCTAGACTGTCGTAGACATAAACTAGAAAGGAACCACAACAGAAGTCACTGATATCAGACCAGAACTTGTTTTTATTATCAATAACCTTACAATATAACCTCGCAATTTGGTCCTCGTATCAGAGTTCTTATTATTATCTCCGCCAAGGAGGTTATGTTTTCATCGGGTTTGTCTGTGTTCTGTTTGTCTGTCATCAAGATAACTCAAAATTTTATGAACCGATTTTGATGAAATTTACTGGAATTGTTAAGTATGTTACAAGGAACAGATGATTAACTTTTGGTGAAGGTCCGTCCATCCGTTTGTTTGTTTGTTCGTCTATCTGTTTTTTTTTCTCAATGCTATAACCATAGACTGAAACAGTACTTGACTCTTTGGTCCAAGTGGCCTCTTACGCTAGCGGCCAAAATGGGAAAATGCGATTTTCTCAAGAGCTATTATGAACATGTCCAGACACGGTCATGCAGGCAAGCGCCCAAGTGCGTCCCCGCCGTATCCAAGATACCTTCTCGGCAAGAAAAATGCTGGGTACCTTGGAAATTTTTTCTTCAGTATTAGATAGGGAAAAGAATAGCTCTTGAGAAAATCCTTTTTTCCGTTGCCGACTTTTGGCCGCCAGCGTCAGACCTAAGAGTCAAGTTCTGTTGCGGTCTATCCTATAGCTCAAAAAGTTATGGACGGATTTGCATGAGTTGTTAGGTATATATATTATGAAGAGTATATGACCAAATTTTTGTAAAGATCCGTTTTGTTCGTTCTTTCATTTGTTACTGTTTTTAATTTTGAGCTAATTAGCACATTAACTAAAAAAAATGAATGGATCCCTATGAAATATATAGGAGTTGCTGGGAATGTTAAAAGGCATAAATGATCAAATTTTTGTACAGATCGGTTAGTTCGTTTGTATGTTTGACTCATTTTTGTCATAATGCTTGTTAGCAGCCTAACTCAAAAAGTTGAGAAGGGATCTTCGAAAAGATTACTGAAGCTGTTAACACTATTAAAGGGCACAAATTATTACATTTTGGTGTTGAAACAAAGAAAATCATAGTCTCAGAACCAATTTTAATTTTTCGTAACCGCTGCCTTGCTTGGCGGAGATATGCGTTCTCTAGTTATGAAATTTTACAGGTATTGTTTGCTGTGCGCAGAAGAGCGACATCTTCGTGGATTTCGGTGGGAGGAAGCAGTCGGATGGTCAACCTTGGCACATTTTAATACAAATGTAGTGGGGAAGATTCTAGCAGGTACAATACCTTAGGGTAAATTTATGACACGTTGCATAACATATAAATGAAACTATTGACTTCAGAAATTTTATTGCTCGTATCTATCCATTTTTCTTTTTTGTTCCCTATTCATAGTAATTAGCTACTGGTTGCATTGTACGTTCTTGAAGCTTATAAATAAATTTTTGACAAGTACATTTCTACTGGCTTCACTCGCTGGAACCTAAATCCAAATTATTTTCATACTTTGATATTGCAGATAATATCGAACCATTTAAAGTAATGTATTGGAACTACGCAGTCGTTACATATCGTAGTAGTGAATAGATAGCAAGGAAAACTGAACTACAAGTTGCTTTAAATTGCAGGAACTTGAGAAAAAAGATTGGCTTGGAACCATCCTACTGAAATCGCTCCCCAGCCATCGTTTTCGCCGAGCCTGGTAGAGCATTTGTTGGCAATATGCCACTTTACGTAATTTTTGTTTCTCGTCTGCATGGGGCGTCAGGGTTCCTGCAAAGTGCAAATGATCGAATTTTTGTGATATTCTGTGAGTCTCTGTCTGTTTGCTTTTTTTATAGTTAGTTACATAGCCCAAAACATTATCAATGAGGCTTTATGGAATCACTAGAACTATTAGGTTGGTGCGAAAGATATGTCCGATTGAGAAAAATATATATGTATATATAAGGCAAAAAATATGTTCTAGTTGGTGTATCACTGTTGAATGGGCTACATTTAGGTGCTTTGTAAGTTCCGTAATGGTAGGGTGCTCTAAAACAGAAGCTTTCAAAACAGCGGAATCATTTTTTTTATAATTTTGACTCTATTTTCAAAGTTAAAATCGCTCACCACTTCAGAAGTGAGCAAACCACCTACTGTAACTTCTTGCATGCACTACGTCAACCTCATTACTGCTCGAATAGATTTTGCTGCCGCACTTGCAACAGCTTCATGAAATTCGGCGAATTTCTCTCACGTGACCGTTAGGTGAGACAAACATGGGGGTAAAGTTTTTGAAAATTATGGGCAAACGTTAGATAATCTCAGAGAAACTTATACAAATTAAACAGAGAGTTGCACTATATCTACAAAAAGTGATTGATAAATTGGGTCTGAAAAAATTATACTGGAAATCGGGCATTACTTTAGCACCAACCTGATATGAAAACGTACAAATGAGCTAATTTTGGTAAGGATTTGTTTGTCCGTATGTATGTACGTGTTTGTGTTGTTTATTGTCAGAACATAACTAAAAAGCTATTAATGGATCTTTAGGAAAATTACTGGAGCCGGTAATCATTCACGATTAAATCTTAGTGATCATAAAAAAGTAATCACGTTTCAGGACCAATTTGAATCTTTCTGTAACACTGCGCTGCTTGGCGGAGGTAAGCTCATTTTAGCCGAGGCAGACGAGCGACATCTTCGCTGATTTGGACAGGACAAAATTGTAGGTAGATCCAGCTTGCCGCAACAAGTTAATGCACACCTAACAACGAAAAGTGCTTACGGTTGCAATGTCATAGGGTAAAATTATTTAAAGTTACATAGAACAGCAAGCGTAAATACTAATTTAATACGTTTTTTTGCTTGTTTACACCCGTTTTTTTTTTTACTTCCCACAGTGCTCAGCGACTAAATGTTTTGTATGATCTTGTAGCTTGTAAGTGATACTTCGACATGTACGGTTTCTGCAGGCTGTGATCGTTGTAACCTGGAGACAAATTCACCTATTACTTTTGACACTATAGTTGCTATTGCTTCTATTAAAATAAAGTTTTGAGAAAACTGCGTCGTTACGTACGGAAGGTGTGAATAGACAGCAGGGAAAATTGCAGTGCAAATTGCTTTGAATTGCTCGACAGCTACGGAGAAGATTGGCCTAGATCCATCCTGCTGAATGTGCGCGCCCTTCAGGCAACTTTTTCGCCGAGTCTGGTAAAGCATTTATTGGAGAAATGCTACTTTTTCCAGTTTTTGCTTCTCGTCTGTATTGGGCTCTAGAATGCTTTTCTAGTTTAGTAAAGCAACGAGATATGGAGGCTTTCACGGGCACACAGTGAAATCCAAATGAAGCTGTTGTGAAATTTACCGAGGCGACAAATGTTCTGGGACGTAGCTTATTCAACAGATCAATCCTTTAGTTTTTGAAGAAGCTGTGCTAATTACAGTCCAAAAAGTATACCCATGGCGTAAGCTATGCTAGAGACTTCAGTGGATTTCGATGATACAGATGCTGTTCACCGATTGCGACAGATAAGGGGGAGCGGTTTGCAATATAATTTTTTATCGTCTTTACCCATTATGTGTTAAATGTACAAAAGAAGCCGACAGACAAGCAATAACCCTTATCACTGCTAACAAGATTAAGAAGTTTTAGGGCCAAATGGAGAAGAACGATACAAATATTAGGAAAAAAAAAATCAAAACCGATCTAACAGTTCTTCAGAAAAAAATAGAATAATGTGGAAAAATGATACCAAAGAGAATGTTTAAAGAAAATATAGGTTATACAATCCTGATACAATAATAAGGGAATTACGAAATAAGCGATGATAGTGCACTTTGCTAGGGATTGATAAGATTAAGGACGTGTTCGATTGAGGGCAGATATTAAATGTTTGAAGCCTGATTTGCCCGGTAATTCAGACAGAATCTTTAACTTCATAACTTTGAATTCTGCAGCAAGTATTAGAAGCAACGAGACTACGATGAGCGGGTTAAAAAGTCCATTTTTTCTGAGCTAGAGTGAGTTCCTGGAAGTCTATAAGGTAACCTTTTTAGGGTCAACTCCTGAAACTCAATTGAACATGTCGAAGCCAGCGCACCTGCCTGAAGTTTTTGGTAAAGTGAAGCCTGAAAGGCTTTAGTTCGCTGAACAATTGAACACCTCCATAATGTCGTTCAATCAAATATTCTGGACTACTCAGTGAGGTAAAAAAAATTAAGTAGAAACAATAGAAAGAGATAGGCTATTCATTTTTCTTTCTGCTAAGTGGAGGCTTTTGCTCTACGAATAGTTCAACTACAGTTATTGATTTCGCAACGGTTTTTGATTGGTAAAGGCAATGGAGAATTATAAAATTTATTATGACTACAAAATGAATGAAATAATGGCACAGTTATGCAGTGGTAAGTGAATGTGACGAAACTGGAAACAGTAAAAATTGCATGGTATTAAACAAGGATGCAGAAGATCTCCATGGCTTTTTCTGATGGTAATACATTACATTACTAGAATTAAATAAAGAATTCTCAGACGAAACAATACATTTATTACTTTTTGCAGGTTATGGTCTCCTGCTGGTGCAGGATAGAGTGGACGTGGAATTCATGATTAAAAGCATCACGTAGGCAGCTGGGGAAGCTGGTCAGCAAGTTAACCAACAAAAAAGTAATATCTTGACTTTTAGCATGAAAAAGCAGCTTGCCCATATTGGGGATATAATAATAATAATAATAATAAGAACATTTATTTCTCATCTGGAGACTGTGTCCAACAAGGTTAGGACACAGTATCCTGAGGTTTTCATGCTTAGTACTAACATAAGAATAATACTAAAAAGTAACATAAGAGACAATTGGCATTAAATTAGCAGTGAA
>LQNS02277602.1:6937699-6955907 GCA_001587735.2 Parhyale hawaiensis
GTTTTCTTCTCTTTCCAGAGAGTGTTTTGCAGGGCTGATTGTGGTGAAAATTAGTGCAAAGTCATATGGCTAATCAATGCAAATAAAAAACTGTGAAATTGTGAGAAATAATTCTGAAGTGTAGTATACCCCTAGTCAAGCCTGGAGGCTCTATTGGAAAAATCCAGAAGCCTCCTAAATTGGATGCAACAACAACAAACAAAGGGATTTGCGTTTGCTGTGGTGTTTGCAGGTTTTATTCAGATAATGGTGCACAGGAAGTCACATTATACTTTGACCTACAAGACCATTAGCCTGCAAGATCTTCGCAATCTATATGAAGAAAATACTGTCAATAGGTAAGTTATGTCTAGGAATTGCTAAGGCAAAATAAAATAGGCTGCTAAGTGCTAATTTGCATCTCATTTGTTTATTGTCATACCTAAGACTGAGGCTAAGAGAACCTTGAGTTATCAGTACATGGTTATATTATAAATAAATTTATGAAAACCTACTACTCCATAGTATAAGTGTAGAACTTCCAAACTCAGCTTTTGCAGTTCTCAGCTTTGCCGAAATCTGCCAGTCTGCAGCAGTGCAGACTGCAGAACGTGGCACTGATTTGGGTAGGCTACCTAATCAGAGTAGGACTAGTTACCAAATTAAATTCAGTATTTTGATAGTACCGGTGGTATGTCCATCTACGGAAATACAAAATCTTTTTGAATCTTCTACTGGTAAGGATGTAGCTACCATAGCCTACCAACCAGGTTTCATAGTGTGGTACTTCTTGCCAAGATCTTGGTGACAAGTTTGCTGACCTCAGGAATGAGGGTAGGCCCTTATGAGCCCTGCAACCTGTGGAACCAGATTTCATAGTGTGGCAATTCTTAGCAAGATCTTGGTGACAAGTTTGCCACCCTTGGAAGTTGGGACTGAGGGCTACCAAATGACTTTCTTCGTGTCAAATGCGTCACCGAGATCTTGACGTTTCCTCTAATGTGTCACTACATTTAGTGCCAAAAATAGCCTATTTTGGGGGAAACTGTTGCAAAAAATGTCAAAAAAAGATAGAGAAAAATACAAATCCATAGCCAAGATCTTCATGAGGTCATAGAAATCTTGCCAAAGATCTTTGAACCTTTGCCCTACTTTTCAGTTTGGTTCTTCGGTGCATTTGAATATCCTGCACCCACAAAAGAAGCTTCTTAGCCCTCTATGACCTACTGTCCTTCCTTGAAGGCATTGGGATAATTCCATTTGTTTTTGTTCAGTTGAGCTTTTTCACACTGTATTGCAGTTCATTAGAGAGAAGACTCTGAAGAGATGTTTGGCTATGAAAATCGGGCATGGTGTGTCAGTCATAATGTTTCGCTTAATCTGCTGTCACGTCCTTCCAAGCTTGGAGCATTGACTGTCAAATGATGTAGTTAAAGGCTTGAAACAGGTGTTTTGTAGGCTCTAAAATGTATTAAAATTCTTTTAAAGGTGGTTTTTCCTATATCTACATATATATATGTTTTTAAACCTAGCATCTACCGGGCTGATTTCTCACATTTTCCGCATACTTTAAAATTACTAGAAAATGACTGGGGCTAGGAAGTTGAAACTTTTCACACTTATATATGATGTTTCAAAGTAGCTATATTCATGTCAGTTTGTGGAAAGATACATTTTTTTTTGTATTGAAGTTAACAGAAAACCACGCGCAATGGACTTCTCTTTATAAAATTGAGTGATTTCACTACACTTTTATGGTGAAAAATCACAGTGGAATAAAAAAGTAAAAAATTGTCAATAATGTAAGATAAAAACAAACTGCTAGGGACCTATATAAGATGTTTTACAGCAGGTTTAGGCCCTATGCCGATTTGGCTGAAGGTAGGTACATTCTTTTGTATTAAATTAAAAAAAAAACTAAAACAGGGCAAAGGACGTCTCAGTGCATAGGCTAACAGGGTGATTTCATTACACTTTTGGGGTGAATTATTGCACTATCGTAATATTTCAACCTATGGTTAATAATGTATCTGCAATAAAAACAAACTGTTTGATACTGCATTAGAAATTATGCTAAATGGTTTGACAAGTATTATTCATACATTCTGAGCCCTGAAAAACTTTAAAAATGCAATTGTTCGTGTGCGATTATTCACCCCGTACGATTTTTCAGATCGGGATGAATAATCTCACTCACTAAATTCATTACCTAACTAATAAACCAGAGGGATTACAGCAAAATACTTTTAACTCATACTAATTATTGGTCCTTTACCCACATTTCTGCCAAATTTGAACAAATTTCACTGGAAACTTTTTGGTCCCCAGCATCAACTTAGCGGGACTTTTGCGAAACTCGCGAAAAAAGTTTTTCAGGGTGGAAAACTGTGACTGTTCTTGATCGGTAAATAAATGCATTAAAATTGAGCAATCCTAAATAAAAAAATACATCTTTTTATAAAAAAGATAGGCTTTCTGATGGTGTATTCCATTTTCTTCTGTTGTTTGTTTTTGAAGGGAAAAGTTGATTGCGATTATTCACCCCGACGTACGAGGTGCGATGAATCGCCTTAGTTGACGCTACATGCCCAGTGGGCATGGTTCCTCTGTTTTATAAGCAGCTTGCTGGTGTTCTTGCCCCTAAGCTAGCTGTGATCTCCCTGTGCCTGATACCATTAGGAAATTTTCCCCAGTGTTGGTGTACTAGGAATATTACTCCCATTCCCAAGGGTTCAGTGTCACCCCATGTCACCAACTACTGGCCCATTATGCTGATGCCCATTATGTTGTAAATGTTCGAGAAATTGGCCGCTTGTAAGCTTGATTGTTTAGCTAAGGTTATGGGTTTGCTACTTGCTGGTCAGTTCTGGTATAGAAGTGGTTTGGGTTGTCGTGATGCCTTGTTATTGGTGCCACACCACTTACAGTCTGTGCTGGATTGTCGGTCTGAGGTACCTACGCCTTGTACATTTGGACTTTACCATGGTTTTTGACAGGTTCAACCACAAGGGTCTACATATTACCTACACAAGTTGGAGTTGTTTAGTGTGGGTGGTAGGGTTCTGTCAATCATTCGTAATTTTATTGCTGAGCGAACGCAGAGCATGTCTGTTATTCATTCTGTACTGGTTGGTATACTAGTGACGTGTTCTCTTCTATGGAAAACGCAATGATCAATTATGCCATTGATTCTAGTCATTCTACTTTGATAGCAGTGATACCGGTACCTGCTCCTTGCAGGCATAGGCCTAATGCTGTCGACCAGTCTCTGAATAGGGATTTGTCACGTATTAGTGCATTGTGCTTGGCCTGGATCATGAAACTGAAAGCCAATAAGACCAAGTCGATTATCAGTTGGTCTCGGACACTTGTACCGCAGCATCCACATCTGGAGATAAATGATACTATGCTTCAGGAGTCTTAGGTATCTCCTTGGAGTTTTTGGCACTGTTTTTGATGAGAATCTTACCGTACTTTTGAGCCGCATGTTAGGCGACTGGTGCCACATGCTTTCAGTAAGATTGAGCTCTTATGTAGTAAGGTGAATTCTGTGTTTGGTGACAGTGAGGTTGTCTGCTTATACTTTTTTGCTACCTGTGTTAGAGTATTGCTCGCCAGTCTGGGCTTCAGCTGTTGACAGTCACATCTTTTGCACCCACTTGTTTGTTCGGCCAGCAGCCTGTGCGCAAATAATGATCTGGTGAAACTGTTCCACAGGAGATTGGTGGCCAAACACTGTAGGTATGTTTTATAAGGCGTGCAATAATGTGTATGAGAGGCATTGGTTATATTCTTCTGTCAACTGTCAAGGCCCTCGAAGTCTCTACGAGAATTACACGTGCTGCTGTCAGTGCACACTCTTTCACTTTGGAGAATGTTAGGTGCCGAACTAATCAGTTTATTTGGTGCTTAGTACCTTGCTCTGTTAGTGCTTCGAACTTATTGTCTGCATTGAATTTTCGTTGGGTTGGCCTGCAGGCATTTGAGTCAGCTTTAAATGATTTGTATTTGATTTCCTTTAGCAGCATTTCAGGATTCCCTGTGCTGCAAAGTGCTTCATTTAGGTTACGCTTCCTGTCCGTGGAGGCCCGGGCATGAAGTTTTAATAATAAAATAATTCTGAATCATTCGGTAAACTTTTCAGAAATATACCGAACCGAATGACTCATTTTTATCTACCGAATACCAATACCGGCGGTACAGAAAAAATACTGAATCCCAGCTCTTTACTTAATGGTAGGTTGATCATTGGTTGATAAAATTAGTACCTACCATAGCTACATTAGCCTACCTACCTCTATTGCACACTTTTGTATAAACTTTTTGTGAATTCACTTGGAAGTCACTTTTCTTATATTCTTGCAGTTTATAGCTTTGTTTTATGTTTTAGCTAACAGAAAGATGTAGGATTATGAGATGTGTTCACAAAGCAACCAGACTGTAGTTTATTTGTCATGCGTAGCTAGGTAAACTAATGAAGCCTGCTTTTGTGCTCAGTTGCATATAGCTAGCTTCAGAACCATATGTATCATGTATGCACTATGCAGGCAACTCTACTTTTTCCAGTTGAGAATTACCAAGCTTTCCGTGAAATTTTGTACCAGAACATTGTTTAGCTGACACTTTGAACATGTTGAACCCTAATGCCTAAAATCCTAGAACAATTCCAGCTCTAGGCTATTCACTTTACTCTAAATATGTATAGCTATATTTCACAAAATCTCCACTGACAGTCAGGCCACGTAGAACACTGTAAAAGTAGTTAGCTGCTGGTACTCGGGATATAGCGCTACCGAGACCCTAAGGCAAAGTGCTGGAACTGTGGTACCTACCTTCCGCTTCCCGTCCAAAGAGTTATGATCTGTCATTTTGTCAAAAATGAAAGTATAATAGCTAGATACCCTCTTACCCTACTGGCACTCTTTTCCACGTAGCGATCTAGATACAGTCTACCATCAATTGACAGCCTCTGCAGGCTTGAAACAAGTCACAATTTGCGCATCAAGTTTACTTATTAGCTTATGGTACTTCCCTAGCTCATATAAATTTATTCAAAAAAGAATCAGTCCAGTTACTTTCCAAACACAGCTAATAGTCTAGGCCATGCATTTCCAATTTTTTTATAATAGAGTAGGCTAGGCCTATCTATATATTTTTTACAGTAGGTATCTACCTACCTGCCAATGTAGGCCTAATCCCATTATCTGCTACTGATGGATAAATTAATTTTACAGGCACTTATATGGACTTGCTCATCACATCCATCAGCCCCTGCCTCTGGAAGATGATGAATGTGAGTGTGATGAGTTGCCTCCTAGGCCTGTAACCAAGCCCAGCAATTGCAAGTAAGTTGGTTTTGTTCATGTCAATTCCTGCAGCTATTTTTTTTTTGTTTGTTCGTTTTCAGATTGGAAATGGCTACGGAAATGGGTATTGAGCCTCATCTACACAATCCATCTTTTCATTGAATTTTGTATTTGCCGAGCGATTTTCATTGACAAACACTCGCGTCGAAGCCTCAAACTTTGCGATTGACGATCCACCATGTTGGAAAACTTTCAGCATGAACTTGCCGAAGCTTGACAAACACAAACTTTGAAAATTAAATTTTGCTGTGTGAATAACCTAATTATTTGTATGTGGCTTCATTATAGTATTTAGTGACTAGAGCATAATTTTTTTTACTAAAATTGACCAGTGTAGTGAATTTTGTTTATGTTTGATTCAAACTTCTGGACAGCGGAAGCAGTTGGCAACTAGGCTAGCTAGCCTATAGACTATGATGCTAATTACTAATAACTGTAGTATATTCGTCTGGTTACGTCTGTTTCTTCTGCTTTTTATTATTCGATGCTACCATGGAGCACAATTTATGATTTAAAAGAAGGAACGGATGTACACAGCGGGAATTGCAATGGAGCATCAAA
The DNA here is from genome assembly GCA_001587735.2 of Parhyale hawaiensis. NCBI lineage: Eukaryota > Metazoa > Arthropoda > Malacostraca > Amphipoda > Hyalidae > Parhyale > Parhyale hawaiensis. The sequence continues at coordinate 6,943,606 of LQNS02277602.1, forward strand.
AAATGATTGAATAAAAAATGAAAAATTATTTTTCTATCGTCTGCATCTCTGCATGTGCAGGGGTGCCAGTAAGTGAATTATTAGCTATTCTTTTCGCTAGTATAAATAAAGTTTTACTTGACAGTCTGTTTCTACAACTTAAATACATAAATATCTCGACTATAAAGTGAGGGTGGAATATCAGTTAATAGTTATTGAATGCTGAATTCGTGCATTGTGACCTTTAAGTATTTGTGGCTTCTGTTTGATCCCGTCTGGGCAGAGAAAAGTGTTTGTGTTTTGCTTTTTGATTATTGTGTTTGTGGTTGAAGTGGTGATGGATCTTGTAGATGCAGCTTTAGTAAGTAGGTGTAGTCTATGCAGGGCAAGCTTAGCTTATTGAAAGTTGAACATGCAGCTATGGTAGATATGTATCTACGTAGATAGCTATGTAGCTATAAAGAAAGAGAGTTTATAACTATGACAAACATCTATTCATTTCTTATGTTGGTAAATTTCTCAAGCTTCTGAAAACCAATCCATTTGCGTCAGTTGGGGTAATTCGATACGGAAGTGTAAACCAAGGTAGTTTGGTGCACCGCCAGTTGAAGGTGAAATTCTATTATTTTCAAAAATTAGAATGTATATACCATTAAAAAGAGCAACTCTTCTTCTATATGAAACATTAATAACATTTAGCTGTTTCAGATTGTTTTTTTTTTCACTGATCATTAATTAAACACCTTTTTTGCTGGGTAAAAACAGGCTCATAACCTAACAGTGAACTGTAGCCTATTTACCTACAACTCTCTCCTAAAATTTCATTATCTGAAATACTGCCTTCAAATTTAGTGCAAAGTTGGACTAGGTGATGGTTCTCAATTACTGGAAAGCCTGTGGTAGAATGTTTGCTTGTTTTCTATATTTTTTTCTTAAAAATTGAGGTGCGCCATTTTGTCTCCTATGATCGGGGGGTAGGTAACGAGGCGCGTCAGTAGGGGTTAATAAGCTATTAATTTTTTATTATAACTTTTTCACAAGGGAAGATAGAAAGCTAAAAAAGCTACGTATGGCATTAATACCGTATTATGTTAGTACCTCTGTTCACCTAAAATAACTAGTTTCTGCAGTTATCCCTTAGCTATAGGTTAGATTAAATGGTTGCAGGAAAAGTGTGCCTAATTACCCCAACTATTTCTTAGATCTCTATCCTGGCTCGTTTCCACTGTAGCTTCAGTAGCCACAAATCAGTCACTAAAAGGGAGAAAACCGTAAGTTTCATTTGATAGAAAATAATGATTTAAATAAAAACAGCTCTTTGAAATCAAGTGTGGTAATTGTAATAACTGGCATAGCTGCTGTTTAGGAAGCAGTAAATTTATCTTTATCAGTTCTAACTTGTATTTACTTCCTAGCTATTTATGGAATGGTATGGTAGACTATAGCGTATTCTACTTAAAGTAAAAAAAAACAGTGCTGTTGTAGGTAGCTACCAGTTCAAGTAGCTACTAACCACTTGGAAATTCTAGCTATCTCAAAAATTACACTAGACTATATAGATAGTTCAGTTAACATAAAATAATACTTCTTCTGGATTATGAATTTTGTTTTTACCAAGCTTTCGACATTCTTAGCGAATGTCATTGTCAAGGTGAGAACTTTAACACACTTTGGTCTGCTACTTAAATATGATATGCAACTACCTAGTGTCAAAGATACATTGGAACAATACACTATACATAGGTAACTGGAGAGGCTGGTCGAAAATTCACAGGTTGTCTATTCCAAGTCTATAGATTTTTTATATTTGTTGCTATCTGTTATAACATTTTTGATTGAATTGAGAAAAGTTGATTCTAAGAAGCGTCTTTCTTTTGTCTGTTAATGTTTCTATAGAATTTAAAAGTCTGACCAATTGATCGAATGGCCCGTGTCTCCTACATGTTGATATTCCAAAGAATTTAATTATTATTTCTAAATGCTTGCATGATGTTCTTTGATTCTTGTGCTGATGTTTCGGCCAGTCTCTCCAATGCACGTTTAATCTACTAACTAAATTGTCAAAATTGTGATTAAACGTGCATTGGAGAGACTGGCCGAAACATCAGCACCAGAATCAAAGAACATCAAACAAGCATTTAGAAATAATAATTCAGTTCTTTGGTATATCAACATGTAGGAGACACGGTCCATTCGATCAATTTGTCAGACTTTAAATTCTATAGCAATGTTAACAAAATAAGAAAGATGCTTCTTAGAATTAATTTTTTCTCAATTCAATCAGAAATGTTATAACAGATATCGACAAATATCAAAAATCTATAGACCTGTAATAAACAGCTTGTGAATTTTCGACCAGCCTTTCCAGTTATGTATAGTGTATTAATTGTTCCAACGCATCTTTGATACTAGCTAGTTGCATATCATAATTAAGTAGCGGACCAAAGAGTTTTGAGTTTCCCACTTTGACAATGACATTCGCTAAAAATGTCAAAAGCTTAGTAAAAATAAATTTTTCATCCAGAAGAAGTATTATTTTATGTTAACGAAGTACATGGAACCTGGATGTTCTATATTTTCATCGATTATATAGATAGTGTAATAGATAGCTAGTTACTGCTGGGCAAGTAATGCAGATGTCAGACATTGCCTTTTGTTTCTGTATATGAAGAGTGTATCATTGTTTTTTCATTGAAGTTGTGGTGGAGCATCATAGTAACTAGATATAAGCTTTATTTAGTCCGTGTTTGAGCAGCTTGCTACCTAATCCGTAACACTGGTTTTCAAGAAAGAGCGTGTATTTGGTTCTGACTAAAAGTAGCTAGTAGCTAGAACGCCTTGTGGCGTAAGACCATCACCTGCGGTTGGGGCAAATTGAACGAAGTCAGTTTTGACGGCCAGCTAATCCTAATTTCTCATATGGATGCTGTGTCCAACAAGGCAAGCGCCGCGTTGGCTGCCCAGTTCAGATATTTTATTATAACATAGGAAAATTGGGTTGCCTCGTGGCGTGAGACGACCTGCCGCGGTGGAGGCAAATTCGCCCCAGTGGAGGAAAATTCAACGCTGTCATTTTTAATGGGCAGCTCGGTCGAATTTTTTGGCATGAGTCACATCTAGGTCAACCCACCAAACTCCCTCCAAAAAATTCTGAACATTGCTGAACTCCTTCGACCACTTATTGGGTGGACAGACAAATAGACTACAGAATACCGTAGATACAGTATTTACAAATACAGTATAGATATAGTTATATTTAAATCTTCAACAAAACTTTATAACCTCTCTCACTTCGTTCACGGGTGATAATAATATGAACACTGAGTATGAAGCTCACGCTTACCGCAAACTCCCACTTTTATTGAGCCACAAAAATGCTCATCAACTACTATCTACTCGTAGAGCAAATTGCCATGCCCTTAGAGCACCTACTTGCACTGTGCGGATCTGCTGTAGCTAAATGCTAGTACAGTACTTAGGAGGTGATAATACAGTATTTATTTTTGTTTTCAGGGTTGCTAATGAAGCTGCCAAAAAGAAATTTTCTTCTGCTGCTATGGGCCCTGTGAGACCTACGCACAATGTCCAAAAGTTCTCCACTCGTGCCAGCAAGGCAACATCTTCACAAAAAGCTACCAGTCCCAAACTCAAGGATTCAGTTGCCACTAAAAAGAAGCCTGTGGCTGCAGCAAATGGTGTCGATCTCCTGAAGAGATGTGCTCTCTGCGGAAAAGACTACAGATCTGCTAGTGATAATGTCGAAAAATTGAAGCAAAGTACTGTGCCTTCTGTTGAGAATGTACCTGAGAATGACGGTAATGAATATTGTGATGAGCGAAAAGAATTTAATTCAAATCGTCACCAAGTGTGCGGTGAGCCCCTGGTGCAAAGTGGTGCCATTGCCGAGATCGCACGGGCCAGCAATAAAGAAGAAAAAGTTTCTTATAGAGAGAGTTCTAATGTGGACCAAGGATTCCGAGGAGTCATGAAGTGTCATCCTGTTCTCAGGGAATATGATCTCATTCCTGGTAAGACTTTAATTTAAAGTGTTATACGCACCACAGCTCTAGCTCTTGGTTTTAGCAACGTGTAGATTTATGCTTTTTTGAAATGTCTGGACATTTAACTAACCATTCCTCTTATGCAAGAACTAACCAAATAGCAACTTCTAGTTGTTTAAAACGTATTCACTTTAATGTATGAAATAGCTGCTGCTTGGATGAGAGTTGATTTACTGTATTGGATTTGGACATGTGTTTGTTTTGTTATTAGCTAAAGGCAAAACTAGCGTCAGCCACACCGAGCCAGTCACTTATTTACGTTTCTTTAAAATAGTCTCAACTATGCCAGTAGGAAGTCACAAACGCTGTTGCGACAATAGCTATATTTATAAATGCAGTGTTTCGTCCCGTTAACACCTGCTACTATCCGGGCAGGGACTTATTCATGCTCCCTTGTGTTTTTAATAGAGTAACCATATGCAATGAGTCGAGTCAGGGACTCGAACTGGGGACGTTCAGATCAGATTCAAGATGGCCTTTATCATTGACATGGTTATAAAATGGCTTCTCTTGTAAAGTTAGCAATTGCATAGCTTGATCATTTCAAGTGTACATATATCTATAGTCATCAACGTGCATATCGCTGCACCGGCTGCAAGCAGCACTGTACGGCTTTGTAAGTTGGAACTCACTAAAAAAGTAGCTATATAAATCACAAAATAATGGAAAACTAATTCTTTTCTTTCTATATGACACTTCAAGCCTGTGCTCTAAGGGATTGTTGGGTGGATCATTTTATCAAACTGTACTGTTTAACGTCATTACCCGTAGTCAGTTTTTTTTTTTTTTTTTTTTGTCAGCCGATCATACAATAGTCGCTGCTGCTTGAGCTAGGTAGCCAGAGGAGGCAATAGCTATGTGGTGATGGTGAAAATGAAGTGATGGTCTGCAAAAACGTGATTGGCTGACAAGTCTGACGTCACACATTTTTTATCCCATATCGATCCTGTTGTGTGTAGACTAGGCTATGCCTCTATAAACTTTGAATAGCACAGAACTTATTTTAGTTCTCAACTAGAACCGCCTTTTGAGTCCTGATTTTCTACAATGCGGAAAATATACGGTGCCATGTGTTTCCAGCTGCTGAGTTTTAATTGTAGTTTTGCTAAAGTCAATTTGAGGTCATCGTTAGGTGTCTCCAAGAGCCAATTGACCCTCAGTGGTAAACATGATACAGTAATGAAAATGGTAGCCCGTGTAGACCAAATTACTCTTAGTGGCGGTCCTGATGTGCTTTTTTTCGATAGCTATGTCATTAACACTCACACTGCCATCTTTCTTTTACCATGCATTCATGCGAATTTGTGAAAGCTGACCATTTACTATCCATTTGTCTTGCAGCCAACTATTTGTACTCATACCGTCCGAAGAAAAAGGAAGGGACTGCAGCATGGAATGCCGGTGGCGACCGTCTTCCCCAAAGTGCTCGCCACAGGTCCTCAGAAAGTGGCTTGTTGCTGAGAAACTCTTCAGGTCACCACAGGCTGTCAGCATCCACTGGCAATATTGTGCAAGCTGTGAGAGTGAGTCAGTATTTGTTCAAGCATGGTTTATTTCTACTATATTAGTAGATGCGTCCAATCTGATACATTGGTTCACCATTGAGATGATTCATTTTTCTTTGCAAATCGTTAGGATTCGTTGTTTATTAATGTTTTCAGAAGTAGACCTACTGTATAGAGTAGCTACTACAGGGATCTTCTGAGTAGCTACGACGTTCTTAACCTGCAGTCTGCAGCGGCTGATCTCAACCTGCAACGTTTTATGCTTACTGTACTATAATATACTATGTTGGTTTACATCCGCAGTTCAAGAGCACGATACGTGCTATGTGTGTAGCACTTGTTGCCGCTCGGCCTAAAGCCTGCTGCATACGATAAACTTTTGTTCTGTTTTCACTCCACTGCATTCGAACGTACCGATCTTTGTGTACATGCAAACACAACAGTGTCTACCATAATATTTGTAAGAAGTTAGCCTTTGTTTCTGCTGATCAGCCAGTGTTACTTTTTGAGGTTTTCTCAGCATTTTAGCGAATAACACTCAGAAAGCAGTGCCTAGTTTTGTGGTCTCGACCGACAGCAACGCACAGGAGAAATCGCATTCGTCTGTAGCGGACGTAAAAATATGTCGTCTTGCATGATCAATTGTACGGAAATATGCTGTTAAATCGTCTTTTCCTCGATGACCAGCTAATTTTGTGCTACCATAGTCTTGAACTTCACACTTGTTTGTTTACTGGCATTAGTTTAAAACCGACACACTACCAACACTGACAAGTTTTGTCCAAAAACCAGTACGCTTTCCCGTATACCGACCTGTTATCCTGCGGTACCTACCTCGCCATGCTGATGAGCATACTCAAGTTTTCATTTCCCGTCTGTGCAGGGTAGACGTCCCGGTTTTGGGATACCTACCACTTTTCGTGGTGTATATACCTACCCACCGTATGTACGTACGATGTCGCGGATTTATTTGTCCGTGTTATACGGTGCACAGTGTGAAACAAGTTGAAGTTGTACCTACATTCTTGGGTGTCTGGAATCGGTGTCAGCAACTGGCTGGGCCAGAAATTGGAATCGAAGTTGGTAAAATTGGTCCTATTTCGCTGATAAAAAGGATCGCAGTCTGAGGTTTTTGGGGTCGGAGTCGGAAACTAGCTGGAGCCAGGAGTCCGAGTCAAACTTGATCCATCCTGTTCCCCATCCATGGTCATTAGTAGAGCATCCCGCCGCATAATGACTTGGTAATTTGTTCTATCTTCTACCACTTTTGTTTTCTTACCCTTCAAATTCCTGTTGTGACGGTAACTAACTTAGTGAAGCAATTTATATTTCAGCCCTAATGGAAGCTAGAATGGGCCTTAGGGTTAGATTAGTAGTCATTCTATCTCTTGAATGCAGCAGCGCCCCCAGGGCATCTCATAGGTTACTTTAGTCTTAGCTAGGCCTTCTGGACATCTTTCCTTCGTGCCTAAATTGCTTCTTTTCGTTTCCATACTTCTACTTATCACTTTGTGTTATCTTCTTCCTCATCTTTCCCGGCTTACTGATCATGTTTGGGAACACCTTCGTGAATAGGCTCCCACTTTTTTTTGTAGTGGATGTAGCTTAAACTATTCAATACAACAGCAATAAACATTCCAGGGCGATGATGGCCATGCGTCCAATTCACAGCCACGAACCCACGGCCGCTCATGTCAACTGCACACACGACCCTCCAGCTCCCGCGTAAACGCGGGCACCCTCGCTTCTGCGTCATCATCCGGCCAGGGAGCCCGGATTGTCCGCAGCTCCAACTCTCCTGCCCAGCGCTTCTCGCAGTTGTCTGAGTGTCGAGGCTGCCGGCAGCTCTACTGGGGCAGGTCTTAACCCGTGTTAAGGTCAATTTTACGTCACAATTAATTCAGTTGTTACTGTGTTGGTCTGGCACCCTATTCAATCAAATCCCTATCCCTGGAAGGTGTCAATTTTACTTCACAAATTATATTTTACTTTTATGTAGGGTTCAGGCATGGTAGGTAGCTACCTATTAAGGCAGAAACCATTCTTTTTAAAGAGTCTTTTTACGTCACAATTCAGTCCATTCTGTGTTGGTCAGGGTCGTTATTGGGCGAGATTCTAACGCCTTGCAAAGGTCTTTTTTGTAAGTTTCAGGCATGCTATCTATTGGGGCAGACCCTAAACCTTAGTGGAGGCTATTTTTATTCACAGTTGATTTTTATGCTTTACTATGGAGTCACTTGAGTGAGCCACTCTGCCGGGATCTATCATAGGGTTTATTTTTCTATAATGTTAGAAGTTCTTATGTTGACTTCATGGGAGCATTCCTTGTTTTATTGAATAACCATCAATAATATTATTGAGCTAAGCCTACGAAAAAGTTCATTATCATGATAGTACGGTATTTGTATTACTGATGTTCGCTCCTAGCATTTTCATCATTTTGTTTGTAAAAGAGTGCACGATGAAGAAGTTACTATAATTTTTGCTCAACTAAACATCATTCATATCAGCAGTGTGCTATCTTTTATAAATTGTATAACTTACCATTACTTTTACTCATAACTAATGGTATTGATGCGGCTTTAAGACTTTTTGTTGAAGATGTAGGGTACGTGCCTTCCACTTTTAGCAGTTTAAAATATAGGCGTAACTCATATCTGTGTACTGGAACAATAGGTACATTTCCCTCTATTGTTTGCACTGTTATTGCTATGTGTTGTGACTCTTTATGTTACGGTACCTTGGCCGTAAATTGGCCTTCGGGACGTCTTTCCATAGTGCCTACTTTGCTTTATATTCATACTTTTACTGATGTTACTGTATTCTGTTCTTCCTCAGTGGGCATAGGATGGGCCATACGACGTAGAGCTAGGGTAATTAGGTTCGCCCATCCTATGTTCTGGTTAGCGGCAACCTCAGGGGGCTCGTGTAGGTTACCTTACCCATTAGCTAGGCCTTTCGGACGGCAGGTCTTTCGTGCCCACTTTGCTTCCTTCCCTTTTCATACTCATACCGATGATTCTTTGTTCTGTTATTCGTCTGCTTTCCTGACTTGCTGTTCTCATGTGCGTTGACTCACCCTCTTGCATGGGTCCATGTTTCTATCGACGTACCTACTACACGCCCTTTCCTTTTCCTCTCTTGAATCACCTCAATTGTGTGTATAAAGGCTTTAGCAACTAATGTAATACTAATCTTTATTCTGTTCTTTCTCGTTTTTCCCGACTTAGCTAGGTACTGTTCTGCTTCTTCATCCTGCGTGGGAACACCTTAGTACATGTGTTCCACGTTTCAATCGATATGCCTAGGTACTCTGTTTCCCTTGTATCTTCCTCTGTTGAATCGTCTTTGTTCGAGAGATGGAGGCTGAACCTACTCAATACAATTGTTGTATGTAGCTGTCGTGTTGTCATTTATGAAGCATTTTTACTACGAAGCCTTTAATTTTGCTCAACGCTTTACTTAAGTTTCAATATTTATTCTGTAAGAACTTGAGTAATGGATAATGGCATTTTGATGAGAAGTGTATGAGAATGACCTCGAGTTTTTATACTTGAAAGCTTTAATTTAGCTGTAGAATTTCTGTGTTACTGATTTCAGTTGCACAAAAAAAAAAATTCTTATATCGTGCCGAGTTAGCCTTGCATTTTTACTAGCTGCCACCAATTTGTGCTAATAATTCTTTACTATTGCTAGCAAGCCTTAAAATAAAGCTAGAAAGAGCTTGGAATAGAACTAGACGACCCGTGACCCGTTGGGTCATCATCACGATCGCCTTTGCTTCCGGAAAAAACAGGTGTTATTCAGCTGGTCATAGACCACACGCTATTCGGCCGTCCTTTCTGCCCATACTGGTCGCCATCAACTGCTTCTTTGCTTCTGTAACGAATATTCAACACGCAGTCTGTAAGCAAATTCAATTTATATGTTACGTATTCCAGTTGTATTTTTAGTAGCAAGTTTGTAATTATCGGCAGGTTGCACGTGCGTATCGCAAATACAACCAAATTAAAGAGCTAAAAATCCATGACAGATAGGATAGGCCATAGGCCATATGCCCCCATAGGTCCCTCGAATTTCTTCCCTCTCTAAAAGTAAAGAAACTGTGTCAAACAAGACACAAGCAAGCAAGACCGGTTCACAGACTTGTAGTATAATATAGATAGATTTCTTCTAGTAGTCCTTATCTTTAACTGAGCAGGCCTTGTATTTGTCCTAGCAAGCCTTGACTCTTCACTTGCAGGCCTTGAATTTCTGTGTTAGACCCGGCAAGTCTTGACTCTACACTGGTAGGCGTTCACTTTATATTAGCAGGCCCTGTATTAGCCGTGACTGTCTACCGGTAGGTCTTTAATTTACACTAGCAGGTCTTGGCTCTACAGTGGCAGGCCCTGTATTGGACATAGCAAGCCAGTTGACTCCACACTGGCAGGCCTTGAATTTACACTAGCAGGCCCTGTATTAGAGGTCCGGTACTTTTTGGCGTAGATGTTTCGGCGCCGATTTTTGGCCCCATAACTTTTTTTTTTGGCGCTGATTGAAATTGAAACAGGATATATGGACTAGATGAAATTGCTATAAAACCTGTCATTCTAGATTAATATCTAAACTAACATTGAAGTAACTGCACAATATGTAAAATGCGCTTGTCAACTGTCACATACAAAAGAAGATAACATCAACACAAGCTATACTGTATTGATTAAAGTTATTTCTTTAATGCATCTCGTGATTGTGGGCTAAACCACGAATTATTCTAATGGCTCTTTTTCTAACCTAACCATATCATACCTAACCATACCTAGCCTAACCATACCTAACCTCACATTACCTTACCAAACCTTATTACCGTAGTTATACCTTACCTAAACCAACCTAACCTAGCCTAAATATTGGGTGCCAAAATATTGGGCGCGGTAAATTTTTGCTATTACCCTCCCCACTCAAATTCAGTATTTTTGTAGGCATATTTAGGTAAATTAAGCCGTTCTAAGACTTTTTTCATGAAAACGTTTTCGTCGGAAATGCTTAGTTTTCGAGATATATGACTTTGAAGTTCCCATTATTTTTCTGAGGAGAAAAATAGCCGTGGTCAGTATAGGCTTGCTTGCGACCCTTTAGGAACCTAACCGAACTTTTCTAGGCCAACCTTTCCCAACACAACTTAACTCAAAGATAACCTTATTCAACCAAAACTAACCCAAAAAAACTCATGAAAAGGGGTTTTCCATTACACTGTACCAGTGTGGTTATTTTCCCTCCTAGAAAAACAATAGGAACTTCCAAGTCAAATATCTCGAAAACTAAGCATTTTCGACAAAAATGTTACTCGTGAAGAACGTCTTAAAATGCCATATTTTACCTTAATATGTCAACAAAGATACTGGATTTGAGTGGTGGGTACTGTTCTAGTAAAAAAAAATAATTTCGGCGCCAAAAAAAATTGTGGGTCAAAAATCGGCGCTGTACTAGACCTAGCAAGCCTCGACTCCACACTAGAAGGCCTTGAATTTATATTAACCGGCCCTGTATTAGACCTAGCAAGCCTTGACTACACTAGCGGGCCTTGAATTTACACTAGCAGTCCCTGCACGACACACAAAAGTCTCGAGTATTCATGGATGGCGAAAATTTGCTGCTGATGTTCTCACTCGCTTGCAGTAAAGTTTCAGATTGCTACTACTGTAGGTAGTAAAATTGGCCAACAATTGCAAAATAAACTAGAACGCCTCGTGGCGTAAGACCATCACCCGCGGTAGTGAGAAAATGCAACGGCGTCGTTTTTTTATGGCCAGCATACTCTAGAGTTTTGGCATTTGATATTGCTCAACTCGTTCTGCCTTTTTCGGGTTGGAGTTACAAATTCAACACCGTCATTTTTGATGGCCAGCTAACACAAAATATTTGCCATTTTTCACATCTCAGACATCCTACGTGACCGCCTTAAAAATTATTATAATTATGACTCAACTCTTGCTGTCTCATTTTGGGTGGACAGAAAAACTTTATCGCCGTCATTTTTTATGGCCAGTTAATTCTAGGTTTTGGCATGGGTCGCATCTAGGTGAACCCGCCAGATTCTCTCTTTTTTTTTCTTTAACAGGTAAAAATCAGTAGTTATTATTCTCCTTTATTTCCGAGGCAGAACTCAAGTATTTGCTACATGCTGTTGTGCAGTCAGGACGCACACCCTGCAATTGATGAATTCACCCTTAAAGATTTGACTTGTTGCTGCTTAGTAATGAAGAGTTGCTAGAAAACTGTCGTACCTACTCAAGGGACAGGAACAGAAAGAAAAGCGTAAAAAAGAAAAATGCACACATAAAGAGCTGCATGATTTTTAATCATTGCCTAAAAAGAGGATTTACCTCGTCACTATAATTATGATAATGATAATTCAATCCTTGCTAATAATAATGAGAATGACGAGCACTGTGATTAAAGACATTTTTACTATATATTTCCTTCAGTTGTCGACATTTCGATTCAGTCTTGCAATCATCTTCCGGTAGATCCAATTTATATCAATTTATGTTAATGTGTCATGTGACCCCAATACATTACAGTAATCAAATTGGCATTTACCTAACGTTACCTGAATTTTCTACAATTTTTTTCAGTTTATGAATTGTTAAATTTTTACAATTTATGTCGCCCTCAGGGGCATATTGTGGCGGGCCCTTTCCCTGCCACAATATGTTTGGGCATCACGCACCCAAGGGTCCCGAGTGCCTTCTCCGCAGGGGATGTAGCATCT
>LQNS02277602.1:6956046-6971626 GCA_001587735.2 Parhyale hawaiensis
ATTGACAACTTAAAACGCGCCCTAGTCGGCGCACGAGCCTGTGGTTAAACACAGGAATAGTTCGGCGCGATATAGGCAGTGTGCCACTGAAGCGCTAGTAAAACTTCTACTACTACTACAATTTATGTCGGGGTCAGAATGTAACGTTAGCCGAATTCATACTTTTCATTAATGGTGTCGCTAGTGAAAATGCTAGTAAGTTTGCAATTTATGTTCAGCATGTAAAGTTAATAAATTTCATTTCATCGTATTTCTTTCTTGGTTTAATAAGCCAACAAATGTGCTAATTTTTCAAATAATTTCTCTAAAATTATGAGAGTTTATGCAATCTAGCAAGTAGCTACCGCCTTAGTAAAAGTGTCTCGGAAGTTCCAAGCTATTGCATCAAAATGCCCAGTGTATTGAAGTGTTTGCATTTCATATATCAGAAATACTTCGCCATTTTATTTGTTTTATACTGAACAATGCAGTGAAATCATAGGTATAGGTCTACCATTATTATTATTATTATTTATTGTTGTAGATACGAGGTATCTATACTGAAGTCAAAACAAATTACTCCAGCTACCGAAACAATGCTGTTGCAGTACGCCATTTTTTGTCTATAATTTATTATTAGGGCTGTGAGAATATGCTCTTATAGACAGAGAAGTCTATATGATAACTTCAAAAACCAAATTGCATTAAGTATAGGCTCCTACAGTGAACTGCTGCTGCAGGTTGTGTTACCGTCATAGCTTTACGTTGGAGCTTCTTGTCGTTGTTTTGGAGTTTGGATTTCTCTGTCTATAAGAGCGTATTGTCACAGCTCTATTTATTATCTAACATGGCCTGATGAATACCTATCAACAGAACTAAGTGCCATGCTATTTTGAGGCATTGTAGCTCTATACATCCGTGACCAGCAAATTTACTCATTGCATCACTGCCATCTGTGTAACGCTTGCTTCTGTGTGTGTGTGTGTCATGTCATTTACAGAAACTAGCTTAAGGTAACAACTTCTAGTCAGTTTGTGATAGGGTAAGAATTCGTGTGCAGTTTTTATCTTGATCATTTTTTTTGGGGGGGGGGGGCAGTGTGCCTTATAATCGATATACTAACAACATTATCACCACTTGTTCTTAAAATCAGGTGCAACCGTTATATAAGTTAATTTTATTCCTGCCGAGAATCGCTGCGTTAGCCAACAACATGTATTACCACTTCTTCCTTTAATTCAAGTACCTTAGCCATTAGCTAGGCCTTTGGGACGGCTGTCTTTCGTGCCCAATTTGCTTCCTTCCCATCTTTTACTCCTACTGATCTTTCTTCAATCTGTTCTTACTCTTCTTTCCCGACTTGCTGTTCCCATGCGTGTTGATCCTGTTTCGGCACACCCTCGTGCATGGGTTCCACGTGTCTATCGTCACACTATGTGTCCCTTGCTTCTTCCTCTGTTAGATCGCCGTTGCTGTGGAGACGGAGACTTGAACTACTCAATATAATAATAATAATTAATTCAAGTATATACAATTTTTATCTCGTTAAAATATAAGGAAAGAAAGTGGCTGAGATGCGCTGTGGTAGTTCAATGTGAGCGACAACTTATTCCTTAATTCAAGTTCACTTTTGATCTAAGTCCAAGTTTAGAGCTAGGATGCGGCAGAGAGTTGTTGTTGTAGCCAACGTGTACCGCAACTTCTTTTTCTTCCCATCCACGTTAATCCTGTGTGGGAACACCTTCGTGCATGGGTTTCTCTTGACATACTATATGTCCCTTGCTCTTTCGTCTGTGATATCGTTTTGCTCGGAAACGGAGGCTTAAACTTCCTAACTATAACGTTTCTTCTTCTAAAGCCGGATCCACACGTACGTGACCGTAGTACAGACACGCTCCGCACTACGGAGAAATATGCGGCACGAGTTAAATGACGAACCGGAGCATTCTGAGAGTACGTACCTCCGCCAAGCAAGGCAACGATAACGAAAAATTCAAATTGGTTCTGAAACCATGATTTTCTTTGTAGGTATCAACTCCAAAATCTTATCATTTGTGCCGTCTGATAATATTAACACTTAGTGCAATTTTTTTGAAGATCCTCTCGTAATGTTTTGAGTTATGCCGCTAACAAACGTTATGGCAAACGTAAGTTAAGCGTATAAATGAACCAACCGATCTGTACCAAAATTTAACCATTTAGGCCTATGTGTTTTAACATTGCTAACAACTCCTGGTAGTTTCATAAAGGTCCATTTAGAACTTTTTGAGTCATTGCGCTAACAAGCACAAAATAAAACACACAAACGAACAGATCATCGCAAAAATTTTGTCATTTACTCTTCGTAATTAACCTAAGAATTCCTGTAAATTTCATGAAAATCCGTCCGTAGCTTTTCGAGTAATGGCATTGACAAAAAAAAATTAAAAACAAACAAACGGTTGAGCGGATCTTCACCAAAAGTTAATCAACTGTTCCTCCTATTATACTTCACAATCCCTGTAAATTTCATCTAAATCCGTCCCTACTATTTTGAGTTATCTTGATGACATTAGACCTCAATTTGTGTCGTGCCCCGGCTTACGAACAGGATAATACAGAAAACGCTGTAAGGGTAACTGCTTGAAAGGTATGCTGTAGAAAACGAAGGTGGAAAATTGTTCCGAAAATGAGGTTTTTTTCTTATTTATCGTAAGCCTTGCCCAGAATTAACGTAAGAATATTCATTGATCAAGCGACACTCTCTTCATATTAATAACGTTTGTTGTCAATACGGAGTATGCCTATATTGGTCATGAAATAAAACATTCGAACTCTCATCAAGTAACTACTAGTCACAATATAAGAAATATGTACTGGGTGATAATGTGTGCATTAGTGTTGAAGAGCACAGTTGAAGTTTCGTGTTGTAGTTTTAATCGTTGTTGAAAATGTGTATGCATTTTTGCAACTGTTGTTAATAAAACGTGTGATTTTTTATTGACAAACCCACAAACTACACAAAAATTGTCGTTCCACTCGACGATTTGCGGCTTCTGCTGTACAGTTTCCCTAGTAGAATTCTTCGCCGCCCAGAAGCTAGTTTTACGGTTTTAGCCTCTGGGACGGCCAAGATTTTTTTTAGTTAATGTGCTGTTTATAAACATGAGCCTTAAGACTCATTTGAAAAGACCTAACTATGAGTGGACTGTCAGATACAGTGTTGTCTGTAGGACACCTTAATGCTTGTGTACGAAGTTAAGTGCTGTAACGCAAGCTTGTAGTAAGATGGTTGAACGGAACTGGCGTTGTCAGATGACGTGTCATGCATATAGGTGATGTCACGGCCAATCAACAATCTGCGTGTTCCGTACTCTTAAGAGGATTGACTCGACTGATTGGTTGTGGCTAGCTGTGACGTCACTTAGTCACGTGGTTCTGATTGGTTGTGGCTAGCTGTGACGTCACTTAATCACGTGGTTGGATAACTTTGTGTTAGCTCAGCCATGTGTGGTAATTTCAGATGCACTCATTTTTTGTTAAAGCGTTTTCTTCATTTTGATAGTTAGCTTTTCTGTCAATATTTTGTAATTGCAGCTACCGTACCCTTTTCTTGTTCAATTAATCTCTGTAAACATTCTAAAATTTCAGATCTTTTATTTTTTTTGTGTCAGGGTGCGGTACCTAGATAGGTAAGTACAGATACCCTCTTTTTTCTCACTGAAGTGCCGTGTTCTTTCTAAAATTCTAAGTTACTTAATTTTACGGCTATGTCAGATAAAGAACTCGTCTCTTAAAAATGCTGTGCGCCTCATTACCCGGTCGGTACCTTGTGTACCTTGAGGGTCTTCGGACGAAGTCCAGGTGACGTTTCGCACATCACGGTAGTAGCTCATTGGGTAGCTGAGACTTTCCGGCAGGAATGCCGAGATAAAATATTCCTACTGAGCTATGTAGAGAGACTGGCCCTTCCGTGTAGGGATCGCTCATTGACTCGGTCCGGTGGTAAAACAATGTCTATAATAACAAGGCCGAGGTACAATATCTATGAGACGTCCAGCTCGAAATAGTCTAGTCATTGAAGCGCTATTATCTTGCTACTACTATACCGTATGATGCTGGCGTTTAGACGGCATATTTAGTGTTGCACAGATGTCATGTCTATTTATTCTGTTAGTGATACCTTTTCTTTCATTTCTTTTTTCATACCGGCCAGTTCCAGATAATTGTACAAGGTGCCTAAAAAATATACCCTGCTCAATAATGCTGTAATTTCTTCAAATTCTAAATTAGTATATCGCAATAATTCACTCCCAAAAAGATGATTGAAAATTTTATTACATATTCTAAATTCGGCCATATATAATGCAGGCTCATATGTAAAACTCCCATTTTATTTCTACTTTGTACCGGCGAGAAAGTTGTGTCGCTGTGTATCACTTGCTGTTGCAACTGGCGGTATGATGCTCACTGTCTGCCAAGGGTCCCGAGTGCCTTCTCCGCTGGGGATGTAGAATCTGGCCGCAGTTCCTGCTGAGAAGGTTAGTTTTGTAGAGTTAGGTAGGTTCTCTATATTTCCTTTCTGTCCCGCGAGGTGGGCCACAGATCGAGGTGACCGACTTTTTCTGTGGGGCTCTACCTCGCCCGTGCGGAGGGCCACAAAAGGAACCGTCCGGGCGGGCGTTTCTTTCTTCTGTCTTCTTCTCTTTTCGTCCTTCATCTCTTGCCACCTGAGCACAACGTTGTGGTTCCGGCTGTAAGCCGAGTAAGTCATCTTAGATCGCTATTGATTGTCTAAGTTTCAGAAATAGCGGGACAATACCAATATAATAATAATAATAATAATAATGCTGTTGTGTCACGTTTGTTGAAGAATAAAAATTGTTTCCTTGGGGTACAAAATAAAAGATCTCATTCTTTCGTTCTCTTTGGATTTATCATATCGAATGGCGTAACGTACGTTCTGTCCCCTGGGACGCTTGTTGCTTCTCACGCGTGTCACTGAGCTGCTTCTGTTAACGAGTATTTTGAAGCGTGATTGCTTATCGTCAGTATTACCAAGCAAAATCAGGGCCGCCGCAGATGCTAAAGCCGTAATTCAGCTTCTGCCGGCGCGGCGCCCCCGGATTTTGTTAGGGTAATTAGGACTATCACACCGCTACGTGATCGAGGTGGTAAGAAAACGCTGTTGGATTACATACAGTATACTTAGAAAATTGGATCGCGTGCTAAACTCTCCCATAAATCTTTTACACAGAATCACAGAAGAACTCATCTCTTCGTACACACGGGCACCTGCGTCATCTGTTGTACTCCAGCGTTTCTTTGTCTGCAAGCTTCATATTTTTATATTGAAACAGTTTTCAGTAGGATAACGGCACAAATATTTTAATTTACTGTGAGACAACTAAGATGATAATAATATTAATCGCATGAGAGACGACTCTCAAACTGTGCGAGCCATAGTTTTAATGAGTTCACTCAGTACCGTACGTATTTTCCATGCGTTAGTTAAATATACTAAATATTTTCAATGAGATTATTCAGAGTAAAAGCTTGTTTTCAACAACATAATCAGTATCCAAATTTCTCTCGAAGGTGATTATTGACAAAATTTGTACCACTATTTTTATCAAATATTTTTGAATTAAAGATACTGTTGATTAGTAGCGAATCTTTTGTTACTAGTTCTGCGTGATTTCGATCATTAGAGTATTTATTGAGTTAGCAAGTAACTCTTGTTTAAAAATTTAACTCATTTGCCTAGAGATTCGCTAGAGTACAACAGATATAAATTAACACGTAGGCGCACCCTACTATTACTCATGCTAACAAACTACAAATATTACTTCGGCACACTCCCGGAACAACCTTAAACAAATTTGAACTGCGTTTTCTCTGTGTTCCTTTGTTCGGGAGCATTCCAGGGATGAGAGATGATTTTAAATGAAAATGAGCTACTGAAAAATGAAAGTTAATATCTACAGTGATGGCAGGTGCGTTTTTTTTTTTATTGCAGATTTCTTTCCCTGTGATGCAGACAGAATTCTGTGCCGAGTCATTAGAAAAAAAATTCTATAAAACTAAATTCGTAGCTGTCCCGACGAGCGGTGACGTTCTCTCTCTCGTCCAGGTATCTTTTTTCATACTACTTATAATTGCTGGGATAATTGTACATGTACAGTAACCCAAGGTGGGCAATAGCAACCTTGTCGTAAGACTGAAAAAAGGCCGGAGGTCGATGGCTTTTCAGCGGTTCTGGCGGGGACGCAAGTTATTGCCGATAGTTGCAAATTACTCCTAGAAAAAATACACATTTCGAAGATGTTTACTTGGTAACAGCGCTTATCGTGTTAAATGTTTATTTTCAAAATAAGACAATTGGCTGTAAAATTGAAAAAATCTAGATTTTTCACGCCTAAAGTTTAAAGGAGAACCCTTTTATGAAACAACTAATATTTTTTCTTTGCCCGCGGCCGCCATGGAATAACTCCGCGCAAATTCTGTCTGTATCTTGACCGAAAGAAAATATAAAGCATTGATTTATAATTTGCCAGCTATAATGAGACTGAAAATTACAAGTGTAGACCGCCTTCCCCACTTTATTAGTTAGGATGTAATTTTTTCTCGCAAGCATTATATGTTTCTGTTTTTACTGCTAACGCTGGCTTTATCGTATAAAAATCTGATTTACAATGTTCAAGTCACCTGCTATTGTAGAATTAAAGGCTATTTAGCAAAATAAGGAGGAGCAGATAGTGCTAAACTTCACAGCTCTTAATAGAGAAATCGTTGATAAGGCGAAGATGATGATAATGATGGTGATTGCGATGATAATGATGCTGTACTAAATACCATAATTACTAAAACTAAACAAAAAACCTACTAATTGAAAATTTCAACTACCAGCGAAACTAGAAACGCCGGAAAAACTCTCACACACTCTAAGGTTCGCTCGTGCTGCAGAAACCACAGTAAAAAGAAAATTATGAGTACCAATTAAGTACATAGGTACACAGATAATCGAAACGCCTATGAACAGTGAATACAAAATGAAGAAATATCTTTTTCTAGCGCTACATAGTCGCATGTTTAATCTGTTTGGAGATGGGGAACTTACATTGCTGGAATTCCCGTCCTTACTGAGAAGGAAAAACTTCATTTCTTAGATTTAGAACTGCACTCGATTGTAGTAAATGTATTTTGTATCAGCTCGGCTATTTTACCGACGCAGAGAAATATGAATTACGTAGCTTCAAGTACTTGATTGAGACTCAAGAAATACATTACTTACCTAGATGAATATTTCAATGACGTAGATATAATGTTTGGGTAATTTGATGACATTACATACTTCTTGTTCGGGCATTCCACATATATCGCAAAATTCACTAGCAAAAGACGCAGAGGGTTGAAGGAAGCATAACAAATAGGCTGGAAAGAAGCGCTATAGGGCGCTTTCGATTAGATGCTTTTGTTCGTTCACTAAACATGAGCTTAACTCTAGCCTAGATGAAAGACGTCGATCGCTCGTCTTCGAGTATCGTGCTGAATCGTTCCTACATTGTCGATATAATGGCACTTGTACACTGCGCGAGTTGGTAATAAATGTACAGTGTGCTGGGGTACAGGGACAGATACTAAAAATGAAAAATCGTGCTGGATACAAGGGCAGATACTACAGTTGAAAAATCGTGCTGGATACAAGGGCAGATACTACAGCTGAAAAATCGTGCTGGATACAGGGACAGATGCTGAAGCTGGAAAACCGTGCTGGGATACAAGGAGGGACAGATACTGAAGCTGGAAAACCGTACTGGGATACAGGGACTGATACTAAAGCCGAAAAATTGTAGTGGATACTGGGACTGATTTCCAAGCTGAACGAAGTTTCGCTGTACAAAAAAGGCTGAAGCTCTTAAATTAAAGTGCAGTTTTAAGTGAAGTACTCAATGTTTTGTTAAGGCAAATTTGCATTTAGGAGAGGATTTTTGATGGACTGAGAACGCGGTTTTTATGGAAAAGCAAGCAAATTATTTATTCAAAAACAAGGCTTGTGCTCCTTTTTATTTGAAAGTGTAAATGTAAGTAATTTTCTGGAAAATGATGCTTGAGCTTAAAATCTTGTCCTGGGGAAATTTTCATTATTTTTTCGTGCTACTTTGGCGCAGCGTTTTTTTTTTTTTTTGGGGGGGGGATGTCACGTTTCTTAGCGCGCAGCGAGAGATCATTGATTGCCATGGGCATCTGATGATTTGTTTCTATATAAACATACTTTTAATGCTTCCCGAAGAAAAAAGCGCTGGAATATTTTTGAGTTTAAAAATAAAAAGTGACACAGAAAAAAGATAACTTTTTTGAAATGGGTTAATGCAGCCGTATTGCAAGCGTGTACCTGGCCGCACTACTGACGTAAGAAATGCTATGAGGTCGAGAAGAAAGTTTTAATACCTTATCGGAATTCTTGCTCGCCCTAAAACATAAAATCGTAAGACAAAACTTCTAGGATAGCCAAAAATTCTATCAGGATAACGGTCCTGAAGTACAAAAACTCTCTGCCAAATTTTCATAAGCAATATTTTATGGAACACCAAAACGTTTCCATAGAAAGAAAATCGCCCTGCTACACTGTTAGCAGCATACTAATCTGCCAACCTCACAGCTTCATGCCTAAACGACCCGATTTTCTGTGTCATTCTTTATTTCCTACAAATGTACTGGCAAGAATTTAAGCAAAATTTAAGGTCATGCTCTATATACACTATACACAACGAAGAAGTGAAACACGGAGTCATAGGAGGCTGAAGTTCTAATGAAATTGACCGGGCCTGGTTAGGAGGGCGAACCAAATTTTTAAAATACATATAATACAATGCAAATAAAAAGTGGTTTTCATCGTAAATTCTGCATGAAGGCGCATCTGTTTCTAATACACAAATATGCTGCTCTAATAACACTCCACAACGGTCAGTGCATCGTCTAAATTAGGGATGTAATACTGCATACTCCTACTAACTCTTTCAATATTCATTAAAAACCATAAACAGCAGCTTTAAAGCTTCGGTCTAACGGCTTTAGAAAAAGCTAATAATATACTGATGCGGGCATTATTTATATATTTACTGTTTCGGAATATCTATACAATTATGCTATGTATTTTCAATTTGCATGAAGCGAAAAATTAGATTTTTTTTTCAGGTTTGGTCAATTCCACAAGCTCTCGTTAAGATGACTGGACAGTACCGTACAAATATTACTGGGTACGACTTCTCCATACTTTTGTTACTGCCAATTTTACATCACAATAAATCTGACAACAAAATGAATATTTCATGTTCACCTGACCAAAGAAAAATTCCTGCTGTTACTAATGGAGCTTCACAGGCAGTTCATAGTGCCATTTTTTTACCAGTAAAAGCAGCGTACAAATAGGTGCTCTAAGCTGAGTATGTATATGCTGGATCTGAGATACATTAATTAGTTACAGAGAAGAAGCGGAGTCACTCAATAGCAAAATTCATTTTTAAAAATGGCGCAAATCCTAAATGCAATTCAATTGTTCTATTTTGTCAGTACACACCGGTAAATAGTGATTTCATACATATTAAAATCAAGATGTATATATTATTTCAAATAGCTGAAAAAACACGGTAATTAGTTTTATAAATTTATGGACATCGGATGTAAACTGCGTTTTGGCAATTTTTTTTTTCACTTTACAGGCACAGTACCGTGTTTGTAGAGAGTTATTTTAAGATATTTTATTGTGAGATATATATATACTGTATATACATATAAAACCATCCGCATATCAATCGAGCTCCTGTATGTATACGCTACTTTTACATCACATGTGTTACATGCTCCGAAGTAGACAGCAGGTATGATGCAAATAAGGTCAGACTGCCTTGATTAGGCTACTGATGGCCTGTAGAAGTTAATTACGATTTAAGAGTTTAGATAGATTTCGATTTTTAAGAATACTTCGGGGGATCCGTGACGTAGGTGAGCTCGTTGAGGTAGAACCTGCACAGTAAAAGCAAACTGTTAGAAACTTAAAATTTCTGGGAATTTTTGACGGTTTTGTGAATTTGATATAATTCAGCACCTGCTTGTGGGAGACACGAGACGAGTTTTGCACATAAATCTAAATAAATAGATAATAAATTGATAACTAAATGTACCTTATTTTTTCCTACAAGTGTTTTAATTGAGTTGATTTCTTAATAATAGAAATATTGAACCTGTGCAACCATCTCGTGCAACATTACCGTTGTCGAAATTTCATAATTATGCTCCTCACCCAACTAGCACTGAGTTTCGGTACCGATGGCTCTCTGATACTTAGGTGCGTATTGAGTCCTACTAGTCCCCATACTTTTACGGTATTGTTATCATGCTTTGATCTCCTTGCGATCCGACTGTGTGTAGGACTCAGCACTGCCCTTCACTCACCACCAGCGCCCACTCAGACCAGCAGTCACTGCCCCTCACTCAGCACTGTCCCAGTGCTCCTCACTCAGCACTGCCACCAATTCAGCACTGCCAGTCACTCTGCACTGCCCCATTCAGTACTGCTTCACTCAGCACTGTCCCTCACTCAACACTGCCCATTACTCAGCACCACCCCTCACTCAGCACTGCCCCATACTCAGCACTGCCCCTCCCTCAGCACTGCCCCTCACTCAGCACTGCCCCTCACTCAGCACCGCCCCTCACTCAGCACCGCCTCTCACTCAGCACCCCACTCACCACTGGTCAGCACCGGGACAGTCCACATTAGTGGCCCAGTCGCAGATCCTGTACTCCTGGTTGAAGGCGGTGTCGTTGGCACACATGTGGGGGATGCGCCGGCCGTCCTCATCGCACATGTGGAAAAGTTGGCAGTTGAATTCCTGGTCGGCGTAGAATCCTACCGGTCGGTTGGTGCAGTCGAATGTAAAGGTCACGTTTGGGAATTCCTCCCATCGCTTCACCTGTTGGAATAAGTGAAGAATTATTATATGCGCCAATTTTTTTGTGAAGGCAGCAATTCTCATTTATCAGTGCTACAATTCAGAAATGCAAATAATGGGTCTTTGGGGCGTCAGTGGATTTTTTTGAGAAGGAAATAAAGTTTTTTCATCACGTCATCTGTTACAAAGCAAGAAAATATCCTCACGTTTTACGATTCATAGCACTAAACGTTTGTATCGAATAATCATTATAGTCGTTTCAGCTATTAGACTATTAAAGAAATTGTTCTATGGGTGCAAACCTAGAATGTACACTGGAGAAATTCAAACAGTTCATAAAATTTGGGAAATATGATAAACTAGCTTATTTTAGGGTAGAAAAAATTATTTTTTAGGAGAAAATCTTGCAGCGCTTCTCATGATTGAAAAAGCGATTACTCATTATTTTCAAACTAATTCAATTAGTACATGATAACGAAAATATCCTGCCGTTCGGATCGTGCTAGTTTCCCTAAACGACGCAGTGACTTACCAAGTACCTACATGAAATATTACTTTTTTCTAATAGTTTACTTTTCCTTGACAGATTGCTAAACTACACATGATACTTTCTTTCATGACAGCATTACCATTTTATATATTCAGGTTCACATGACTGTTAAAAGACCGCTGTCTTTCACTTCAGAATCCGAACGTTTTGCAGTGCTCTTGTAAACATAAAGGTTTGTTTACCATAAGATTCATTGAATTTTATAGCCGGCAGACAGCTGGCTTAGCAATTGTCAGCATTAAAGCTTCAAATGTCCTTGAAATTTGGAGTCAAGTATTAGAAATGTGTATTGTGTATTGTTGTTCTGCTTAAACGGACACAGCAACGTATGCGGACATTGATTTGAGGGAGTAGTTCATTTGATTGGTGAGGAGCCATCTTTAGTTGCCAGCAACTCTACTAAGATGCTAATGAAATACCAACTGGTCAGTCTTACAAAGTATTCACTACAAAAATTCAGCTATCAGAATCTATTGGAGAATCAATATGACCTGATACTTTAATTGGTTATAACTGCAGACTATGTACAATAGTTACTCACCCTATTGAGCGTCGGAAGCGAATAGACAACTGTGCAGGCTGCAATGGAAAACTAGCATTAATAATGATTTAAATATGAGCAATATTTTAGACATGAGTAATATGAGTAAAATATGACTCTTAATATTAGGGTACGGTAATGGACATCACTTTTGCACAAAGGCACCACGATACCAATGATACTTGCATGGTTACTGTGACACATTTCAAACGTTACTGTTTTCATACGTTAGTATCTGTCAACCAAATATTTACTTTCGATATTTTTTTCAGAATTTTTTGAAAGTTATTATGTTATGTACATATTTATTATTTATCTACTAGTTTTGTTTTACCGGATTCGGCTTTTCCTGCCTTAACGTTCTTTAACTGTATTTTATTTTCTCTGAATTTCTACCAGATCCCCACTTATCTGCGTCATCTCTGTACTAAGAGACGATTCGAAAGTAGGGCTATGAACACCTCATGAAACCAACAACGCTGCAATATTACAAAATAAAATACGAGGGCGAACTGAAGAGGTCGTTGGCTGACAGTTTTCTTCACCTACACTACTTGACTCAAAACTGAATGACGAATATCAAGTGGATCTAAGCCTTGTAGCCCGAGTGGATCGGGTTCACGGGCTGCGTGAGAGATCACGGAGAAGTAATTACCGCTTTATTCTGGATAAAAAACCTTAAAAGCAGGGAAAAAAGGTAATAGAAAATTCCTTTTTATTCTACCACACAAAAGTGGCTCGTATAGTAGACATGAAAGATTTTGACATCGCAAGACCACTGGTAAATGTAGTAAAACGCAGTGCTGGTGCCGAACTATACAAAACATTTTAATTTAAAATGTATCTTCACTAATACATTTTTTTATTTCTATTTTTGATTAATTTCCAACAACAACAAAATAAAAATTTTGGTCAAAATTTCTTAAAACATCTTAGTCAGCCTGTGAACTTTTCAGCTCGCCCTCGTATAACTCACCTATAACTATGACGGCCAGCGAGAAGAAGTTCGTTAGTTGTTTCGTCATCCTTGCTCTGAAAAGAAAAGATGAAATAAATTAAATCATATAAAGAAAAATCATTCTTGAGTCACAAGGTTACAATGTTAGTTCTCCGTTAAAAAAATTTATAGAGGGTGAAAATTGCATATCGGAAGCGTAAAATAAATCTTCAAATAAATTTAACGAACCTTCACTTATTTTGAACTAAGCTTCACATACTTGATGTTAAACAACAGTCATTTTAAAAAAAAGTACTTTTTGAAGTAAACTTTAGATAGTTGACATGAAATTGCCTTACTTTACAATCATTAGCTCAAATCAAAATTAAATTCTATTCTATTATCAATACCCGTAGACTTCGTGGGTGCACTTGTTTACTTATAGAAATGTTAAGAAGTGCACTAGTGCATTTATTTTGAGCACTGAAAGTACTTTGAAAGTCTACTAAATATGCCTAGCTAGGTAAATCGTTTTCCTGACGTTACGTCTATTGGCACTAAGAGTTTAAGACAAAAAGCGAGTCAGACTTGTTAAAATAATTATTTCGCAATCAACTAACCAGCTAGTTGCTCCTATGAATCTTTTGGCAAGATTATAATTTCATCACTAATCTAGCTGCTCCTCAACATCTCTTTGTAAGAAATGTTTCTTCACTTGGCTAACTGCTCCTCAGCATCCCTTTGTAAGAAGTTTTTCTTCACTAGGCTAACTGCTCTTCAACATCTATTGGCAAGAAGTATTTCTTCACTAGGCTAGCTGCTCCTCAACACCTCTTAGCAAGAAGTGTTTCTTCACCAGCTTGCACCAGCAGAAGTGTCGCGTTTAACACCATCTGATACAGTCCTATCAGGATTCCATGCAAGAACTTTGAATAAAAAGCGGTTGAAAGCCAAGAACTATGCGGTCTCGACGATAGCTTATCGACTGGCCTGAATACTTTTGATTTCTTCCCTTCTTCCGCCATGTAAAAGTTACGTAAAGCCTTCGGTAACTGAAACTTCACCGGACTCAGTGGCACTTGAGCAAGACGAGTCTGAGGTATTGGGTAAAATTTCCATTAAAGTCGTTCGATAAATGTTTGTTAACCCGTGCAGGAGACTGGCACCATGCAGCATCATAGCTTCCAAACACCTATCGGACAACTATAAAAATGGTACTTTTGTCAAGTGTTCGAGGTGGGTGAGGCGGAAAGGTTATAGGAATTTAATTAAATTAATAAGATGTAAAATTCATGCTGCGTCATAGTTGATGAGGTGATAAACAATGTAGCAGATGGGATATACCATATAATTAAGAATGAACTGTAGCATTTTGGATAGATACAATGGTAAAATTGTCACTATAAAAGGATCAATAATATTTCCTGCAGTAGTTGAAGTCATAGAGTAGCAGTAAACTTAAATGCATTTTGATGTCAATATTTTTTTATGGCTTCATTAAAATGAAGGCGAAGGACAATGTTTAAACTGATCAATTAAAATTATACCAATAGCAATCCCTTGAAGTACAGGAAAGCAAAGCTCCATTTTCAAGCAATTAACGTGTCAGTTTAGAGGACAACACGATTCGTTGACCATAAATTTACGGAGGCAATAAATTAAGCTCATTGCGTGAGACAAGTGACCGTGAGATGTGAAAGGCAAGCATTCGACGTCATGGCTTCTGCGGTAACCCGATTTCTCCAGTCCTGATCACCATGAAATAAATTTTTACCTATTTTCCAGTTCAATAAATCGTTCGTTCAAGATGATTTATTCCAACCTAACAGAGACAAAAATAACATGGGCTTAGTATTCCGGTAGATTTTGTTTCTTCTAAACGGTTTCTCTAATCGTAATTGTGATAAGAATTTTTACTTATTTCTCCAATCAATGCGCTTTTTTACAGCAAAATTTTTACGGTCATCATGATTAGGATAATTTTATCATCTCTTTAGATCAAAGCTGGTTTCTGTCAAACGGATCCTTCATTACTGATAATAAATAGAATTTTGTCTCATTTTTTCAGGTTCGTAAATTTTTTCATTCAAAAATATTTCTCTCGAATTTTGACTCAGACAAAAAATGATTTTGTTTTGTTGTCTCAAGTCAGGAACTTGCATCCCATATGCAATATTTTTTTCGATTTTTATCAGCGCAGAAAAACTTCGGTTGAAGTGACAAGTCAGTAATATGGGAACATAGAAAAATGGGGAATGAGAATATAGAAAGAAATTTATGACATGATTAGGGTTTGAAAGCCAGTTTGCTGAAACACAAAACATTCACCGAAGACAGGAGAATTCTCTTTTTTTTAAATCAGGAATATGAGGCAAAACTACATTGCCGCATGACGATACTGATCAAGAAAAATATTATGTCTATTTGTTTGTACAGGAAACCAACAAGTCGATATTCGTTTCATCCTGATCAGATTGATACGAAATTTTCAAAAGTAAATTCTCTCTAAGCGTACACTTGAAGACACTGTTGATCAATTCTTCAAAAAAATCTATTACCACAATTTTTTATTGCACAATTTCAATAGTTTCGGCAAGATTTTAATAAATTAAATGAAGCACGAGTAGTATCGCATATAT
>LQNS02277602.1:6974642-7016249 GCA_001587735.2 Parhyale hawaiensis
ATCCCTAGCATAGCGTGATTTCCTTTTGCAGATAAGCTTAAAAATTTGCTGTGGATGTTCTCAGCATATAGGTCATATTTTCGGATATTTTTTATCAACATTCTCTAAGTGACCGACCATCTTTATGTTAAAAAAATAACCGATAATTGTGAGCTTGTTATTACAAAGGATGAGCTACTGGCCAATTTTTAGTTAAGAAGAGAAGTGAAAAAAAATCTTGTCGCATGTGAGCCCTTCGTGTGGCAAATTATGTCGTCGTTCTATCAATTTTTTGAAAACCGCGGGCTTCTTGAAAAAACAGCATTCCAGTTTTTTTTTATACATGATATAGCCGCATTTTAAACTCGAGCATCACTTACCACCCTTCGAACAACGCTGTCTTTTGAGCATGAATTTATTACAACATTCGCTAGCACATGACAAGGCTGATTTTCCCTCAATCACGGAACTAGTGCAAATTTCATGTATCGGGATTCCATGGTAATTACAGCCTTTGAAATTTCTCTGGGAAATTCTTACGGTACGCAAAGTTTTTAAGTCAAAACAAAAGTCGTAACTTTTAGTACACGCGGACTACCTGACGCCATGTGTACACCATAAGTTTTATAGCGTTGTGTCAAGGTGCCGGGTACACGGTGCTGTTTGTGTGAAATATTAGCTTGTGTGATGTGTAAGTGATGCGCGAGTTATGTATCTGTGATGTACAGATTGTGCAAAAGTGATGTACACGGGATACAAAAGTGGTGGACAGGTGATGCAAAAGTGATGGACAGGTGATGCAAAAGTGATGTACAGGGGAGGCAAAAGTGATGGACAGGTGATGCAAATGGTATACACAGGTGATGCAAATATTATATACAGAAGATACGCAGTTATTGAGTAAGCAAGTGATGTGCAGGTGATGTGCACTTGATGTACCTATAGGGGACGTCTTTGTGATGTACATACGATGTGTAGGTGATGTGTAAGAAATGTACGTGTAATGCGAAGGTGATACACAAGTGTGTAGGTGACGTGCAGATGATGGGCAGGTGGTGTCTACGTGATGAACAGGTAACGTGCAGGTGATGTAGAGGTGAGGTGCAAGTGATGTGTAGGCATTGTGTAGTAGATGGGCAGGCGATTAGCAGGTGATGTGCGACTGACGCACAGGTGAGAGGCTACCTGCCCACCTGCTTGCCTTGATGACCTCTTTGCCGCACACCGCCGCACTGACGGGTTTTCCCGTGGAGCACTGCAGTCTCCATAGGAGGGCACCTGCGGCCTCTTGCGACCCAGCCATGAATGTAAGAAAGGCCGGAAGTTTGTGACTTGCGGCCTTTCTAAAATTCTTTCGCTAAGTCGTAAGTTGCCGTCTCCAAATCTCCACATCAAGCCACACCACAGCAACGATTTCGCTTCCGGACATGGAGCAAAAATGTAAACATAGCATCAGTGCCGTCCTCCAAAGTTATTTAAATTATACAGGAGGGAAATTTTGCTCTTGCAAAGTCATAACGGCACTACTTTCGCCACTTTACTCGAAGATTAAGCCAGCAGGTATGAGGCATATTTTACAGTGAAACCCATACCGCAGGCCAGAACAATGAAAAACTTAGTGACGAACTTAAACCATCATTTTGACGGCTGGATAATCTACTTTATTTATGAAACTGTAAATTTCCAACCCTCGATGTAGAGCACAGTAAAGTTGCTATACTTTCAACTCACAATGACAGACTGTGCTCAGTAACGTAATCAATGAATTTCGGATCACTACGTCTACACTAATTATGATACAATAAATAAAATGCTTCACGTAATGCTTCAAGCGTGAAAAAAACTGGACAGTTTACTAAAGTGAAAGAAAAATGAGCATATTAGCTATGGAAATATAAAAATAATTAACCACAAGTAAATAAAAATAAATATATAAAAGATAAATAAATAAGCAGATCAATAAATAGATGAGAGGAATACTCGGCGACGTTCTGCGTTAAATGCTTAATTGGAATGTTACCAGTTCGTTCGTCTGTCATACCTGCACCTCTGTAGTACGCGCACCTCACCAGTTTACACCAAAACTGTAAGTACTTCATCAACAGCTCTGTAATGGATAACTTGACTTCTTTACAATTTTCTAACCTAGATTCAGTAGGAGGAGTTTACAGCAAGTGCGTGTCATAGACTCTCGTTTGAAATACTTTTGGTAGCATTGGGCATGATCCGACTATGAGGCAACTTTGAAGTCGGGCGTAGAACTTTACCGAATTGGAGTCTGTATTCCCATCTTTGTCTCATTTATTTTAGGTACCTACAAGATCTAAACATCAAGACAACTGGAACGACCCGTGCCATAAGACCATCACCCGCGAAAAGTGCTGAATCAGGAATAACAAATTCAACGCCGTCATTTTTGATGGCCAACTAACTCTAATTTCTTGACATTTTTCACTGCTCAGTCAACCCATCTTTCTGCCTGAAAAAGATTGTGATGATAACCTAACTCCTCCTACCTCTTTCTGGGTGGAGAGACCTTGAAGTAATTATTCTTGGGATAGACGAACAAAGGGACAAAGAAACAGACATACAACTTCGACGAAAACATCATCCGCTCTTCGCTCCCGGGGGTTAATTATCGTTGAATTTAATCAACGTAAGTAGATATGCCAAAGTATAAAACCTTTTCCTACAGAAATGTTGAACTTTTTTGATAAATTTTTCTACGCTTATGACAGCGTCCTTCACTTTATAATTATTATCACTCTTTATATATTCATGATCACGACACAGCAGGTGCGTTTTCTCATAAAGATGTCCAGTTTCCTGCATAACTTTGGAATTTAATGAGAAGCTCTGGTCCAGGCAACTTTATTTGAGGCTGGCACGAAAGGCTCTCACTCTCCGTCGATGCTGTAAATTACTTGAAGCACCCAAAGTTGACATTGATAGCCTTACGTGACAACTTTTTCTCGAGGTCAAGATATTGATACGCATACGGAAAGGATCGTAAAAGCGCGCGACTTCAAAGCAAGCATGGAAAAGACTCAGGTATAGGGGTCAAGGTTGTGCTGATGATGATGATGATGGTGGTCAAATGAAACTAGGAAGGTGTTAGGGTGACCAGCTAGGTGAAGATGAGTTATGTTAATGAGATACTGAGAAAATATTCTCCAGATACTAGGAAAATGCTCGATGGCTACCAAAACAGTACTAAGTAGATAGTAAGATGCCAAGGCAGGTGAAAATGAGTTATAGTAATGAGATACTATAGGTAGATATTTAGAAGATATATAAGTAGTAGGAAAATAATTCGAATGCTACTGGAAAAGTAAAAGTACTAGATACGTGCCAAGGGGACAAGGTAAGTGAAGATGAGTTATGGTAATGAGATACCAGGAAATTATTGAAAAGATACAAGAATAATTCTAAGAAGATAGTAGCAGGAAATGTCGAAGAAATTCGGAAATTATGAAATGTATTTATTAGGGTGACCAGTTAGAAGAGAAAATACTGACAATTCTAAGAAAAAGCTGGAAAGTTCGTAGGAATATAGTAGGAAGATACTATGAAGCTCAATGTAAACTAGGGAAGTACTGGGAAGATACTAAGATTAGCGGTAATAGAAGATGCTACAATAGTTAAGGGAAGGTGTTAGTGTAATCAGTCAAGCAAATAGTGGAATTGATAATATCCTAGGATAATAATCCTAAGAATATACTATTTGCGCTGCCCGGGACGACCAGGTGATACTGTTGTACTTACGGGACACGAGGAAAATACTTTTGTGGTACTAGGGAAGTAAAGTAATACAAAGTTAAGTACCAGAAAACAAGGTAAAAGAAAAGTCATGTGCCGTGAATATTTTAGAAGTTGCCAGCTCTGAAAAAAATATCATGCGTTTAAGTACTAATGTTAGTCACCTTAATTCAAATAAATTGTTTTCTGTGGTAATTTTACTATAGAATGAGAAAAGATTTTGACCCACTGAAATACATCGTCTGGGCACAGAGTTAATGCGTGGTTTAGTAGATACAATACAAAACAATCATAGATTTGGACATGCTTAGGTGCGCCATTTAAACAGAGATAAGATTTACATGGGACCTGCAATGAAATTTAGGCCACTGAAACGTATTATCTTGTCACAGAATTAAAGGTCTAACTATTAACTATTAGTGTTGTACACACTAAAGTGTGTCATCTGAACAGAAATTTGTTGTTCAGAGAGAGCTTTATCCATGTTCATCCTCTCTCACGGGTGTGCGCGTTCACGCCCCAGCCTGCTGAACTTGACTTTTGAACTTAAAGGACCTTTGGCACCGGCGAGAGTTGCTTTCTGGTATGAGTGGACGCAAGTTTTTCGCCTATCCTTAAAGAATTACGAGAAGAAAAGCGCTTCAAAAGAATATCTCCATTTAACTGTTTAACCAATATTCGCAAGGACCTTTGGCTCCGACGTTAGGTGTTTCCTATAATGAAGTAACCGATAGTAGTTCCTAGACTATTAGATATCTACGAACATAAACCGTTTTACACGATAGCTTCATTAAGTTACCTAGCTCATATTTTTCCAAGGAACTTCTGGTTTAAAAAGTAAATTTTCCTTATTATATGTACAGAGCAGAAAGTGTTTTTTGTATGTTTGAGAATATTAAAGATAGTATTATCCCTGCCGCTGCATTTGAAAAATATGTGACCATACAAACATCAATGTTTAGAGTTGAAATATTGTAGTTTCACTGTCTAGTAAAGTCGGTGATAAAAATGACACACCCGTATGTAATTATTTCCAGTGCAGCAATATTGCTTATATTAGAGTGAAAATTTGTTCAGTGTATTGAAAAATATATTTGGTAGAGGCATCGAATGTATCTGGTTCGCGTATTTTAGTTTCATCATATACGACAAAAATTAAACTGTGGTTGGCGAAAGCAATTCTGAAATTTATTTCTGAGTGTGAAAATAGTAAAAAACGTAGAAAATATTTCACAGTAGAAATGCTACAGTTCTATCGATGCAAAAAAATTATTTTTGCAGACAAAAAACGCACGATTAACTCAAAATACAAAGGGCAGCCGCAGTTCTTGGAAGCGTTTCCCACGCGACGCGGTCCAGGAGAGAAGCCATGCCATTTAGGTCTAAATTTTATAGACATTTACGTAAGATTCTGCCAGCATGGGACTGGATGTCTGTCCTCCAACTCACGGGTCAGGTAGCTGTACGTGTAAAGGCTCTTCCTTAAGGCTTCCAGACGACCTTGTGTGGTCATCTTCTCTGCGTGTCGCCGCTTCCTGCGCGTCACAGTGTCACCCATCCACACGTGGTGTTTATAGGCGCATCCACACGTGGTGTTTATAGGCGCATCCACACGTGTTTATAGGTAAAGCCACTCGTGGTGTTTATAGGTACATCCACTTGTGGTGTTTATAGGCACATCCACTTGTGGTGTTTATAGGCACATCCACACGTGGTGTTTATAAGCACATCCACTCGTAGTCCTTCTAGGTACATCCACATGTGATCTGTATCAGTACGATACATCCACACATGGTTTGTATAGGGATATCTCATTCACACGCGCTTTTTACGCATCCATCCGCACGTGGTCTTTATAGGTACAAAGGCGGCCTGAATAACTAACCATCTAAGTGCATGCAAGTCTCCATCCACCTTCAGTCTTTAGGTACCAAAGAAGGTTGGATGTTGAACACAACTCATTCACTTTATCCCTATAATTACAAAGAGATCAGGGACACATTATCTATCCACTTTGGTCTCGAAACCGTAGGTACAACTGCATGCTGCAGTCTTCAAATGTAAAATTCCAGATGCATAATCAACCTCGTGGTGTTTGCAGGCAGATAATAAACATGGCTGGAAAATTGTTATTGGCTTTTTACAACTACCTAGTTTATTTTCTTCCGTACTTCATTTCTCAGCGGACTATATTATAGGCTCCTACTGGATCCGACTGGACGACTGGTTTCCAGTTAATTGTTAGCTCCAGCTGCTGCTTCGGACATTTCGGTACCTTTGTTTAATTTGACTGTTAGAGATAACGGTTTCAGTGGGAAGTTTGGTACTGTTACGCAATTCTTTTTTTTTTTTAGGTAACTCGTTCCCTTCAGCATTTGGCACAGCTAGGTTACGCATTTTTATGGGAGACTGGTTCCATTGAGCATTTATTAAAGATAGGTTTTTTGTTCTTGTAGGTAACTGACTCCCTTGGACGCTTTGGTTCCTCTATGTAATTCATTTTTATGAGAAACTGATTCTGTGGAACATTTTGGTAATGTTGGTAATTCTTATAGGTAATTGATTCCCAGAGTATATGGTAGTCAGTTAATTCGTTTTTGCAGGTAACTGGTTCTTTTTGGATCCTTTAAACAATTGTGTCGTGGTTTAATTAATTAATGCCAACACTATGGTAAGGAGAGCAATTTTTTTTATTCTAAAGCAAGTCATAATCAAAAAGACAATTAGTATAGAGATCATTGTATATGAATGACTTTTGAACCATCGCTTAGATACAGTACTTCTGTGCATAAAGAAATCGAAAAATCTAGCACTTGACTGATGATCACAGCCATGAAATTATCTATGAAATAAAAAAATATCGGAGGAGGCGTAAAATCATCAGCTAGAGCCCGGATTTATTGCAGTTTCCGGCGTTAGTGCAATAAGTTCAATAACTACAATAGGTGCAAAAATTGCTATGAGAGCTATAAATGCAATATATTAGGCGGTGTTCACATGCCCCTCATTGCAACGCGTTCACTCAAACTGATGGACGCGGCGCGTTGATTTGAGAGAAGCAGCTGCAGCAAACGCGGTAAACTGAAGAATGAAGCACGTCTTGTTTTTTTAACGCGCTGCTTCATCCAAGTTCAGTAAACAGAACTTATAAATGCTAAATTTATCCTCTGCAGCAGTCACAGATCATGGACAAGTCGACAAAAAAAATGTTTTTTTTTTATTTTCAGTTTAATGATCAGAATCACTGTACAGTACTCCCGTTTAAGAGAAGAAAACCAGAAAACCTGAAAATGTTATAAGAACACGGACGCCATCTCTGATTTGGTAGTCCCACTGATTACTCTGTGATAATTTTTCTTCTGTCGGTTTATCAGGCTATAACTATTTTTGAAATAGGCTTTTCCAATCAAAATCAGTCTCTAAGATTATGGGCTACGAATGTGACTTCAAACCGACGCAAAATATAAGCGAAAATGTAAAGAAATGATATCATAACAACGCGCAGCGTCATTCATGTGAATGAAGCACACTTCTATGTGTAGACAGAGACCAAAAAAAAAGTTTACGCACAGCTCGTGTTCAGTTTCGTGATTGAACGCGTTACGATGAGGGACGTGTGAACTCATGGCACTTATTATCACTGCCACGTGTCACAACACTTCAAACGCCATGACAATTGGTTCCCTTATCAATTATTGTTCCATGTATTGGTTGGGGTAAAAACATAATTTAGTTGCAAAATCTGACTATTAAAATTTTATTACTTTTTTGGTTCCGGGAAAACATTATGGGAACAGGTGAAGCGGGATATTTGCAAGAATCATTCTCGCCATTGGAAAAATTGTCAATTAGTACAATCGTAATGTATACCTACTGATAATTGGTATTTGGAATTGAAATAGGTGTCCGTTGATCCACTGATATGCTATTCCCGGTTGCTATCCGACTTTTTCATTTGTCCCATAAATTTTTTGTTGTATTTGCCTTTTCTTTGTTTCCTATTTCTTCCACTCCTATTGCTTAGGTGCAATAAGTTCATTTTTTAGGTGCAATATGAGCAAATTTTAGGTGCAATAACAGCAATTTTTGAGTGCAATAAAAGCAATTTTTAGGTGCAATAAGATAAATTTTCAAGAGCTATCTATAACTGCAATATCTTAAGCGCAATAAATCCGGGCTCTGATCATCACCTAGTAAGAGAACTCTGGGAGCGCATGCCTTGGTGACGTTAACGAAACGTTCAACTTGGTTCTGAACCTATTATTTCCTCAGTTTCAGCTCCAAAATTTGGTCATTTGTGCCTTTGACAGTAATACCAGCTTCTGTAATTATCTTGAACATCCGTTCATAACTTTTCGAGTTATATCACTGACAAACATTCTAACCAACATTAGTTAAACATACAATCAGACCAACCGATCATCAATAAAATGTGATCATTTACGTCTCATAACATTTCTAACAACTCCTGTAAATTTCGTAAAGATCCGTCAGTAATTTTTCAAGTTATCTTTGTGACAGATAAACAGTTAAGTTGACTGATAGACATCCTCGACGAAAACATGACTCCTTTGCGAAGGTAATAAAGTCAGAGAGCATATGTGTGATTATTATGGCAGGTAATCAAGCGATGGAGAGCACATGCATAAGTAATGTTTACAATAACGGGAGCAAAACTTTTTGAGAGTTTACGAATTATCGTAATTCCATATTAAACGTGGCAAATTGATGGCGTGAAGTGATGGCCGTTGTGAAGTAAAATGATGGTTTATGAAAAGTGAAAAATTGGTCCATTACAGCAGAATAATTTTTGCATTTAGAAGTGATAAGACGATGGCGTGTGCCAGCATACTTAAAGCTTATGAAAGCGATAAACTGGTGGCTTACACCAACAAAATCTTAGCTTAAGAAAAATTATATACTGGTGTCTTGTACTAGCACACTTTTAGCTTATGAAAAATGATAAACTGGTAGCTTGAACCAGCGTACTTTTACCTTATGAAAAGTGACAAACTGGTGGTGTGCACGTGCATACTTATAGTCTGTGAGAAGTGAAAAAAATTATGTCGTCTATCAGTACAATTTTTATTCTTTACTAAGCGATAAAGTAATAACGCTCATAGCATAATTTCTATCCCATATAAGTGCTAAACTGGTAAAAAACACGCATGGAAGATCCAACTAGCAATTACGTTAGCTTCTTTTCACTGATATTCGTTAATAGTATACTATAGGTGCTACACTTAGTCCTGTGGGCAACACCGTATACTGGTGGCCATTGTGCGCTATAGGTACCACTATAGGTGCCACAAACAGCCCGGTGGCCAACACCGTATACTGGTCACCATGATGCATGGTAGCAGTGAAAGTCCAGGCAGCAAGAAGCCCTAAGAGGCGCCATCCTTGACCCTGCTTCACTGACTGCAGATCCCGCTTGTTCTTTGCATCTTTCTCTTTGTATTATCTCCTTGTTTTCTTTGTCTATTCGTTTTTTTGTTAGCGCTAACTTGTTAACTCATTGTGCTCTGAAGTGAAGAATTTATCGCGTTCAAATATTGGTTATGATTAGCGTTATTCGCTTTGTATGTATTAGTAACCGTATTTCATGGACCGCAACAGTACTTGACTCTTAGGTCCAAGTGGCCTCCGGCGTTGGCGGCCAAAATAGGAAAAATGGGATTTTCTCATGAGCTATTATGAACATGTCGAGACACGGTCATGCAGGCAAGCGTCCGAGTGCGTCCCCGCCGTATCCAAGATGCCTTCGCCGCAAGAAGAACCTTGGGTACCTTGGAATTGTTTTCTTCAGTACTAGATAGCAGGAAAAGAATAGCTCTTGAGAAAACCCCCATTTTTCCGTTGCCAATTTTTGGCCGCCAGCGTCTGACCTAAGAGTCAAGTACTGTTGTGATCTATGCGTATTTATATAGGTATTCATTATTGTTAACAACAAGATAATCACACGTACTTTAAAACTTGCACCTAGTGATCAAGTGAGTTCTGCTGATTTTTTATAATTTATTTATACACTGTGTCCTATAGGGAATTTAACATGCTCAAGTATCTCAGATACAACTTTTGTTACTCTCGATTCACCTAGCTCATTACTCTTAAATACAGTTTTGAGGGCCTTTTGGAAAACTCGAACATCATGCTACCATTCTTTCGATTAAGTCGCTCATATCTCCAAGTGTAAGGCCACTACAATATTATCAATGTCAACGCTCTTTTAAACAGGTAAAACCTACAATTGTGAATATGTCATGTGCTCGTTACGTCGAACAGGACGTAATTGGTTACCTCTTTGCGCCCTGATCGACGAATCAGCCATACGGAAATTTTGTGTGTTGAGAGCACAAAATAATAATTTTTTGGTAATAACCTACTCATAGACCGCAACAGTACTTGACTCTTAGGTCTGACGCTGGCGGCCAAAAGTCGGCAACGGAAAAATGGGATTTTCTCAAGAGCTATTCCTTTCCCACTATCTATACTGAAGAAACAAATTCCAAGGTACCCAACATTTTTCTTGCGAAGAAGGTATCTTGGATACGGCGGGGACGCACTTGGGCGCTTGCCTGCACGGCCGTGTCTGGACATGTTCAAAATAGCGTTTAAAAAAGTCCCATTTTTCCCATTTTGACCGCCAGCGTCAGAGGCCACTTTGACCTAAGAGTCAAGTACTGTTGCGAGCTATGACCTGCTATACGGTTATGCACTGTATAGTATGCACTGTAATACATACACTTACACACTTTGCTCTCTACGCCTCATTTTTTGCAATGGTCTTAAGGATCGTAAGTGTGATATGCTAGCTCTAGCAAGAGAAATCCCATGCCCAAAAGGCCTGAAAAAGACTCGAAATGACCTACAGTGATAGTGAAGATAAGATTTGAGTGATTTTAAAATGATTCACTGTACAACAAATGCACGCACAATTGATAAACCTTAGACATTATCTTTAATTCACTTGATTCACCATCCAAAGTTTCTTGAATTCACATAATGCAGCACTATATAATAGAGCGGGCACAAAAAAACCTGCATTTTGTCTTAATGAACCACCAATGTCAATACGCTTGCCTTGCTGTCCAAAGTTTTATGAGTGCACTACGTGCAATTGAAAATACTTTGTATGCACGTCATGAATTTTTAAAAATTGTATAATGCAGTTGTACTGTTGAAAGTGATTTGAATGCAGTTGTTGAACAGTCAGCGTTGGTCTGAATGCATTTGATCCGCATTTGAAATATTGTCGCAAAATATTTAATGAACTGCGAAAGGAAGTCGAAATACACTAAACTATCTTGATGCACCTTCAAAGGAGGTCGGCACATGGCTTCAACGTTACCCTGATGAAGCAATGCACTTAATGCAGCACTGTACCCGTGCGTGTAGGTCGCAGTACCCCTGTGATTAATTGGTCTCTCGCCGGAGCCCAGACGACGTGAGTCGCATGTAGGGGCTTCGGCTTACTTTCTAATGAAAAACACGTATGGAGGAGTGCTGAAAAGTGCGTGGCTTTGTCTTCTTTAGGAATGAAGAGAATGAATAATTTGCTTGTTGGTTAGTAAACGGGACCTTCGCAAGTTAATGCCTTTCAGAGATGAATTGATTTACCATTGAAAGTAGAATAGAGGTTATGTTTAATGGATTGACATATGGTGCACTCTAAAGATGATGCCTTTCAGAGATAAATTCATTCACAAGTATAAAATGGAAGATAGGTTATGTTAATTGGTTGACAAATAATGCGCTATAAAATTAAAGGCTATTGGATAAGAATTTATCCATGGGTATAAAATAGAATATAACTTATGGTAATTGATTTAAATATGATGCTTTAAACAAGTAATGTCTTTTGGAGATAAAAACTGTCCATCCACGACTGTGGAGAGATAAATGGGTTTGGTGGTTAATTTCGACATGGTACGTCAAACGGTTATGACGTTTTGAAGCGAATTCATCTACAAGAACAGGGTTATAATCTGTAAATGTTGTGTGAATACGGAATGATGAAATATTTCAGGCTGTTGAAATGAATACATCCATAAATCTAGAGAAATAAGTTGTGCAGCTGTTGGCTTGTATAATGATACATGTTTGTTTGTCCATTGGGTAGAGGTGCTGAAAAGTTTGTGGTTTTGAAAGAGCGTACGGGGTCGCAGGTAAACTATTCGGTAAGTTGCCTATAAAGTAAGTGCCATAGCTTAGAAAAATAATTGGGCAGCATGAAGACTACGACGCAAATATCGGCATAACTTGTAGGAGTCAGTGAGCCACAGTTAGTCCATGAGAAAATTCTGTCCATAGTACAGTATATAAAAGTCGATCGGTAAGCCACAGTTAGACTATGAGAGGAGTATTGTCCATAGCTTATAAAAGTCATTGAGCCGCAGTTAGAGAGAGAGAGGAGAGTACCGTCAATAGCATATGATAGTCTGCGGGCCGAAGTTAGACTTTGAAGAGAATACCGGCCATAGCTTATGAGACCCGTCGTAACCTTCACACCAGCGCCACCATGTCTGGGTCACATGCTGTACAGTCTCGCTCTAGCCACAAACTTGCATATGATCACATCTCTAATGCTGCACACACATACACTCACACACAGTCCTCATCTTATTGGGTCAAATCAATTTATTGTAACATAGACCAGTTCGCCGACCCTCCTATGCTCTCGTTCTTGGCCATCGTGCACAATTTGACTGGAGAAAAACGAGTTTTTGTTCGTTTTGCATGAAGTTTAACGGTCACACTGCATAATCTTTGATCTAATACGCCAGCTATGATTCTCACCCATGGCCCTCTGATGCCTATATCAAGGTTACTCTCAAGGAATAAGCGTGTCTGCCTCTTGAAGAAAAACGTTGGCACTGATGTCATTATTGACTGTCTGGGTTATGTTGGCTTTTGTCAATTGAGGTACCTCTAAACTTGACCTATGAGAACTAGCTGTCATTATTGGGTGCCCGGGTTACGTTATAGTCTGACCATTTTATCAAGGCAGTTCAGTCGTGATCAAATTCATTCATAGCGGTACCTATTCTATGGGTATTTCCGAGATTTCTCTATATACAGGTCGTGGGCGGGGCTAAGATATGGGTCGAAAAAATCTCAGAAATACTCATAGAATTGGCAACTCTATGGAGGAATTTGGCCACAACCGAACTGCCTTGATAAAATGGTAAGACTGTAACTTATGTTCGTTGAGGTTCGTGTAAACTTGACCTGTAGGAGCTAGCTGTCATTGTTCAGTGCATAGATTATGTTAGCTTATGTTCCCTGAGGTACGTAGAGACTTGACCTGTGCGACCTAAATTTAGATGTCATTATTACCAGAGTTATTTAGGGTTATATTTAAATGAAGCATCTCTAACTTCATCTACAGGTAAATAGATATCATTGTCAACATCTTCTTTGTTTTGACTGCTTTTGAAAAGAAATACTTTTAACTTTACTAATATGAATTAGATGTCATTTATAAATATCATGAGAATAGCGACTGTTGATAAATTTACATACACCTAAAGCAACCTAAATACCTTGAGTATATAATATTGCTGGGTGTCTGGATTATTTTAACATATGTTCATTAAGGTACGTCTAACTTCACCTAAGTAAACTGGATGCCAGTACTAACTACCTAATTATAAAATTGAAAACTTCCCCTGATACCTGTAATGCAAGTTACAATTTTAAGGAATTTTTTACCTGTACGTAGGTGAGAACTACAAAGCAATGAAAAAAACAATTTTATGTAAAATATCTTTCTCTGTGTGGCTAATTAAGACGTGTGATAGTTCAAGGGCAGTAACCCTCAAGAAGCCAGGTTAATTTTTCGGTAAAACGACTGAGGATACCTCATTTGTCAAATTATTCCTGCATTAAAGGCATGGCTGACTCTTGTCATTGTGTTTTTTTAGTCCGAACTTCTTACTTATCTTTTGTAAAATTTAGTGGTAGTCGATATTCTAGCTATTTTAATTTTCGTTTACGATTGCGTAGAGCCAATTGCTTCTTACTTACTTATTCACAATGACTTAGCCTGGGATTCCTCCAATCTTCGAATATATATCTATAAACAAATAAACACACGACGGTGTTCATTATATTGTTGATTTATTTATTTATTTGAGTCGTGCTTGTTTGCACACAGTTTCTGCGCTTTAAGATAGGAAGAAATTCAAGCGTCAGTGGTGGAGGTACGCCTCTAGGAAGTTTTGGAGTCTGCCATAAAATTTATGCCATCGACAAGAATCAGCGCGAGACGTATATGTATGGAGAGTAGTAGCCTGGATACCGAATGATATTTAAGTCGAGTGAACTAATGAAATTAAATTCTAAACTTTTCGTCTCCAAGCCAATATTAACAGTTAAGACTAAAGCTAAAAGGAGTGACAAAATTCGATATAGGATGGAAAGAAATTCGAGCGTTGAAGATTTAGTGACATTACGGTACATAAACAGGGGGATAAATGGTTGGAGCCCGCCTGAGCTTGGCTACATAAACGGGTATTTTAAATGTAAAGGTGAGACGGGAAATACAATTGGACTTCGTGGTATATATGTACGTATATTAATCATTGCTTCCAGCTACAGTGTTGAATTTCCTTTGAAAAGCAAAGCAGATAGTGATGGTGATTTAATAGGGCACGGGCAGTCTAGTATAATTATAAAGCTCTGAAAATCTTGCATGTTTGTTTGCGTGTTTGTTTGTACACAACCTTTGCAGTTATACATCTATATTATAATTTTGCTTGAGGCTCCATCCGTACGTCCGTCTATCTGTCCGTCCCTACGTTCATCCCTGTGTCTGTACGTAACGCTTTTCACTATTAGCTAGGGGCAAATTTAACTAGCCAGAAGTTCTGTTTTTCTCTGGGAAAAAGCTCAATAATATCTCTCTTCTTTTCGCTTCACCGTTAGATAGCGGCAGCTTCAGCTTGCAAGAAGCTCTGATGTTCGTAGGAACGAAGTGCAACTATAGCTCTCTTCTTCAGCGTTCTTGAAAAAACTTCAACCACTTTCAAAGCAAAGTCATGAAGACCATTTCACTGGTATGTTATCTACCAAGTTTAATTTATTTCACATTTTATGTTCACTTTGCTTGTGGCGCTCGACATTCTTAAAAAGAGCCAGCCAGTTACGTAGAAACGATACATCGCTGGAGAATAAAACGGGTAGTGTTCGACACATGGGCTCTAAAATATTCTTCCAAGCGAATGTGCGATATCTCAGGAGATACAATGATCTTGAGAACAGAGGGTTGGGATGATCTGAGTGAAGAAATTGGCCGACTCTCTGTTTGCTGTAGCCTATAGTCGTGCAAAAAAAAAATCTGACGCGCTAACAAAAAAATTTAAACACGCAAGATTATGATCGGTTAAATTATCTGTATGCTGTGGAGAACAGAGCTTAGAAAAGCATGCATAAATATCGGAGAACAATGCAAGAAGTACCGTTGTGTGCAAGATTCACAGGTGAGAGAGGCTAGAGTCCGCTAGACCAGGTGTGTTAAGGTAGACGGGGTCCGTCAGGCGGACTTTAGATTAGACGGGGTAGGTAAAATTACAGAAGCACTACCTTATGTCCTACAAGTAGGTGAAAGCATTAATGAACCGTGGAATTTACACGGGTCCCGCTACCAGGGAATATATAAAGAGGAGCTTGATGGTTTAAAAAAATAATACTTCAATTTATTATTTCAATTCATCATCGGTTTAGCTCTGTGACCAACTGTATCCTGGATACGGCTC
This sequence comes from Parhyale hawaiensis, assembly GCA_001587735.2. Lineage (NCBI taxonomy): Eukaryota > Metazoa > Arthropoda > Malacostraca > Amphipoda > Hyalidae > Parhyale > Parhyale hawaiensis. The sequence continues at coordinate 6,990,140 of LQNS02277602.1, forward strand.
GATTGTACTTTATATCAGAAAAATTTTCGTCTTTTAGAATAACAAAAAAAAACTTTATAGATAGACTATAGTGACCCACTGGGACACGGGCAGTCTAGCAGGCATTAAAATGTTCCGTCTATAGAGAAACATATATGATCTCATCATCTCTCTACTTTCCCCTCCCCACCTTTTACTGCTAGACCTTGCATGCTGGTGTAGCATTTTCTTATGGGTTTGCGCTCATTTTCACCTGACACGACATCCCCAGGGTAAACGATGGAAATCATTTGTCAAGGTTAGAAGATCGCGCTGGAGTGCTTGCATGCTGTAAAATGAAATAATTGTAAAATTGACTGGATAAATCTAAAATGATACATGTCGTTTTAGTAATTGCAAACGAAATTGCTAAACTCGTGAGGCCTCTAACAAGAAAGAAAAAATCTATAGCCTGTTCCCTCTTATCAGTAATTTGATTATAGATATTTCATAGCTATTACGGATACAATAGTGAATTATTCAGTGGAATTGTTAGGAACCTTTTGCAGGTGTATATTTTTATCGTTGCATAAAATTAGAAGGGAGAGAATTTTTACAGTTTCTGGCGTAGGCACTTTTGTTATTAGTGAGTAACAGAGGCTTATTGCTTCAGCGTATTGCAAAGAAGATGGCGTGATACTAAAACAATACCAGCCTATAAAATAAAATATATTTAAATACATATTGAAAGCCTCTTTTATTGATTGAAATAATTAGCAAATGATATTGAATTGACAAATACCAAGAACGTAGGCTAAAAGTATGTCATTAACGTATTTCTATTATTGTGCATCGTCATTGATTCATAATTAAGCTGTACATTCAAAAAGGCGAAATTAATGACATCAAAACACTTTTCAGCACTTCAGACAATAGTCAGTTTCTGGTACCTAAAATCTATACAAAAATTTTCCCTTGAATTGAAAAGTCAGTTATTAAAAGAATTTAGATAAAAATGATGTCAAGAAGAAGCTTTTTATCAATTAAAACAATAAATATATTACAAAGCATTTACATATCGCCACCAAGTAGTTAGTCCAGGTGTTTATACACCTGGACCAACTTCTTAGTGGCGATATGTAAATGCTTTGAAATATATTTATTGAATTCGTAATTGTTCACCAAATCATTGCTTAATCAAAAACAGTTTACGGTTTACAAGTGTTACAATGACAACCGTTGTTGTTGTTATTATTATCAAGCGAAAAAGTAAGCAGGAAAATCCTTCCTTTTTGATAAATACTGGTGATTAATAGTGCAAAACGTGCTGTTTTATGAGCTGAAAGTATAGCAGCGACAACCCCTAATCAAGCAGAACAGAGAACAGGCGTGTTATTTTTTCATGAGATTGATAATTTATTGCCAAGAAGTAATTACCATGTGTAACTGAGATTATATGAAAGATTTAGAATTAATGCGATACTAGGATGCGAGTAAATGTTGTAAACCAAAATCAAAGCTTTAAGAAGCTGTGATGGATATTTTATGAAGAGTATTTACGCTTTTAAGATTTAATAGGATGAAAGTGACAAAGTGATTGCTTCTAATCAAGGAGAGAAGTGGGCTCGTAACTTGTACGTATCAGAGATTTCACTAAACTATTATTTGTGATACATTTTAATCAAAAGTATTTATCTGTTATAGGATAAAAGTAGAAAAGTGACAGCCTGTAATGAAGCAGAAATGCAGACAGGCAATTGTGATAAATAAATAAATAATTTTTTTGAGTTGATATTACATAAAAGCAATAAAACTTCATAGGTTAAAAGGGAAAACATTATAGTATGCAATCAAGCGGAGCAGCAGGCACGTACATTTATCTTTCGATGTATACACTTTTCATTGCGGGTAAATGTACAGTTAAGTACATTTTTAAAAAATGTTCTTTGACATTATAAAGTGAAAGTTTATCAATGTATGCTTGTGATCAACAAAAGAATTAAGCACTCATCGATCGAAGTCACATAAACGTCATCGAGATACAGTAGTGCGGTTTTTCAAGCACGTTCATTGCGTATAATCGTATTTAAATAATTATGTTTCATATTCAGAAGGTATTTAGAGTTTATGGGATGAAAGTGTAACTCTGACAACTTGTAATCAAGCAACGATGCAGGCATAAAAATGTTTATATATATTTCGATTCGGGCACTTGGGGTAGCCGCTCCCTTGTTCGCTGTACCCCACATGACCCAGACTTTCCCTTGCTGCCCTTTGTCAGATCCTTCTACACCTCCTACAGATCCATGGCAGCCTAAAAATACAACATCGACATTTTCTTTTTCCTATGAGGTTACGATAAAATTCTCGTACTACCCATTCATATCATTAATATATATGTATATATTTATTTACCCCAGAGTGCTAGGATAAAACGCTGTACCGGTATACTTTTCTACAATCAAGATCCATGACTGACTAAAAATACTTATACCGGTATACTTATCTATAGTGTAGATCCATGACTAACTAAAAATATATAGTTTTCTCTTGACTAGCCTGTAATGAGAAAATTGTCTTCTCTTTACTACACAACCATATCATTTAAAAAATAAATATTTTCTTTCCCCCAACACGCTATAATAAAACTAACTTCACCTTGCTTCACTATCCAAAATTATCAAAACACACTGAAGATATCAGAAAACTAGCCAGGTTATTACGAGAAAAATCTGTGAATTGTTGAAACAACGTACATCTGCTTATTCATGTACGCTAAAATGAATTTTCTCATGGTCTATTATTAAAGAAATTAGTTAAGTGATGCTGTGTCTCAGCTATTAAAGAACTTGTAGCAACTGTGATACTTCGAGTTATAAAATGGCTGAAATCCATAAAAAGTTAATCGAGTGGAGGGTAACGTATATTTTCTTTGCCGCTAACTCGCTACAATGAATTTATATAAGAAAAGAAAAACAGCAGTGTTATTCAATGTTAACAACATAATCTTAATCACAGGAAATATGCCAAACTATTGGCTCCAAAATACAAATTATAATTAAGGATGAATATCTAAGATTATACATTAAATTTATTTTTTGTTGTTATTATTAACACTCTTAACACTTTAAACACAAAATACTTCGTTATCATGAAAGTCGTTAATGTAATATCAGCGTTCAATGCCAACGAATTAAATTCAGAAATTAAAATATTAGCTTTATTTAATTGAAAAAAATTGAAGCTAGACCAGCAAGATAAACCATGTATGGTAAAAAAAAGAAATCCCTTGTTCCAGGCCCTAGCAGATTTGAAGAGATTACCGGTTCTTCAGTATACAGTAGATGTACCGTGTCAAGTGCCGATAAAACTAATAACTTTTCGCGCCAGATAAAAACTAGTTTCATCGGTGGGATATAGAGTTCATTATAACTGTATCTAATTCCTAGTGACATTCTGTGAAGAGTGTACCGGACCCATAAGATGAAGGGTTCGGTATTACTGAGCCAAACTCCCAGCGACATTCTCTGATGAAGGCCCCGGCCCTATATCTCTTTACTGCACGAGAGACACGCATGGTCACACAAAGGGCAGACTCTTCTATCTGTAAGATTAGAAGGCGGTATAAAGAGCTCGCCTAGTTTCAGAATAAGAAATAATGTGTGAAAGTTCCCGTGCCCGTCCCAGAACAAAGCTCAAAACCGAACGCTCCTCGGAAGAGTCTGCGGTGTGACCTTTCAAGGATGGTCATCTGCAGGACTTTCTCCTCAATGAGCTTTATTTAAATCAGTTCGAAAGCTGGGGCAAGAGACTCTGTGGAAGGCTTTTCTTTCGAGGATTATGTAGGGCTTGGTTCATAAGACGATGTAATGTACGTCAATTGGGCTTTTGCCCTGAGACGCTGACAGGAGTGGCTCCTCTTTAGCTCCAATGCCCTTCTGAGTTGTGGGTCGCATACTGGACTGTGGTTCTCTAAACCTCATACAGTGTCCGATTACAGCCCGTCGAACTGCGACATTACGGCTCCAAAGATCATTTCACACTTTTGATCCCATGCCGGACAGTGGATCTATGAATCGAAAGATGCACTCGTACTATTGATCACAAGCCAAGCTGCGGCTCCGTGGATCGAGATTTTTTATCTGAGTACCCTATGCCAAACTGCTACCATATGCCCCTAAAATACGTTATACTGTTCATCATATGCCGGACTGTAGCTCTATGCCTTCTAAGATCTTTTTGTACCATTTATCACACACTGGAATGTGGCTCTATGGCTTTAAAAATCTTTCTGCGCCATTGTGGCATTGTATGCGCCAAAGAATATTGTCCATATGCAATATTTATTGTTTGTGTCGGTTAATCTATAATTCAAGCATAACTTGTACCAGTGCGAGTAATCTTAATAAAAATTCTTTTGTGTTGTTCGATGCAATTCTTGGTGTTAACAAATTTATCAAACGAAAACCTTAGATTGCAAAAGCGAAATCATAATTTCCTTTAAAATATTAGTCGACACGAACGAAAAAACGTAGTAGCGCTACAGGCAATTTTCTGTGTCATGTTCATAACAAAACCACTAGACGAAAGTGAAAGCACACCTGTAGGGCAGGCACGAATCGTTGTCGCGGAGCTGCGTGCATTTCAGCTGGAAACTCTTATAATAACGATAAATATTTATTTACTGATGTTGATTAATCTAACTTTTACAAAAATAATACGAGATAAAATTGTGCATTGCAAAGTTAGACTTAAGCGGAGTTAAGATCAGCTTTATAAACCCGAATTTTTAGTATTTATTTCTGTAGGGCTGTTGATGACGTTAGTGAAGTTAGCTCGCTTACGTTGTATGTAGAATTCCGATACGTGGGGTTGTTGATGCGAAGCAAACTCTACACAGACACTATTGGCTCAACGTACCTGTGAACAAAAAGTAAAGTTAGTGAAATGTTTAAGGAATATCGCACCCTTACTTCTTCAATCATTAATATATATATTAGTTGACGCAAGTGGTATAACGATATTAATTGTTATCAGTGGACAGCATATCGGCAACTTTTTACCATTATCAAGCTAACGAGGTCGTGATCGACAATAACGTTTCTGTCAAATTAGTCTGACTGACATCGTTATAGAAGTTTCTATTTTTACCAATCGAAAACGGAAGCATACCGCTGCTAGAGTCCTCGAGGAAACACACAGCACGCACTAGAGCATAACCTCCACAAGGGCTTAAACGGCATCGAACCCCAAACAGGTATTGCTTGTGGGGGAGAGGTACTCGAAACCCACAATGTCGCCGATACAGAGTAGCTTCCGCTGCATTTCAGTTGGTTCTAATGAGGCTTTTGAGTTATCGCTATCTAGTGTCCTTACCAATTATTATTAATACTGGTAAACTCCTATTGCTTTAAGATTTCTATATTACGAAAACTTGAATAAAATATTAATAATAATTGTAATTCGCTAAAATACTCGAACACACTTAATGTAACATGTGCACTGCGTTTACATTGCAGTATAGAAACTTTACATGAGAAATTTTAAAATGTGGCCTTCCAAAAAAAATGTGAGTCTTAGTCGTAAGATAATTTCGAGCCTTGAAATTTACAAAACTTGCAGAATTAGCTTAAATAGAAATTAAGAGAATTAAGGCAAGAAAATATAGAAATCTATCTTCGCTTGATTTAGAAACTTGGCCATAAAAACAATTCAAAATTAGCCGTCAAATATTGAAAATTATACTTTAACAGCAGTTTCTTATTTGGACTCAACAACATTTAGATTCACGGTGTTATCCTGGATAAATTATTTAAGCATATTACTAATTGATCCCAATAGTAAATATGCACATATTTAGACTACCAGTGATAGTATGTACCACGCTTGAATTATTTACTTATTGTGCTTCGTAAAGCCGGTTATGTTCACATAATTCGATACATAATTTTTTTAAATGTCTAGCACATCAACTAAGATGTAAATAGGAGCCACATAATATATACGGTATTTATATGTGCAGACACTGAAGTTTCTTTGCTTTTTAGATGTTGCCATCCATCCTGCCCTTTTCCACACAAAAACACCACACGCATAAAACTGCTGATCCATAAGAAAACTGCGGAGTACAGACAACACGAGAAGGTCGAACACCAGAGCCAGTGGCGAAGCAATTCAAGTTCTGAATAAAAACGAAGAGAAATCTGACTAGGATGTCGTACATGCATTGGTGGGCAGGGTTCTGGGGCACACGTGCAGTCTTTACGACAAAGCGCCCACGCTTGCCAGACGATAGTAAGAACTACCTGCGCCTGTGGAAATTTCACAGAACTATAGCATTGTTTTTCGATGATATCTTGGACTCGTCTCATAGGTTCCAAGCCAGACGGCAAATCTCCAGCCTATGATCTACTAGTATGGCAGCTCAAATCCTATTTTCCTCTATCTTATACTGAAAGAGTAACGTACAGATGGATGGTCTTACTTCTAGTACCACAAAAAGAAAACGCATTAAAGATTGAAAGTAAACAATTGTTCTCCTTCGGAAAATTTAATCTTATGCACATTATTGGAAAACGTTTCATATTTAATCGATGCTTTAAATTGTAAAGGAAATTTTAGCCGATGAATATTATTCGTAAGCTTTTATTTTAGAGAGATGTTTTAATTTATTTTTCAGAACCAAAGCCCTTGAATATTACTGACAATCCATTATTTTCTTTGAGTAGCATTAAATTTCTTGGAAAAAATTGAGCCTATGAATATCAATAGCAATCACTTATTTTTAGAAATATTTTAATTTATTTCTGAAAATCAAAGCCTAAGAACTTAATTAACGATCTCATATTTTAGGATAAGTTTTAGTATAGAAGCCTACGAGAATCTTTGAGAACTATTATAATTGATCGTAGATAAGTAGAAGACAAAATATGGACTAAGAGGCACAGTACAAGAGAAGAGCCAGGTCACAGGCTCCAGTCTGCAGCGAACTATGAAAAATTTGGGTTAATTTTCCTTCGAAAAAATAAAACTTACGAGTATTATTGATGATAAGTTTCCCCTTTTAGGATATGTTTTACATTACCTTAGAAAGTTCACACATATAACTGCCTTTGACAAGCATTTAAACTTTACGAGACGTCTTAAATTAATAAAGTAAATTGAAAGCCAGCAATATATACAGTGAGTAGCTGCAACTTGTCAGAGGATCTGTATTCAAAAAATTTACGAAAAATTGAAACATACGAATACCATGAGTAATATTTTACTTCTGATAAATATTTTGCTTCAGTTACTTCAGAAACTTAAGATATATGAATGAAGATAATATTTCACTCACCAGACAGAATTTTCATTCATTTAGGCTTTAGGGGGGTAAAAATAACATAGATTGAATAAATCAGGTGAAATTATAGTAAAATATTATATTTCCAACTAACGAGAAGCGAAACTATTGTATAAAAGGAATTCACTTATATATCTGTTAAAACTTATGTATATGATTTGCTACATATATTGTTTTTCATATATATATAAATATCATAGGTTTTACATTTTTTTGAGGCTTTTAGGTATAACAGCTTCATTCCGCTGTTCAAACCTATGAATTTTTCAACTACCCTCGTAACCTTTTTCCAGAAGAGCATGCTAACCTCGTACACCTAACCCTTTTTTTTATTCCTCCCGGAAACCCAATAATTGGCCTGTTTTCTCTGACCCTGAACATACACAAACTATTTGGGACGCTCAAGGGTTCTGGTTCGATTCCAAGCATGATCTGCCGCAGGGTTGGTCAAGGGAAGAGCATTCGCGTGCCTCACAGCAATTAAGGAACTATACAAAAACACAGCATCACTCGCATGGAAAATGTTTCTCGATGGTAGAGAAACCCTTTACTTTCTATTAACCCTGATCCTGACCTTGCTTCAAGATATTCTCCTTCATTAGCGCGTGTAATCAGGCGTAAATTCCAGAAACTTCCGATAACTCAATTCCAAAGTTAGAGCCGGAATTATTGTTTGTGTTTTCTCTCAATGCAAAAATACCTTTTGTTAATTTGTACAGCTGTTCTATCTTTTCGTTTTCTTTACATTGAAATATTAATATTTTATGAATTCCGCCATTCATTCCAGTCACTTTCGATAACTCGTTTCTAAAGTTATTCCATGAAAACATTAGATTTATTACCTATAGGGGAGAAATATGTGCATGTTATTATAGTTTTTAAAATTCTTATCACCTTGTTGCTTATTCACAAGTCAGTACAATAATTTTCTGTGGCTGGGTTGGCATGTTGTTGAGAGAAATATGGTATTTCTTGTTTCATATGTCTCTGATGTTATCACGTGTTATTGCAACATTCACTCTTTCGTTGCGTTAAATATATTCATTATTAGTCATCATTATCAGCATTAATGCCAACAACTCTGGGGGGGGGGATGGCTCGTCCCAGAAGTTGTTGCCTGCTTTCCGGAGAGAAAATATTTGTTTGTAAGTGTGTGTAAGTTATTTGAAAAGGTACTTCAAAATTCATGCTATCATCATTCCCTATTTTTATTTTTCATTATCCAGTTTAATTACGCGTACATTCTAGCAGCTTCCAACAGCTCGTTGGAAGCTGCTGAGAAGTCTGTAAATTGCAGCATAAGGTTAAATAAAGCTGCTTTTTTGACGAGAAAAAGAAGTAAAATAGTATTCGCTGCTGACAGGAGGTAGCGGCACCTTAAATTTATATCCTAACGTATTTTAAAAGTTGTTTGAAGACTTTTCAGTTTTATTTTTTCCAGTGAAACTTGCAAGAATTAGAATGAAATAACTATGCACTCTTTATCAATTCCTTAAAATATTCGTCACTTGTGAGTATATCGATGCCGAAGTCCAAATACATGTGGTAGATTGTTCAACCTTGTTTTACCTGAAATCTTGCAAGCAACAAAGTACACTATTCTGTATGTTGTGAAATTTTTATTATTCGCTGCTTCAAAGTGATAACAGTCACGGCCAGCAAAATGCTTCAGGAAACAAAAATTATCCTATTCATATATACTTAAATCAGTCATTTTCAACTCTACGCTTAAAAATATCAATAAAGGAATTCCACGAGCTATATATAAATGTATATTCTCTTTTTATTGTGTTCATAATAAAAAGACCGATCGAGAAGCACAAAACTCATAAAAAAATTTCAAATTAATAATTTATATCCTAAAACACAAAATGTTCACCAACTAAATTAGTAGACTATGCTAATTCCTTCTATTCTCCATATACTGCAGTAATCGACCATTTTATCTCGATACGTAAACCGTGATAATAACCCCATTTGATTTGGTGCTATTCGTTCCATCTAGGAATGGAGCCTTTTTTTGCTCCACGACTCGACAAAAAAAAACACCCATTGCATGACAGTTCAGTCTCATTTACAACTCCTCGTTTTAGGAATCGAAAAATGTCTTTGCTGTGTACAAAAAAAATACCGACAAGAGAACCCTCCATTATACGACAGTCCATTCCCATTTACAACCGTTCATTTTAGAAAACCGACTAGTTTTTTCTATCGATGCCCAACTACACGGGAAAAAAGGACTCTCTAATATACATACATCAGTTTATTGCATTTTACACGCGTTGAATTTAGGAATCGAACGTTTTCTTTAGGGCACAAAAAAAGCGGCAACCAAAGGTCACTTCGCATGAAGCCAAGCTAGTCCTTGTGATGTCCAAAGCGTTTACTGGACTTCTCCCATAATTCGATGCTGAGGTTTAGAGATAATTGCAACTGCTGTTTATCAAATGACGCCTCCCGACAGACGTCTGACCTCACCCGAGGAATACTGAAGATATCTCCCACCTTCGCCGGGACACAAGGAGGATCTTTTGCGCTTAATATTATCGTAAAAGACTTGGAATGTCTTCGAGAAGATACTTGGGACATCAGCGTGGGCTCCGTCTTATATGATAACTGAATATTGAAGATATGACCAGTGAAGACGGAGGATATATAGCCAGAAGTTTCGCAAAAATAATGCAGCATTTATATTTTTTATTCTCTGTTAAACAATAAACGCAAATAACACACAATTTGTTATCTAGCACAAAATTAGAGAAGTCACCTAGCATGTTTCGTGAGGATGAAGAGATCAATAATATCATCTCTTCATTAAGAAGAAATTTAGCATGAAAATACATGGCATAGACAGCCATGACACGATAAACATGCCTCACAGGCACCCATTTTGTGAATGGAACCCGATTTCGCCAAAAAATGGACTTAGCCACTTCTGGCTCATAGCCCTCAATATAATGTTAAGGTAAAGTCAATGTAATTGGTACGTTCGAGGGAAAAGCACTGAGACGTTTGGCTTGCCGTACCGATAAAAAACTACGGACACGATTGACTACAATGAATACCTCCAATCTCTGCGTCCGTGATTGCAACAAAGAGATGGAAAGATGCCCGGAATTAAACCATTATTTGCATGCTCAGTACTTTTCATTCACTACTCTGAAGATACCGAATTAGTCTGCTACTTGCATAACAATGTAATTATCGGCAATATTATTCCAAAGATTAGCTACGGCATTGAAAAAGTGGCACTTCTTTATTTCCAAAATGTTGCAACAAAAATGTTATTTCATACCAGCTGATCTTGGAAGTTCAGAGTATCTTCTCTGTTAACTTTATGTCTTCTTACACTTGACAAACAGAAAAAAGGCAATTTCCAATGTTTCTAGGGTGAATTTGAATTTTTAGTGGTTTATGCATGCATAAATAACCATGCATGGAAGGGCTTGCTGCTAAAAAATCTCGATGAAATTTTTGAATAAATGTAAAATTAGCAACCTTTAAGATGAAAAAAAAACTGGCAGGCTGAACAATATACTGGTGCAACTAAATACAAATGATAGGCCTTCATTTCAGTAAGGCCTCCGTCGACAATGCTTTTACGGCATTAATGGTACCCTGTCTAAATCTTCTTGCTTGGAAAAGTTTTAATTTTCTTTGCGGTTGGCAAAAAATCCCTAAAGGATCGAATTGAGGCATCTCGAATTGACCAACTTTTATCGAGTGTAGCAAGATTACGTTTTCAGGGCTCAAGTGTAACCGGCTTGCAATTAGCGCTGTAATTCTACTATCAGGACGCCAGATTTCTCGCCAAGTAATAAGTTTAGATATTTTCCATCGAATTGAGTGAATCGAATCCGTCTATGGTTAGAAAAGTTTCAATGTTTCGTCAACCATCCTCTTTGGAGATTAAAATAGGCTCCAACTTTTTATTCGTATCCATGACTTGCGAATGCCATAGCGTTAGGATTCTGTAGAGCTACGTACTTTTTTCGCCTTTGACTAAAGCCGCTTTCGCCTTCTGAAATAGTTGAAACAACTTTCACCATGAAATGGATCAGCCTGAGGACGAACGTTTTTACTGAACCTACAGTAGTTCTGCCAATTTACGGCATTTTCGTTAAGTTACGACACATTATTCTAGTCATTATTATAGTCACATTATTCTAGCTTAAATATCTGACACAAACAAAATCAAAATGTTGAAGTTTTCTGGTCTAGGTCATAATTAGCTCATAATGATCAGACAAGTATTTTTGGTTTTATTATGTAGCAACTTTTTTCAGGTTTATTTTTTACAAGTATTTAATATGACTAAACACCCCCTCTTAATTGTTTTAATTATTTACATTGTAATCCCAAATATGGTTACTAGGTCCAAGACTTTATTTACTGTATCTTGCATAGGTCCATTACACTCTTTATTTTAATTAATAATACAAGAATCTGCCGAACTCCCCTCTTCTACATTATAATTTATCAGAAAAGAATTATTTTATTATCCTTAAGTATTATATCATTACTAGGTCCTTAATTTTACACACTTAATACTTTTTATCTATTTTTTCGAGTTTATAAACTATTTTCCCATCTTCTGTACTACTTCGTAAAGCCCTAAACAAGTCGCACCTCTGCATTTCCTGCCTGCCTCCTACTATGTTTGTTGTATAGGGCACATTTCTTACGCAATAAGAGCTACGCGACTGACATCTTAATGTCTATTTTCTTGCAGCAACTCTTATATAATGTCAAAGCCCTGACACCGCATTTAAGCTATTAGCGAGGGACTCCCTTATCTAGAGTTCAGATGCAGGGCACATCGTACCAATTAGCTTTCAACCTTCGACACGTTCTTCTTTACAATTTGCGGGAAATAATTCTAGCACAAATAACCAGTATCGCAAGGTTTCTTGGGCACTTTCAAGCATGCCCCCAAGTGCAGCCTCTGTAATCTGTAAGCTAATGGCGTCTTTGAAAAAGTGATTTAGCTCTAGCACTAACTTTCATGAGGAGCTCTTAGGTTTGTGATGAGCGAAAGGGCTGATGGTTAGAGACAAAAACTCAGACGCTGTTCGAAGAGAACCTTGCGCGTCTCCTGTCTCTCATTCTCTCTTTTGTTGGGTATATGGTTCGCTCTAGTCTGACACTGGCTTGATACGAAGTTAACGGTGCAACCGAACAACCAGTGTTACCCTGACCCTATGGACCGAGCGGTTTCTTGCTACATCAAAGGGCGGGCAGACAAGGTGAATACAGGGTAGTATAGTACCTGGCAACTGCTTACTCGGACTTCTTGCTAGATCGATGGGACGGACATGCTTGCAATTGATGCTTTATCCAAAAGCGTGCTGACAGAGTGAAATGGTTATTTTAGTGCTGGCAATTGCTCTTATGGATTTCTTGTTACATCAAAGAACGTGAATGCAGCTGATGCGGTATCCAAATGTGTGCTTGCAAGATGGATTATGCATCTTAGTGACTGGCAAACGGTCCTGTAGAATTTTTGTTAAACCAAAAGATATGAACCAAGACGAACCATGATAGTTCAAACAACTGTTGGTTTGAATTCCTGTTTAATCAAAAGAAGTTCCAGCAAGGTAACTGGTTGCTAAAATATATTTTACCAAAGGAGGCGGCCAAAAAATGTATAGGTACATAGTAACACTCATTGGCATCTCGTCAAAGTAAAAAGTGTACAGAGGAAATAAATTCTTGTCAGTACATTCCTAGCAATGTTATTGTTGATTCCCATTTGTTGGAGGATATACGTTCACACTTATGAATTCATACACGGCCAACAGTTGGAGGATGAGCTCCTACTTATGAATTCATACACGGCCAACAGTTGGAGGATGCGTTCATACTTATTAATGCATAACTAGCCATTATATACAAACTTGGGATCCGCCCTCAAAGTCTGAGTCTCGCGGCAAGTCATTCAATTAAATGAAGACTTTTTTACCCTCCGTTCGATTGCTTAAACATATTTCCAGTGAACGATTCTATGATGAATGGTCATCGGGAGACATGCTTCACTGCTGCGGCCAAGGTCGAATATTATTGCGTCTAGTGATATCTGAATCTTACATAGTTGATATCGTAGAGGTTTTTGCCTCTGACGCAAGGGGTCCAAAACTTGAAAGATTTGTTGCTGCAGGTCAAAATAGATTATGTATTGGGTATCTGAAGCGTAAATTGTTTGATAAGGGGACAAGACAGTACAGGGCTACTTGTGAGCGTCTGTATTTCAAATACATCGTGGACTAGATACTGTAGCTTTCACTCGTTAACCAGATCCATTGATTGCTGTCCACCGATCCACTCTGGGAGCGAAATCGTATTTCTTTCTGACCTACACAGTCCTGTGCCGCCATGAGCAGCTGCTCATACTTCGAAGTTCCTACGCTAATTAGAAACATCTTATTTAAGTTTTATCAATCAGCTGTCGGACCTACAGTCTTCATGATTTTGAGTTGGCCATCAAGTGTAATGTTGTCTATGAGTATCAATTGAAAGTAAAAAGTTATTTCTTTTGATGTTGATTCAGAATGCATCTTCCGTAGCGACTTTGGGACTTGTCCAAGCTTTCTATTCATTGCTTTTAAATAAATAAGAAGGTTAGGTTACCATAACCAGATAACACATTCAAAGAATAGATGGTAAGAAAAAACTCTCACAGAGCTAAGTTCCAATAAATGAAGAGTTAAACAAAAAAAAAATCACTCCAGAAGTATAGCCCAATGTGAAGGTTGGCATTGCAAAATCAAAGCAGTATCTTTAGAAACTTCACTTGTGAAGGGAAGAAAGAGAGAACATCTTACATATGAATTGAAGCTCTTGAATGCCACGTGCTCCACCAAAAAGACTCTTCGCAGCACTTGTTCAAGGGCAATATTGAGATTTCTCCTCGCCTTTTCTTTATTTGTCATGAGATTGACCTTTTCCCGAGTCTTTTGAGTTGTCTGTGAGGGACCAACAAGTTTCATAGATCACAGGCACTACTGCAGGGCGCCAAGAAACAGACGCTGAACGCGGGGTGCGAAGGGGGGGGCATATGAGGTCACTAGTAGGGCTTGTGGACCTGCCTACGGATGACCCTTTTTGGCGCGAGCTCACCGGCCTCCGAAGCGACCCCAACAAGGTCGGCAGCCCCTGGACCTCCCTATTCTGGGCTCCCACTCTCGTTCCAAGCACTGGAGCCTTGTGCAATACTCAAGTTGCTCTCTCTTTTTGTAGACAGCAATTAATTAAACAATTCTCGTAAATGGAACATGTAGGGGATAAAATTAGTTAGCAGATCCGAGAGTGCAAAGAATTACTCTAGCGTTACCAGATATTTACAAGGCACAATGTAGAAATCTACTGAATAAATTGAATGTGTAGAAGAAGTGAAAGGACGATTCGTTATTAGGTTCCAGGAATACAAAATAAAATTACTGGAAAGTTTCAAGAAATGTACCTGATATAAGCACAATGAATTCACAGGCCACAGCTGTACATTTAAAATAAACTATAGGGCATGGATAAAACGTCAGATGAAGCTTATTGATTCTTGTATATATATATATATATAAAATTCAAATTAACTGAAAGAATTTGAAGCTGCTAGAGTACGTGCACAGGTTTTATTCTTAGACAGCATTAATTGTAAAAATTAGAGACTGAGAGTGAACACTCATAAAGTATCAAACATGAACGATACATAGACAACGATAAATATAATCGTAGAGATTAGACGCTGCGGCGAATATTCAAAGTTTTCAGCCAGGAACATCGTACCATCACAATTATGGAGCAAGGTAATATTTACCATGCTGCGAAGATAGATGGGGCCCACGTATACCATTAATTGCTGGTATTAGGAGCGGCAGACTCGAATTAACGATTTCGAAAACTCAAACCAGCTACAGGCAAGGTTAGCCGCTTAAAGTAAGAACGATGCAAGTACAGCACTGTATAATGAGACAAAAAGCAAGCAACTTCACAGAATTGGCTGCAGTAAGCCAGACTTTGCTGAAGAAAGTCTTATCGATGCTCTAGATGTCACGGTAAATATTTAGTGATAAGATTCAAGCATTTCTGACATCGGCTGATAAAATTGTGTGAAATATCGAGGACTCAAAAAAGCTTGGCAGCAATCTATAAATGTTACTTAGGTCTATTTATGTGTGAAATAATTTTATGTAGCCGCCTCTGCATTTTCCCTCTCATGATGAATGAAAATGTTCTCTGTTCTCAGTATTTCAATGTAATCCAAGCCGTGATCTTTAGATGTGAATAATGTATGTATGGCAAAATGTGGGGACTTCAATGCATTTCTAAAGGAATATAAAAGTGTCTTGGGAATAAAAGTTTGAGGACTTGGATGCATTTAGGTAGGAAACTTAACATAGTTTGAAGCTTCTGGAAATTGACAAGTAAAGGATTCCAAAGTAACTTCGGCAGTAATCTTGAGCAATTTTGAAATCTAGAGTAATGGAAAATTTGGTGATTTCAATGCACATTCGATGGTGATCTTAGCGAATTTTGACGCTTCTGCTCACGAAATATTTGGTGATTTCAATGCATTTTAGGTAATAATCTTCCAAAGTTTTGAAGTTATTCGGAAAAAGGCGACATATTCTGGGGGCTTTCAGGAAATTCACACTGTGATCAGGCATTTAAAAATTGATGGTAAAAACTGAAGAATGCTTCAGGATTTTTTAAAAGAAATTGCTTGAAAGCCGACTATTCTACAGATTAATACAAATACCGTGGTGACTTCGCCGCATTTCAGGTATTTTTTTCCGTTGCAGGTATATTCATTATTCCGGCTGAAAAAAAAGAAATTATAAACAATAAGAATAATGTTGCATTCATGGTGTGTGAAACCAGGATATAAATCGCTTGCACCAATGAAAAGACAAGACACTTATTGTAAAAATAATTACGTTATTATGGAAAAACCACTATAATGATAGCGCCGAATACGTAATCTGCTGCTGCTACAAACGATAATCATTTATGTTATTTACTAGCCAAAACAATGAACCTAATCTTGAGCCTTAAGTCGCGTGGGTACAACAGGGTAAGAACGATAATTATAAATCGTCTCTAGTTATTTATGAGACCAAAGCAACGAACTTGAAATAGATCTTTGGCTTTAATGACAAGAACAATAATCACAAATCGTCTCTTATTATTTGCGAGGCCAAGACAATAAACCTGCCACGGAGCTGGGTTTCGTGGGCAACAAGAACAATAATCACATGACCCTCGCCGGTTATTTACGAGGCCAGAACAATAAACCTGCCACCGAGCGCCCCTCCCACCATAGGGCACACTTTGTTTTTGCTTATCAATACTGCGAGGCAAGGCTGTGTACTACTGCCTTCTGCCCCGCCGCCACAGTTAGGCTGAGACACGCAAAGTGGGTTGCGAGCCTCTCTAGCTCTGTACTGCGGCTACTCTAGCTCTGTACTGCGGCTGCTCTAGCTCTGTACTGCGGCTGCTCTAGCTCTGTACTGCGGCTGCTCTAGCTCTCTACTGCGTCTGCTCTAGCTCTGTACTGCGGCTGCTCTAGCTCTGTACTGCGGCTGCTATAGCTCTCTACTGCGTCTGCTTTAGCTCTCTACTGCGGCTACTCTAGCTCTGTACTGCATCTGCTCTTGCTCTGTAGTGCGTTTGCTTTAGCTCTGCGTTGTGTCAACTTTGCCTTGACGAGCCTCGTTTAGCTTTAACTAATTGCCGCTTACGTCAAACTAACCTCTTCTGTTCTTAATTACCCTCGTCTGTCATTAACTAGCTTAGTCTAAGCTTAACTAGCCTCGTAGCAATCCTCAGCTTAATTCAACTAAATTGATCTAACTTTAACTAATAACGTCCGTTTATTCTTATTTATCGTCGTCAACCTTACCTAACCTCGTCTAACCTGAACTAACCTCTTCTAACCTTCTTTAAGTAAGCTAGCTTCATTTCTTATTATAATTAGCCTCATCTAACTTTTACCAAAAACAGTTGGTCTAGCCAAAAGTTATCTTACCAAGGAAGCGCAATGTTGCCGAAAGCGGTTTGGCAATGACGGTGTTGCCATATGCGGTCTTACAGAGAGCACTCTTGCCAAAACTGGTCGTGCCTTAAGTCGTTAGTCAAAAGCTGTCCAACAGAACCAGTTTTCCTCAGCGCATGCATTTAAAATGTGGCGATAGCAACATATCTGCTTAGTGATGCACCCATCTCCAGAAATTTCACTTTTTCATTAAAATTGCTGTCAAGGTCTCTAGCTTCCTCGTTGATGTGCTCAGCAGACGAGCGGGGAAGTCGAATGTGCGTGAGCACACAAAGATATTCTATGCACCAGAGCACACATTGCTACGCGAAATGCAGAGAACGCATAGATGTTTTAGCGCATAGATATTCGCAGCGTAGAGCACGCATAGACTTTCGAAACGCAAGAGCACGCAAAGATGCTTGACATTTGGAGTGCAAGAGCACATAGTTATATTCGAAGCCCATGAGCACGCATTGATTTCTAAAACGCATGTGCACTCATGGGATTGCCAAACGCAGCCAGTCTTTCTCCCCCAATAAGGGAGGAAGAGCCGACAAGACGGAGATCGACTGCCAAGACTTAATTTTCTCTAGGTGTCTCACTGATGACAGACATATGACTTACCATAGATGAAAAGTGTTTATGGTAGTTGTTGGAAACGCTGCTTACTTGACTAGCAACGTGAAGCTTCATTTAATGTAATTGTAATGTATATTTTATTTTAATCTGAAGCATTTAAAAGTCAGGGCTAAGTGACTCAGCATTTGTCGGTTTTGACATCAATACGAGGTGTTTTGTAACAGATGAAAATTTTTATGCTCAAATTTCCAGAATGCTTTTTCTCATGCGAAAAGATTGTTGTTATAACGCAGACAAAAGAATCGTTTCTTCAACCAGCGTTTTTGCTTTTAGCTTTTCTTAGCTCAGCTACAAAGTAAATTCATATTGTGAATTTTTTTAAAGTTCCCATAACTGTGAGGATTTTTTATTGTGAAAGCTAATGGGACTTCATTTGAGCGCTGTCGCAAAGTTCCTAGCCTTATATATAACAATAATAATTTATTATATCTTATACAGTGGATACACCTAACGATTTTTTATTTCGCCTTAATTTTAGAATTTTGAAGATTTTTTTTTGGTGGTGTGGAGAGCAGGGAAGCAGTCAGTGTTGAAAGTCAATTTGTGATCTCTCATAGTACTTCTCCTCGCCTCTCGGTGCCGGAGTGCTCCACGTAGTCTCAAGGGTAATCGATTCAGGACCAATGCCTGAAACTAAATTGGGTTTCGAACAAGTCATGCCACTAAAGCTTAATTTTGGTGCCAAATCGAACATGACATAACTTTACACCGCTTAACATTGCATGCCAGACCCTGCATTATTTGCTTCTGCAAAGGACACATAGGTAATATACATATTGTATGATCTTGGGATCTTGGTCGTGTTCTACACAAATGTCAAGCTGCTCCACCTCATAATCCTATTCTATCTCATAGCTATAATATAATCTGCTACATGGTTCTAAAACGTATGACGGACATTCATCTATTAGTGCAAGTTTCACAAGAGTTTTTTTTTCACCTTCTTTGGTTCACGGTTTTACTTCAGGTGAACCGGAATTGAAGAGCCGCGCCTTAAAATGGTGGAAAGTGAGAGTTTCCTTCATCTGCATTTTACAAAAAGCGGACAAAAGCCTATAGGTTCTCAAGATTCATGGAGGAAGTGAAGCGTATCGTTGCAAATCGCACATGCATGACCAAATATCAGGGGAAAAAAGGAATGAAGCAAGAATCGTTCACTATCGGGTTTAGCGGATAATGTTACGTAAGAAGAATCGTTGTCAAGGGGCACACATGTTGGTCGAGGTGGGCGCTTGCGGCCATTTTCAGCCCTGCTAAATCAATAAAAAGGGCCTAAAGTCCGCGGCCTCCAGCCTTCTTCTATTTTATGGTTGGTCGCAAATAGTTGCAAATGCCCACCTCTGGTGGTCATGTCAATTCAACATCACCGTTCCCTGTCAGTGTCGGATCGTAAAAGATGACGGCGCGATTACTAAAAAATGAATGCCAAAGAGACTATGTCCTGTTCCCTATTAAGGTAGCTGCTTAAAGTAATTTAAAATTGTATTAATGTATAATTTTTGACTGAGTTTGTGCTTTGCTCAAAAATAAAGCGCAAATGTGAGAAACCCAAGCAGTGCTACCTGAAAATACCCCCAACATGATACTACCGTCATTACATCGTCTGCATGCTATCACCTACTTGATACCACTTGCTCAGCATCACCTCCAAGACACCACCTACATGCTACCACCTGTTTTGATACCACTGGTAAAGTATCTCCTGCACTATACCACCTGCTTGATACCACCTGTAGGACACCATCTACATGCCACCATTGCCAGACAAGCAACTCGTCCCGTCAAAGTCCATCCAAGGATGCAACTTTCAGTTTCACTTCCAGAAGCTGCATGCAACTGACCAGGCTTCAATAGGAGGATGATAGAACGTCTGATTGAACTTTTGTTCAACTACCTTACGATGAGCGGCCAAGCGGTTGAATTAATTGAGATGGTCACCATAGAAAAATGAGGTAATGCTTAAATTATATTCATCTCTTTATGAGGGACGAAACTCCTGAATTAATTGACCTGGTCAGTATAGAAAGCTGAGGCAATGCTAGAATTAATTTTTTACCATCTCCTTCTGAAGAAATGAAACTTCTGAATTAATCGAGATGGTTAATGTAGGAATATGATTAAATACTGATTCAACTTTTGCTTAAGTGGCTTAAAAGGAGCAAAGAAACTTTTGAATGCGTGAAGATGAGCAATATACATAGTATATATGATGGGAGAGCGCCTGACTAACAGTTTAAACTATGCAGCCAGTAGTCACTATGAGATATTGATGGAATACTTACCTGAAATTTTATGGTAATAGTTCAAATGAGTAACGAAAGGCTTGAATTAATGAAAAGTGTCAGTTTAAAACAGTGAATGAATGCTTCATAGACTGAGAGACGAAACGCTTGTACTTTTTTAGATGAGCAACTTGAAAAAAAGAGAGAATGTTTGAAATTGAAGTTTTGCCGAGATACGTTATCCTAAATGATGAATGGCTTGAAAAATTAATTAAGAAATCAGCTTGAAGATGTGGAGAATGTTTTATTGAATATAGGAGGAACTCCCTCATAATGACTGATAGAACTGCTGAACATCTAGAGCTCGTCATGTTGAACAGATGAAGGAATGTTTGACATTGAAGTTTTGTTGTCATCTCCCGCCCTCTTTAAGGGTTGAAATGAATGCACCAAAATAACAAAACTAAAGGTTTCGGAATGTTAAATGATGAATGTATTGACTCTCTTGGTTCTGTACAGTGTCACTAACAGTCTCAGTCCCAGGTTATAGCGATGCGTGCATAGTGGCAGTTAGTTCTTACAAAAGCTGCAACAAGCTGCAGTTCTATTAGTACACAAGCTTGTAACCACATTTTAACATAGTGACAATAAGCATCTTCAGCTCTCCGGTCATACACTGTTAGTAATTTTTACAACAGTAGCCAACGGGCTTTAATAGTAGTCGCAGTTCTTATAAAAGTGGTAGAGGGCATTCGTAGAGAACAGCTTCAAGTAGTACTCATATTTCTTACTACAATGACACTAAATGGTAATAACCAACAGGTTCTAACAATACCTTCGTTGTCTGAGTTCTAATAGCAGTGGTACTTAGCAGCCTCAACCAACAGGTTCTCGCAACACCCGCCACAGTTCTCAGCCAAATGACAACCAACCCAAAGGTCCCTAGCTGCAGCTCGCCAATGATTCATGGATATCGTTTTTTTCTTCCTTAGTTGTAGCCGCAGCGCCACACAAAACGCAAACTCTGCAGTAGAGCTAGAACTTTTTCTCTTCTTCAACTGTGACTCATACTCGGTTGTGCATAGGTCACAGGTCTTCTGAGGGCTCTGGGCAGGTAGCTACTTCATCTAGAGCGCTACTATTGACGTATAGCACCTGGCTGACGTGCTCAGGCTGCTGGCAGAAATTACATACCTTACTAACGCGAGCAGGCTCAACAGTTCGTAGGTTACTGGCAGAAATTACATACTTTACTAACGCGAGCAGACTGAAAAGTTCGTAGGTTACTGGCAGAAATTACATACTTTACTAACGCGAGCAGGCTGAAAAGTTTGTAGGCTGCTGGCAGAAATTACATACCTTACTAACGCGAGCAGGCTGAAAAGTTCATAGGCTGCTGGCAAAAATTATATACCTTAATAACGCGAGCAGGCTGAAAAGTTCGTAAACTACTAACGTTTTTCCGAACAGTCTGAAAAGTTCGTAGGCTGCTGACGCGAGTGTCTTGTTTTTGGAAGTATCATAAAAAAACTTAACAGAGAGCAGGTACAAGGCAGTTTCTCTATGCGCGAAGAAAACTGTAAAGTTCATAGGCTGGCAAAGACATTTTTACAGAAGGCCCTTTTGATGTGGAGCAACTTTTTTTTTAAGAGTTCGGGCGGCTGAGAAGTTCATAGTTGCTTCGACTGATAAAACGTTCGAGTAACAAATGAAGCAGCAGGATATCTTTAGACGCTTCAAAAGTTCAAATAACGGGCAGATCTTTGAAGAATAAGTCCCCATCTTTCCTGCAAAATATTGATTTTTGAAGTTTTCTGTCCGAGCAGCTCAATGTTCGAGTAATAACGCGTTCGCATAACAGGGCGATCACTGAATATTAATAGCCACCATTGGCACTCCCTTAAAATCGTATTGAATTCGAACAGTGCGATATAGTTTATCTGATTGGCTTACCCTTAACTTCTCTAGCATTTTAACAACGTGCATTCGATTCACCGCTTTGCATAAAGTTTCAGGGGTAAATCGCACACTGATTACACTTGAGACAGTTTTTCCCGTCTCAAGGTTAATCATTTTGCGATTACATAACCAAATTCAATTCACGATGGGAAATTGAGGGCACACACGTGACGTTTTGGACAAATTAAAGCTAGTTAGATTAGATTTCCTCCATCACACTGAAGCAGCCACGGCCAGCCATACACATCCAGGTCTGCGCCTCACCACAGCTCAGTCGAGAGCGAAAGTGACACTTCGGTATGCGTCTGCCAGTATGGCAACACTGTGGCGTGTATGGTGCCGGAGCTACATGTGCGTTTGCACGCCCAACTGGTTGCTAGCATAAGCAGCTCGCGTGTCCTTTCGATGCATATTTAAAATCGGTAGCACAGATACGGTAGTATAAATGATATCCGAGTTTCTCATTTTTTGCATCAAGTTGTCTTTGTGAATGCGTAGTGTGGTCCTGGTTTAAGAGGAATGCGATACCCGTATTTGTGTGCTTAATAGCAGTACTTTTTACCCTCCTAATCGCTACATTCCAAGCTTACATGAGACTACTGGTAAGGCTGACTGAATCGCTAAGACAATATCAATGCCCTGAATTAATGCTCTATAAATATGATATCGCGTGGGAAAAGGTGTATGGAACACGAAAATATTTCAGTGATAGGGTGAGATTTTTGTGCTTTTTTTTGCTTGAATGGCCACAAAGACATTGCACGAAATGAGCTCAAGTTTTGGTTTCACAGGAATAAAATAATGAGCGATGTATACCTTTGAGTAAATAAAAAATTTTTATGTTATGAAATTAACATTATGGCTGCCGAATCGGTGCCCTAAATATGCTTTTGTTTATATGTAAAGCGAAGTAATAAAAATATGCAATTAGCGCAGGAGGCCAAAAGTTATTGCAAATAAATTGACATGCCCTAATATGAGTATGCTTATGATTGAGAGAAATGATATGTTTATTTTAGAAGATGTAACATAAATTAAGCAAATTTACGGTTATAGATCGATGTTTTAGGTATTAAGCTGATACCTCAAGAGCGAAAATAATGCCCTATAACAGGGCTTCTATTTAGAGAGCAGTCTGCTCGTACATACAGTGAATGGATGCGTAAATTCAGAGTTATTGAGACTAAAAATAGCAATACATGCATGGATGCGCACAAGCTACTACATGCAAGTTATTACATCAATAGATTTTTATGTGCTTTCACGGAAACTGGAATAAAAAGATAGTTTACCAATAAAGTGATGTCTTTGTCGTAATGCATGGATCACACAAAATCTGAAAATTTTGTAATCAAATAATCATTTCTTTACATCTGTGGAGAGAGCGAAGTTAAGCTTGTATATAGTGACAACAAACCGAAATTATTATAAAAAATACATTGATAACCTGAAAGCTGAAGTAATTCTTTTTTCAACGCTTTATTGGGAGGCTGAAAAATACCATCATAGGAATGGTAGTTAGTAAGTGATGACATATAGCTGCTTGTCATGTTATTTTTAGGGAAACAGTACAGTAATAATAATAAAATAAAAGGCCAATATATTTTATCGAGCAAGGTTTATGGAATAATACGACAAATTTTGAGAGGAAATCCGATAAAAAATATCATATCTGTGCAAACGTTTCACAAAACAAATTTTACCCTTTCACTTTTGCAGGCAAAAATTTCGGAACAACTAAGTATTGTGGAGCAGGATCAAGTTTTCGCCTGCTTCAAGCGTGATTAGTTTAGGATTATAGCCTAAAGAAAAACTATCCAAAGAAAAAAACCGAATGTTCAAGATGAAAACTCTGGACAAGTTAAAACTAAGTGGATTAAATTATCTTTTTATCATTTTCTAAATCGATGAAACCTGATTACTCTTTGGAAGTTAAGGTAGTTATCTGACTTTGTCTGCTCACCCTGAGAGGGAAAATACAACAACTCCCTTTATTTTTATTTTTTATTTTTGTGGTCGAGTGGTCAGGAGCGTCTTTAAGTCAAGTGCAAGACAGCAGCCGCAGGTTCGAACCCTAATGCTAGTAACGGATTTTTATACCGCAAGGAGCATTTTGACAGTGAGAGATCATGAGAAGTGCTATACGGATTCATAAATTGGTTCTCGGCACGGACTTCTTCTGCTTTTCTTCCCACTATCAGATTTATAAACAATCCCGAATAGATATTACTTGGAGGCTCTCAAACGCGAGTAGTGTCCCGCACTGTCGCCAATATAGCACCACATTCGCTCGGCTCTAGCACACTAGTTAATTGTGATAAGAACCGTGCGGCTTTGGGAGGCGATCGCCTCAAAAGTGGAACAGTTCGGAAAACCAAAGTATCATAGTCGTAACCTAGCGGTTGCTGCAGACAGCGTTTGGGTAGTCCTCTCAGGTCTTATACCCTTTATTCAGATCCACCGTTAGGTCTGAATATTCTCATAAAATCCATTAAATAGATTTTCCTCCAGTTATTTTATTCTAAAATTCTACAAAAATAACTTCGATCCATTTGTGCCGCCTCTACACATTTGTAGATATTGCAAATAGTTCTACATATTCACAAGAAAAACATTTTACTCTTGCACTACAAGGTTAATTCTTTCTTATTCAGAGCATGTTATTTTGCTATAAAAGCCCTTTGACCAATAGGAATAAAAGAGGCAAAAGACCTTTTGCAGTAGACAAGCACAGTAAGTTTAACTATTTACTGGACTCCTAAAAGACGCTGCCGTTAGAACAACATAATGGAAGAACCCACATATGGTTACTGGCCCGGTATAAGGCGTTGAAGCACTGGAGTTCTCTTTTCCGCCAGTGTGAGCTGATCTGACTCCTGAATCATCGTAAAATACTCGTCAAGTATCAATTTTTTTGTGTGTTTTTCAATATCGCGAGATTTGGTGAGACATGGTGCACCGAACAACTACGATGGACCACGTACATCATTACTGCACGGTTTCGACTCCGTTCATACCATCGTCTGTTATTTTGCTGCGAAAGTTTCCATTCTATGGCATTTCTATGGGAAAAAATTTTTTTGCCACGAGATAGCGTATTCTGTTGTAGGTTAGGGTTAAGGCGCCCCGTTTAATGTTAAAATTGCAGCCCAGTTTGCGAGCAAGCACTTCTCCATACCCAGCTGATGGGTCTATTCCATACCAGGCGAGCTCTCGACATCGTTTAATCCAAGTACAGTCAACAGGTCTGGCTGAACAAAGCCTTAAAATAAAATTCGTAACTAAAATTCGAAGAATGTACTGCAGGCAACGCAGTTGACATTTCTGATTCAACGCAGAAACTATTGCAAAGCATTCAAGCGCTGCTCAGAAGGCGCACTGCTCATCGTACCGTTGTCAGCGCTGATTTTGAACAGGTAATATAGCTCTATTATGATCATGACAATCATTCACTGTAATGCTTTTTTTCGCAGGGTTGAGACTAGCATTTTACAAAGACTACCAACATCACCAGCCACTACTCTTAAGCTGATAGTCCTAACTATTGATTTGAGGGCCTCGTTGGTTTATTTCTGCAGTTGGCAGCCCTGATTTAACAGTAACATTGTTTAGAGGTTGGCAGGCCTGCAGGTGACCCAGATGACCGTCGTCCCAAGAGAAAGGTAGCATGCGATCTAATGGCGGCATGGCTATGCGTCGGCCATCTCTACTTAAAAAAACGGGAGCAAAAAAAATTGCTGCATCAGCCATAATTATGGAAGTTAACAGCATAGCAACACGGGGGCCTGAGGACCACTGCTGCGACGCCACAACCGAGGTACTGTGGCGACGCCGCCCGTGTACGTTGGAGGGCCACAACCTAGGTACTGTGGCGACGCCGCCCGTGTACGTTGGAGGGCCACAACCTAGGTACTGTGGCGACGCCGCCCGTGTACGTTGGAGGGCCACAACCTAGGT
>LQNS02277602.1:7016727-7035597 GCA_001587735.2 Parhyale hawaiensis
CGTTGGAGGGCCACAACCTAGGTACTGTGGCGACGCCGCCCGTGCACGTTGGAGGACCACAACCTAGGTACTGTGACGACGCCGCCCGTGTACGTTGGAGGGCCACAACCTAGGTACTGTGGCGACGCCGCCCGTGTACGTTGGAGAGCCACAACCTAGGTACTGTGACGACGCCGCCCGTGTACGTTGGAGGGCCACAACCTAGGTACTGTGACGACGCCGCCCGTGTACGTTGGAGGGCCACAATCTAGGAACTGTGGCGACGCCGCCCGTGTACGTTGGAGGGCCACAATCTAGGAACTGTGGCGAAGCCCCTACGTACGGATTGTTCATTAATTATTGTTACAACCTTTTGATTTATAAATATTTTACCAAATATTTACAAACTTCGATGTTTCATAAGAATAAATATATGCTAAGCATCTTTTGCCCACCCACTCTGCGCCTACGCACGGAACAAAAAAAGACCCCTAGTGACTGGTATGCATCGTACCAGAGTTCATTTCCAAGGAGAGTGGCCTCCTTCATCTTCAGATCTTAATCCCCTAGCTTGATTTCAGCAGTTGATCCATAATGGAGAGCAAGGTCTCCTCTTCCCATCACAAGAATGAGGAGGCATTGAAGGCAACACTTTTGCAGGAAGGGGCGAAAATTCCCCAAGCTATGATTCGAGAGTCTTACAAAGCGTTCTCCAAACGTTTGCAGCAGGTTATCGATGCCGACGGTGGCCTTATTGTATAAATTATAGATGTTTGGCGAAAATAATAGTTGAGAAACATGTTTATTCTGGTTTGTATATATTAATTTGTTTATTAAATGTGGGCAGAGAAAGTTGAACCGATAAATATTGAACACCCTGTATACCGGAGGCCCACAACCGAGGTATGTACTGTAGCGACGTTAATATACTTTATAAGCTAAAATTTCTAATTATGCGTACGATGCATTAAAGTGGAAAACTTATTTTTTATTCGCAAATCAAAATGTGTTCATTGTTTGGGAATTATAGTTCTATAACTACTGCGTTTTTTGAGTAAAAGGGCCGGCCTCATTAAGCTGCTTGGGTTGCTGCGCTATATTGCTTTTCAGGTTTAATGCCCCCGCAAGTAGATTTCGATCTGCCCACCGTCCAATGGCACTTCTTCTTGCTTGCGCGATTTTAGACAAGAACTGCCTCTTACAAATAGACTTATACGCATGTTTTGACAAGTACCATGCAGCTTTAGCTTGCACAGTCTCCGCAACTGCTGTTCCAGTTTTCTCCTTGCCGTACTTCAAAATATCTCACACAGTTTAAAATAATCCTCGGGCCAAGCATGGATCGCCTCCAACAAATGGATTTCGCTTATATATCATATACTCAGTATAGGTTGTCCTAGCTTGATATATACGTATAAAGAAAGAGGCTCCATTGTTTTCAGCAGTTCTCTAATTTATATTCCAAACTGTTATTTCCAGGCACTCCATGTACAATATGTACTCTTGAATTAATATGACATGCTATATAGGGTACCTGGAAGTAAAAATATTGAACCAAGATAGTAAGACCATAGAAAGGAAGGGAACCTATGTCGAAGACTACTTTGCAGTCATGATCTGGATGTGCAGCCTATTGTTTTTACAACTGCTAAGCCAGGTTTTCGCTATCCATTCTTTACAGTATTTCTGATTATGAAATTTTCATATCCAAGCTTGTGCATCTGGAATTCACTGGAATTGTTATTTCGTATATACAAAGTTCCATTACCCATAGTGGCTACAGGAGCAATGCAAAGCATGCAGCAAATTACTCATTTCACCCAACTGTTGCACCACCCAAGCACTCATTCAACACTTATGCATGGATTTCACCCATATGGTAATTGAATGGAACTAATCCATCAATGCACAGCGTTTTTGTAACTGCCGCGTCATTCCTTCATATAAGCCTTGAACCGCATCAAATAACCACAGTGGTTCCTCAATTCCCTCTCGATCGTGTAGCCTTTTAAAGTTGTTTCACCCAAGCATTGATGAGTAGGAACAAAGTTCTGGATGCTCAGCGTATCTGCAACTGCTGCACCAGTTCCCCACCTGCCGCGCACCTCAACATCTCGCACAGCTCACCCAACTCCTCCAGCCAAGCATGGATGACTCATGCGTGCAGAATGAAGGGCCGGAGGAAGACGTTGCACAGCCTAAATGTTTCCATGGCAGTTTTTTACAACCGCTCGCTTGCAAAAACCTCGGCATTCCAGCACGCTGCTGGCTGCAGCAGCCAGACTGGCTGCCCTAGCTGAGCTGGTGACCACTAGGTAAGTAAAAGGAACCTTTGAGTGCCCTCACCACAGGGGCTATTGTGGTCCTACGGACTCCCTTTGTTGTGATACAAAGCGAATTCTTGGCAGCGCTTCTATGCTCAGGTGAAAACGGTCGGTGCCAGGATCACTTAGCAGCTGTCTTCCATAGTGTTTCCATAGAGACTCTCACCGTTACTGTATATGCGTGGTTTCCACGTCTCTAACCAACGCCTTGTTCATAATCTCTATATAGTGGCACTATCTGCAACTAATACCATACACATGGAAAGAACCTCCAACCGATACTCGCAAAGACTTTCTTTAGTCGTGAGTTGGAACAAATTTCTCAAAAAATTCGGAAGGAAGCGGCGTGACGTTGCTTCGTTTGTTGAACCACATACTTCAGTGGAATGAACGATATGCGAAAGCAGAGAAGAGAACCATGTGTAACTTTAACAATAGTGATAGCATGGAATTTTATACGCGTAGCTCTTGCATTCCCTGTGAAGAACATTTAGCAGTACTAGAGCTCCCAGGCATTGGGGGACAGGCGGGAATCTCAATTTGGCCTACAGTACCTGGATTCCTGGCCGTGTCCTGTCAAGCAACCAGATCGCAAAAATTTTAGATTTGAAGGAAGAAGAAAATCTCGCGAGTGTACCCTATAGGAACTGCACACAAGAAAGAACAAGTGATCGTTCTGTTTATCACAAGGTAATAATCTCTCCAGTAACTTCAAATGCTTTTCCACATATCGCGTATTTGCAGAACAAATGCAGGAAACAATCGAAGAAAATAGATCGCCAATCAGAATTGAAGTTGAGGCTTGGCGCTGAGTATAACGGGATAATTGCACAACTGCTGTAGCTTTCACAAAAAATCCCATAATTTATTCAGTGAGAGTTTTGGGTTGTCGAACTTATCAAATTAGTCAATTAGCCAATTTTAATCAGAGATACACTGCCAAAATCACTTGCAGGTTAGTGGCAGAGTAGTCTCTAATACGTTAATAGCACCAAGCTCCCTCCTAATAGAATTTCTTCCAACGTTAATGATAGCATAATATTTATTACAAGTTGTGTGAAGCACACTTGTTAAAAGAAGGAAAACTATATGTTGGAGTGCCAACATGATACCTAACTTAAAGGAAACTCTTTCCTTTAGAAAAATAAAGTTTCCAGTGGAAGCATCACAATGCCTTACTTGAGGTAGCTTCCCCCTCAAAAACAGAAAAAAACTCTTTGTAGGAGCGGCATCACAACACTTTATTTGGAGGTAGCCCACTCCTTTCGTAAACTGCTCCCATGCATTTCGTATAAAAGCTTTCACCTAAAAAAAGATCAATACACTGGCTTCGCGCAGTAATTTCATTATTAGAGCAATCAAGTATAGCTGTCACGGTGGGGAGGGGGCTCTCGCGGTCAACCCCAACATGCTGAACCAAACATCAACTTCTTCCAGCAACATCAATGTTGGAAACGTCCACCAAGATCCCCAGAGGCACCGCAAGCAGCGTGAGCTATCCAGTACCGTGTCGTGTCCGCGCCGCATCACGATGTCTTCCTCTCACCACTGCAGTAAATTTAAAGAAAGTTTATGGAACTGGAGAGGCAAGTTTATTCTACCTTAGCATGGCGGTACATCGCATGCTCGGCGGTTGTCTAATTGACGACAGTCGTAAACGATCGTGAGCCTTTTACTGTCACTTCTGCTGCGGTCGCAGCTTCTAAGGAAGTGTAAGCAGGCTTCATTTTGGATATTGGACTCTTCGTCTTCTTCTAAAGAGGAATATATTGTAAACTGACAAAGATTCCTTCTTGTTAAATATTAGGCAGCTTCTTCTCTGCTACATAAGTAAAGCATGTACAGAGGAATGGATTTCTTCCAGGTAAGATATTAGGCTGCTGCTGCTGCTTCTTCTAAAATAGAATCCGTTTGAAAATGGAAAGGATTCTTTTATGTTAAGTAGCAGCTAGTTTTTTCAGCCAAATAATCTATTGTACATTCAGAGGAACGGG
This sequence comes from Parhyale hawaiensis, assembly GCA_001587735.2. Classification (NCBI taxonomy): domain Eukaryota; kingdom Metazoa; phylum Arthropoda; class Malacostraca; order Amphipoda; family Hyalidae; genus Parhyale; species Parhyale hawaiensis. Next base: position 7,021,025 of record LQNS02277602.1, read on the forward strand.
TTCTTCACAGGTTAACTGTTGGATCATTTATCCTGTTACCAAAGAATTGCCTTTTCAAATAGTAGGCTTCCTCTAAAGTCAACTTATAGGTTGATTCCTCGTCTACTAAAGAACCTCTTTTGAATGATTGAGCTTTCTCCTATCGTTAGTTCGCAGACTGTTTTTCTTTTCCTTTTCTCTGAAACCATTCTGGTTTTTGCAGAACCATGCTTCTTCCAGTTCAGATATGATTTACTGCCTCTTCCAAGGAGAGAAGTTTTTTTCTATTTTTTTTTATAAAAAGAGCGAGTAATAAAAAGAGATATATATAATGATATATGTACTGCAAGAAAAATGTTCGATTTTAGTCTCGAGGATCAAACTTAATTCACTCTCTACAACTTGCAGCATTCTCCTGGATAGAATCTTTGTCATCCTGGTTAGGTGAATCTCAAAGTCCACTTTTAAATCGTGAGATTCCTATAAAATTTGAATTTACGTTATACGTTGAAGATCAGCAGTACATACACCGTCGGCAAGAAATAGTGCTTTTGTTTGGAATAGCACGTAACCTCTTCGCCCCTTTACGGCAGTCGAGGGTGTACGGGTACAATGCATCCAACCTAACCCTTTAATGTCTCAGTTAAGCTTTAATTTTCGTGTCAATGGCCCTATTTGTAACGCCTCCAATTGGGTACAGTGGGTACGAAAGGTTTAACCAAGTATTACAATATCATCTCTTGCGAAAGGTTTTTTAAACCCATTCACGCCCAAAAGTGAACTTTCATTCTCCTAGCACGAGTGCTGTTTGATAATGTATAAAAAATTAGACCCGGCTTGTTAATGAACTAAGTTCAACGTACCTATCAGTGCAAGACTCAATTGACCTCTATAGGTACGAATAACTCTACAAGGTGCGTATTACACGGGATAAACCATGCAGTGAATGACTAGGGTATAAGGTAAATCATCATATGAGTGTTTCTTTTTCTACAAAGGAATGTAAGAAATGTTTTTTAAAGAAGTATTTTTTCTGCTAGTTAGTTAGCAGGTTATCACTTCTTTTGTAAGAGGGATTCTTTTTTCAAGAAGAAGTGAAATTCCTAGAAGCAAAACAATTGGCTGCTTAAATCATGAAATGAGCTTCCTCAACGTTCGATATAGATCCAACAACTTAGATTTCAATAAAGTTCTCACAGAAACTCACGGCCCGCAGCGTAGCACAACCTCCCGCAGCAATTAAGAGTCGGCCAGGCAGTGAGACTCCTCTGAATAGACATTGCGCTCGAGCGTGAACACACAAGTAGAGCCAAATACTGTCAACTATACATCATCGCTTTCGCTTTGGTGCGGCGGCTTGCAATAATATGCTCAGAATCAAAGTTCTATGCGCAATATTTCCTATGACGGAAATTTACCAGGCATTCAAAACAGGTCTATGAAATAAATAATACTCTGTTCGTTTCCTGCCATTCCAAGAAAATTCGGTATTCCTGATTTCATACACAGCGATAAACAAAATTATGGTCATTACTTAAAGGCGAGATGACCTTTTCTTGCGATGCCTCGCTGAGTCTGCGCATAGGTTTTGGCTCTTCCTGGTCAATAAGTCACCAGGAAAATTCAAGTTCCTTTATTCTCACGAATTCCGTAGGATAGGATGGTTATAACGGCAGAGTTGCTGAGACGGAGTCACAGTCGATAGGAGTCGTACATTTTGGAGGCTCGAAGATGCAGTCAGAGTCTTACACTGGCTAGACTCAGGAGTCGGAGTCGGACTTTACCGATCCGACTTCACAACCCTGGTTAACAGCACCATGGATGATACTCCAAACCAAATACTTTTTAATTAGAAAGACATAAAGAGTAATTCTCCAATTTTTACTTAACAAAAAACTTTCAAGAGAGGAGAGTATTGCTTTCTTTAGTATGAAATGATTCACGCCTGGATGTGAAGAAATGTAAGTATGAAATGCAACATAGTCATTTTGTTCAACATAAGAAAATAAATTACGGATGGGAACTCTTCAGCACATTTTATTTTATTCCTCTGCTTTCCTTGAGTCGATTATAGCGTGAACGAAAAAAATTGTGAACAGAAGACTTCATTTTTCTCATATATTTAAGAATACTGAAGCCTAGACAGGCTGTGTTCTAAATAAAATACTTCACTGCTTGCTTCTTATGCTTCAGTCAATTCAACGCTGAATAGGCACGTAGAGTTCTGAGCAAAAAATATTCCACCACTTTACATGAATAAATGTCAATTCTAGCATGTAGTATTCTAGCTGAGTATCTTCATTCCATCATTTTACATGAATAAATGTAAGTTCTAGCATGTATTCTAGCTGAGTATCTTCATTCCATCATTTTACATGAATAAATGTAAATTCTAGCATGTAGTATTCTAGCTGAGTATCTGCATTCCATCATTTTACATGAATAAATGTAAGTTCTTGCATGTAGTATTCTAGCTGAGTATCTTCATTCCATCATTTTACATGAATAAATGAAAGTTTTAGCATGTATTCTAGTTGAGTATCTTCATTCCATCATTTTACATGAATAAATGAAAGTTCTAGCATGTAGTATTCTAGCTGAGTATCTTCATTCCATCATTTTACATGAATAAATGTAAATTCTAGCATGTAGTATTCTAGCTGAGTATCTTCATTCCATCATTTTACATGAATAAATGTAAATTCTAGCATGTAGTATTCTAGCTGAGTATCTTCATTCCATCAATTTACATGAATAAATGTAAGTTCTAGCATGTATTCTAGCTGAGTATCTTGCGTCATTACTCTCCTTGACTCAAAAGATTAAAGCTCGATAGACAAGATTCCTGTAAAAGCACCTCTTCAAACAGAATATTTCATTACTCTCTTTACTTTAATAGATTCAAGTATGGACAGACCAAATTCCCGGAACGAATCTCTTCAAATGAAGCTATGACGCAAGTCAGCTGGGCTGCATTTACTGTGGAATTCCAGAATGCCTCTCACCAGCCGGCGATCCCAAGGCTCTCGACTTCCAAAATGACATTCTCGCCACAAGTGTTTGCTTGGAGATAGCAGCTTTTGCGGAAGAGATTCCCGCGCCTTAATGCCAAGCCTGGAAGTGCCTATCGCAAAACAATAAATAAAAACGCTACAGTGCGACTCGTAAATACTTAAATGTGAGAAACTTTGGACTTGGCAGACGCATTGTCTACGGATACAGTCTGCCAAACCCAAAAATACCCATTGAAAACTTCAGAATAGAATACTTAACCACCAAAGAGCTTACTAAAACCTCGGCTGCTCGTAAAAACAGCATTGCTTGATATGTCTTCTGGGAAGAACGCTGGGTTTTATAGGGTTAAACGCGCGAATGCATGATCTTGTGAAGAGACCACAAGTTTTGTGTATAAATTAAATGCACAGAGAGAAATCCCTACTTAGTTAATATCACTAACAAACTCAAACTGGCAAGATCATGAATTTGAGGGATTTTTCCTGATCATCATTGATGAGACGACCTAATTTTCTTTAGGTCTGAGAGCCTAGAAGTTCTAGTGAAAACATTCAGGCTATATCAATGAGTGAGGTCCTATGCGGGTGCATCGGGCCAACCTGGGAAGTGGCTATTACAAAACAATAAAAACTCCAAAGAACGACTTAAAAATCCAACAAACTTCGAGCCTGATCAGGTGTAACATGCGTGGGAAGAAGTGTTTTCCATTATGAAAATGCACGGTTCCACTCGTAAATGTTCATCACATGAATATTTTTTTTAGTACGACCGAGGTGCCAGCTGGTTAGTTAGTCACAACAAAACGTAAATTGCACGATAATTTTTACTTCATTGCTGCGTCCAATTAGCATAATAGGAAATTTCACGAAGGAACGCAGCTGACGAATCTCTGTCACGTCTGACCATCAGCATTGTCAGTCCAAGATTATTTAACCATAAATTAAGGCGTGTTTACATGACAGTCTTTAAGCCCCCATAGGTAATACTCCGCGTCTGAATACCTTGCTGAGTTGGTTTCAGTTGAAAATATACCTAGCTTTCAGAATTTTAACTAATTCCAAATTTTAAGAAATTTCTCAAATTTTACTAGTGCTGTAGTGACAACTAACCTTTAGTTAATGCATCGTTGCGACTACAGGGAAAGAAAAAAAAAAACATCCGCACATTGAGCAGTACCGTACGCAGGAAGACCAAAATACTGCCGTGTTCATCTGTCCTTAAACCTGAAGAAGCTAAATACCACTAACATCACTAAAATCTAACAATGATTGGCCTAAAAAAGTTAGCACATCACCCGTTACTAAAAAGGTTAGCACATCACCCGTTATTGAAAGTAAAGCACGAACTACGGAAAGAAAACCTCACAATAATGAATGATAAAGCCGATAGAACAAATAACTATACGTATACTTTTTCTTATTTATTGTGATAGTTTAGAGTTTAGGAGACTTACAACAGAACGTGCATAAGCCATACTGATCAGTAAGAATGCAGTTAATGAAATTTGAAAATTTCTTTAAATATATAAATAAATAAATATATATAATCTACGCAAAACTTTATATTGGAAGGAATTGTTTGTAAATCATGCTATTATTTCAGTAGAAGGCACTTTTTATGCAGAAGTTATTCCAACCTGCAAGCTACTGAAATAACAGTATTACGCTGATATAATATTATTATTTTTCATAACTGTTGTTAATATGTGTAGTCAAGAGGCGTCGAAATAAAGACTTAACTGAATTAACTTGAATACGCGCATCTTTAATCAACAGTTAAAATTAGTAAAGTTTTTTTTTACTAATGCCACTATTATTTCAGTAAGTGCGCATGAACACGTTAGATACAATGAATGCTAAAATCATCGATGTAGTTTTTAATCTTATTCACGCCAGGCTGAGTATTGATGATAATTCTACTTCTAGGTCAATTTGTTCCTTGTATATAAATTTTCTTTGTCATTGGTGTCACTCACATTGTCAAAAGCGTGATTCAATTTCTCCAATTTACTTTCTTATTGGTGACAAATTCATGTTAACGAATCATGGAGAAACTTCAGTGTTGACAAATTCACGTGGAAATGAAGAAGACGGATTAGCCACCTTATATCTAGTCTGCGTACACTATCCAATTGCAGGCTCAACTTAATTATGAGCGTATGTTCATCTCTCACGTCGTCCGATACACCGTGAAGATTGGTAGCATAGATACGGTTGATGAATGGCCTGCGAGATGAGCATTAAGCTCGATCATACGTTAGGGGTTCGATTGTAGAGAGTGGCTTGGCAATACTAGAACAAAACCATCGCACGTAAAGACGCCTACAAGTAGCTGGTATTGGGAACCCCTTTGCGAGCGGTCGATACCATCTTTGAAAACGAAAAATGTTACTTGTGATCGCACAATATTTACAGTGAACAACAAAATATCGAACCCAAAATTTTTTATGCGGGTAATTTTGGTTAAATATGCAGAAATTTTGTTATGAAATACAAAACAAGTAATCTGCAACACAGAACAATAAAACAATTAGTACGAGATATTAATAGGATTCTCAAGTTTTTCCCTAACTTATAGATCACTAAAAAACTTTCAACATTTTAAAATTAACTCCTGAGGCTCAGGGCCTAAAACTACAAGAATAAATTCTCTATTTTTTTACCTAGCAATATTTTATTATTACATTATTTTACGTCACTTGAATCTGATATCAAATAAATGGGGTTAACAGGGAAACTAAACTAATCGCTCTAATGGGGTAACTTTCACAGAACCACACGACTAAAGTATTCGGTAAAAATTAAGAAACTGCTTTACTTTTTAAATGACCCTGCAATAGTTGTCTATGTGTAGTTAATTACGCCACTCACACCAACTTTGAGGGGCAAAAAAGTTTCATGGAGTACCAAACTAAGCCAAAATATGACCACAGCGACAGCGTAAACAGTCTACTGCTGAGTGAGTAACTTTGAAGTGCAGTTGACTCTGAAAATAAATCAATAAAAATATACGCGACTGATGCGGCTCCTTGTTTAAGTATAATATTGAAGACATAGATCCAATTTGAAAACGACGGCTGCTCTACTTAGTCCACTAAAGGCGTCATTGCTTTGTACAGTTCCTTGAACAGATGATAAGCTAGTCTTACTGGCTGTAGCATGTCATGAACGTCAGTCATGAGCTGTTGCATCGTTGCTTTGGATCGACTTTTACTCATTAATCCCAAGCTAATTGCTCTTGAGACGGCGTCAGATTCAATCTTGAAATGCTTTAAGTAAAGGTAGCTAAGCCAAAGCTCAAAACTGCAGTTCTGGAAAAGGTAAAGCTAATTAGATTAGCCTATCTTGACGGACCTGACGCAACTGATAATACATTCTGTACTCTAACTGGCAGAAGGCGTGAGAAGTCCATTCAACTTTCACTGTCCACATCAAGCATTGATTCTAGTACGAACAGCTCTGCTTAACTATTTTTATTCATACTGCTTACTAGTACTCAGTATATTCAGTACAATAGACACGGCAGTAATTGCTTTCTTTATCAAGGACTTTGCAAATCAATTTAATTCCCACTCAATGGTGAGCTTAATAAATTTAATTCCTACTCAATGGTAAGCTTAATAAATTTAATTCCCACTCAATGGTGAGCTTAATAAATTTAATTCCCACTCAATGGTGAGCTTAATAAATTTAATTCTCACTCAATGGTGAGCTTAATAAAATTAATTCCCACTCAATGGTGAGCTTAATAAATTTAATTCTCACTCAATGGTGAGCTTAATAAATTTAATTCCCACTCAATGGTGAGCTTAATAAATTTAATTCCCACTCAATGGTGAGCACTGACGCTCACCGTCGAGCACACAATACATATATTTCCAACGCCTTTCATAATGCAACATTGAGTGCGTTTTCTTGTGATAACTTTGTAGTTTCAAAACCTTTGATGATTTACCATAGCCGTCCCATCAGGCGAGTACCTACCGGCTGAACGACATAGGGTATACATACTGTATACTGTACGTGATGAAACAAGATAACTTTGCTAGGCTATATTTCAAATATTGTTACCCTTATTTTTGCAGAAAAATTAAAAAGTTTTTTGTAGGGCTTCCTGAAAATTGAGAACCAGTTCGACCAGAAATTCAAGAAATCGTGGTAAAACAATTGTACTGATTGGAGTTATCTGTACCTCTATTAAGCTAAACTTTTCGGCTCATAACACTATACTCTATTTCATAAACAATCCATATAAGAAGTAGTATACATATATGATGGAAAATTTTCTTGAAACATTTATGAAATAACCGAATATTTTGCAGGGATTTTTTTTGTATTTTTGTTGCCACTGTTTTCGTCCGAAATATTCCCCGACCTTTTTATCAAGCGCATAATTACTCAGTATAAGAAAAACTGTAGAGCAGAGTTAGTTAGCAATTAAGAGGAGAGGGAGAGAAATTTTTTTTTTCTTTGTGCGTATAATTTGGAAGCACACAAGTAAATAAAAATTATTGCATTCACAATGCTAAGCTCGTCGTAATTATGTTCCAGGCATATTCTAATGCTGCACATGGAGAAAAAAATTCATATGACCCATATCCTTAGGTACGCTACTGCAATAAAATATCTTCGGTAGGCTTATAAAATTAACCGAGATTTTTTGACACAATAAATACCCGAATGAACAATTTGTATTAAAAAATACTACATGAAATATACTTTTTTAAATATCAATGAGAATTTTTAAAACAATTGATATCGAATAAGATGATTAACTTCTAAGTTAGTCGTAAAAACCTAAAAAAAAACACCGGTGATTAAATTTTCCCCCGTGTTAAGAGCAACAAGCAAATTAACGCTAAATAAACTAGATGTATAGGTACCCATATAAACTAGACATATACCCATATAAGCATCACAACTAAAAGGAATAGATATCTTGATATTTCAGTGCAGCGATTAAAAAAAAAAACACAATGCGCTGAAGACGCAAATTTGTTTATTCAGAAAAAATAAATGAATGAAATGTCATAAAGGATGTTCGTCATTCACAATATGATATGGAGATACTCGCATCCGCTTCTCTCTGACTCTCATGTCGCTTCACCACTGCGGAATGAGTATCAGACGATAAATGCAAGCCGATTACGCATTAGTCAGTTTCATACTCAATCCTTGGAAGTAAATATTACCGCTTCAACCCTAATCCAAAGTGGAGAATTGATAGCATAGGAACGAAGCTCTGGACACCTATAGGCTAAGCAAAGTAAATTGTCTTAATGTTTGTGTACGAGTTGACGACTCCCTTAGAAATTCTGACGCAAGCCGTTGGGATGAAAATCGTTCGCTGTAATTAACTTTTCCGGAGAAAAATTGTGCAAAACGCAATAATTCAGCAGCTTGTCAGTAAAAACAGTGAGGCAATACTGAAACGTTTGTGAGACAACGGGTGAAATGAAAAGAAAAAGCTGCCTCATCAGAAAATTTTAAGTCAACAGCCTATTTCTGGAGGAGACAGTGGCAAATAAAACCGGCTGTTTTCCAAATGGGACTTGCTTTTACACATGACACTTAAATATATATTAGGAATTTAAACACTGATGCACAATAAGTAATATTTTTTATAGAAGTGTACCGTTGTATTGGTTCTCTTATATTTACGTTTATCCGTTTATCTCAGCTTCTCTCAGAATAGTGAAAGCTCTACAGAGGTCAAAAAATCGCTGGTTAGTTGCAGAGTGCCCACGCTTTCCTCAGAGTCAAATCACTTTTAATTTTCCAGCTCACTTACTGTTCATATTTATCCAATAAACAAAGTTCACTCTTCACTGTTCTCTTAGCAGATCATCCACAGTTTCACAGTTCGTCACAGTTTCACTAGCACTATGGAAAATTAAACACTGAGTTTCACTCTTGTAATCACTGTACTACACTTGACAGTCAAAAGCTGTTTAAATCTTTGGATTTGACTCGAGAAAATCGACAAGTTTTGGCAACTCCGCAACCGGCCAGCGCCTCCGACCACGACAAACTTTCGCTTTCATGCTTGCTTTCTCCTATTGAGGTATTGCGCCTTTGAGAGGTAAATAAATAACAGAAAAAAGCAAAGCATAAACCACATAAAAAATGTACGAGAAAAGCATCCAACGCTCCTCACCTTCGTTTGGTATCACACAATGACACGGGTACGTGGTGTTCTTCTGAGGGTCTTGGGAGAAGTACGCTGCGGCTTCCTCCAGCCCTCGCCTTTTATACCGTTTACTACTTTCAGCAAGGGGAGAAGCTGGCTGGTCTTAGGTTAGCTGGTCAAGCTCAAAAAGCAGCGGGTATAAAAACGGTGAGTAAAATCCGCCGTAGCTGCTCAAGGTTAGAGCCGCCATTGGTCACTTGTGCATTCGCTGAACCAAGACGTCACAGTGACGTATCTCACCTTCTGCTTAAACAGCCTTACTTCTTGCATTTTCATAATTTTTTCGCTAAATTTCATCATTTTATTGTTTATTTGTGGCTGTAGTTGAGTCACGTTAGTCAAAATCGTATGTTCTAAGCAAAAACTTGATGGGAATATCATACGTCTGGCGTGTCATGGGCAGGACGCTGCCGAGGTTGCGGGTGCCACGTGGGGTTGCCAGATACCGCCAAAGTGCCATCGGGAATGTATGACCAGTGCCAGCAGGGCACTCGTGGATGCTGGATACTTCATGTGGCAGCAGAGTAATACCCTTATTTTACACAAACTGCATGTTACTCAATATTATTATTTATCACCAGTGAAGCCATCAATCAAAACTAATGGTTGTTTTCACATAATTTCATCAACAGCGACCAAAAATTAACCGATAAATACACAATCGCCTTATGTACTTTATAATTGTATTTGACTATAATACCCTGTTGTCAGAGATGACTGTACGTATTAGCACCAACAGCCCTTCCTTGTTCCTGTTCAGGTTGCTAATATTGTTCTGGAAGATACCTTGCACCTCTTTACTTGATCTGCAAGCAAAAGAGACAAGAAAACAAACGTGAGTTTTCTTCATTTGTCAGCAACTGTCGTCAATGAATACTTAACTTTTACCTCAATCCTGACAGCCCCGCTTCCCTTGTTTTCCAAATTAAAATTTAATTCACACCATCACGCTTTAGACGCTTTCCATTAACCATGAACCTTTCTTTGAGAAAAATCGTTTTTCTGTTAGTATATCGGTGATTACAAGGAAAATTTATCGGGCGTTGACTACCAGTCTACCCGATTACTTTTATCAGCCTAGGAAAAACGTGATCGATTCACTAACTTCAAATGGGATATTCTATACCAGTTATCTTTAACTTGCCAGAACATTAATCCTAAGCGCTCGATTAGTCGCAATGGATCAAGTTTTCAGCAGTTAATTACGTTTGAAATTCTCAAAAATTAGGTGCTTCGGTGCGAATCAACACAGCATTACCCATTAATTCTCATTCTCCACATTTGAATACATTTTTATTGCTTACTATTGGCGCTATTCATTCGTTTAAAGTAGATGAAATGGAGAAACTATAGCAGCTTGCGTGGGCAGGTATGACATCTTTAACAAAAGTCTTTAACAAAAAAACGAGAGTTACTTTCTCAGAGTCACTCAATCTTAACCTCTTAACGTACAAACCCAAGCATATTCGTCCAGTAGTTCCCAGTGTTTTTTTTTTATGTTATTCCAACCAATCTGTAAAGACTTCGTAAAAATATTAGTAAGGTAAGTGGGTACAAACAAAAGTGACCCTAGCACGCTACTGTATTCTATCATTCATACCTCGAACTGAGCTACTGCACCGTCAGGCCTCTTTTTCCCTTTGTAATCCTATAAGAGAAAGAGTTATAGTAATAAGGAAAAGAATCTCAGTAAGAGAGGGTAAACTCTATCAAGATTAAATAAAATATGGGATTATCGTAGGAATAGCATTGTTTTATACGTCGGTTATAAAATACGTCGCTGGTCATCGCACAGTTAAGTCAATAATGCTTATTATTGTGACCGATGTACGCATATTTGAGTTCCAACAACATTGTGGAGGAGAAACACAATTTTGGCTTGGCGTTTTCAAACATAATAGTAAGTTTTTCTTCGTTTTACAGCACCTTATTTTACGCATTGGTTTTATCAAGGTACAATTTAAATTTTAGCGCAAAGTACCAAATGCATATATATGTATATATGCTCTCGATTTACGAATTTACGAGTATACGGTTGCCTGGAACTATAAAATTTTGGAACTAAGTGAAGCATGACATTCTACGATATGACCTACTACGAAGACTTCCTATATTCTTCGTTATTAGGACATCTTATTCAGTATATCTTCTTAATGTCACCTGTTCGGGAAACCCAATCGTGTGTGGCAATAATTTCCCTCGTTAAGGAGCACCACAGTTGTAATATCCTTATCAGCACATACTGCCTACCTGACATTCCTACCACCATCCACTCCAAAAAAATCTCTCTAGTGAAGCAATATCTCCCCTTCTAATACGTGGTACTCATAACTGTGTCTTCTCTATATATCAGTACATACTGTGTGGCTGACGTTCGAACCGCCATCCAGTCGCAAAAGTTCGCACTAGTGTTGCTGTTGCAATAACTTCGTCGGTGTTGCCAACGCAGTGTTTCACAAAGGGATTGTCTCTCAACAAATCCCGTGCTTTACTGCCTGCCAAGTGCAGCTTAAGTTTTCAGCGAGATCGACTTATGGATTTAGAGGTACGCATGGTCGACCAAGCGCGTCATGGAGACACGCCACCATGCTTGCTGCTCCTGAGTTATGTTCCAAAACATGTGGTTTGGTTTCCGAGTTTCAATTTCAGCTTTGCTGTGTTTCAAAACATGTTCAGTTTTACTCTATTTCACATATTTTTCCGTTCCAGCAGCGTCAGTTTTCATTTCAATTTTGTTGTATTACAAGATAAGACATGCGGTCGTGTTCGCCAAGCTTTAGTTTTTAATTTTATTTTTAGCGTGTGCCATGCATATAATATATTTTCAATTTGATTTCTATGTAGTGCTTTACGTATAAAGTGCAGATTTTCATTTTTCTTTGGCGCAAAGAACGTGTGGCCGTGTTCAATGGAAGTCAATTTTCAAACGAATTGTTTTCAGTACTTCTGAACATGTGATTTTAATTGCCGCCTGGGTTGCATCTCAATAATATATTATTCTGTCTAAAACACGAGGTCATGACAGCCACTTCCTGTTTTTATTTTGTTCGTGTGCTCTTTATACAGCTAACTGTGTTAATTTTGCTTTAATTTAAAAAAAAAATTTACCCTGCCGACACATGTGCTCATTGAGATTGAATACCCGGTTTTACATTAGTTTTATCCTCAAACATGAGGTCGATTTTCTCCAGTCACTAGATATCGTTTTGCTGCCTGTTGTTTTCATTTGCAAATCACTAAAAGAAAATGCTTTATTAGTAGCGCTGGCAACCATCATCGTGAATTTTCCATTATATGAATTTTCGTAGGGCTGTAGCTAAACAGCTCGGAAGTTAAGTAAAAATATTAACCCCTTGCTTTTAAAATTATTGTATGGATCAAGTTTCATTAAACTTGGTACTGAATTTTCCTAAGCCTTCACCTGCGCTGCCAAAGATTTTTCTTATTTGTCTTTAAAAATAGCATTATATTTCCCGAAAGATGTATTTCTGCAGTACTTCCTAGGCAGTACCAAAATCTAATCCTTGGGTTTGATAACTATTATGATACTATTGTTATTAATCGTTGTACATCGTCACCTTAATCCTATGTCAGTCAGAATACAAAGGCTTTACTGCCTGAGGAATACCAGCGGATAAAGAACCCTCTTAGCAAAGTAACACAACCTATTTAAAACAAGCTAAGCTTCAAGTTTAGACTGAGGAAGTCATATCCAACTGCTGCTTAATAAACAAAAGTTGATTTTACAACTGTGATGATAAGTTGTATATTCTCTAACATAAGTTAAAAACGCTTAACATGCACAGAGTAAAAATAAATTCAAAATTTACAAAATAAAGTATACTCATCGATCTGGATGCCTCAAATCACCGCACCTGCTTCTCGTGCTCAGAATTTAGAATTAGGTTATGTCAGTATCTTCAATCCTTACCCTTGCATGCATATCCTGAAGTCAGTGACCCTCTTTTTTCTTGACTGAGGTTACAGTCCTCGCAGTTTCAAATTCGATGTATTTCATCTTTGCCCTTTCTGAGTGTCCCGATATTACTCAAGCCTCCCTGCTTGACCAAATTCACAGATGTGACTTTAGAAATTTCGATGCCTTCCTGAACATTTATTTTCTTGCATGTCCCAAAGTTAATTAAGCCTTCTTTCGTGACCGGATTTATAGTTTTAGGCTAAGAAACTTCAATGCCTTCCGTTATTACACTGATCTGCATGACCCGAAGTTATCTAGCCCCCATATGCGTGACCCAATATAAAACTTTAAGTGTAAAGATTTCAATGTCCTCTATTAAAATCCTGATATGCATGTCCCGAAGCTGGTCAACCTGCTTTGTGTGATCGACTTCATAATTCTAAGTTTATAAATTTCGATATAATACTTCAATGCTTTTTTTCTACATGTTCCGAAGTTACTGAACTCTCCTTGCGTGACCGAATTTGCTGTTCCAAACTTAGACTTTTTCTATATCTTCCATCATTATTCTTGCCTGCATGCCCCGGAGTCGCTGGACCTTCCCGGCATCCAGGACAAGGTCGAGACTGACTTGTGCGTCATGCCTGGAATAGTCTCAGGGTTAGACTAGCGGAACTTGGTCTTGAAACTTCCAGGACAGTCCTAATCGAAAATGGGTATAGTAGTCAATGTAGTATAACGATACTTGAACCTGAAGCTTTCACGCCAGTTCTAATGTGAAATTGCTACAGTAAATTACAGTGGTTTAAAGATACTCTGCGTGAACCCTTTCAGGACAGTCCTTATATGTCAACAAATATTTTGAACTAAATAAGTTGATTAAAATTTGGAATTTTACTATGAAAAGCATAACCACGTTTCTAATCTGAGACTGAATATATTCGGTATAAGCTACCTTACATTTAGCCAGCTAAAACTCTGTTAACTTCTAAAAGAATTATTTTAGCCCTGAATGCATTTCACTCATTTAGTGAACAATAGACACCAGTGTGAAACACTATTATCATTGCTGTTATAACAATGTGCTTTACTTCTGCAGGGTGAACAATAAGGAATGTTTGCTTGTTTTTGAGCTACCATTAAAATATCGACCAATTTTTAAATACCATTCACTCATTGGTAGTGAATATTTGAACTATTTCCCTTCCAATGTTCAATAGCAGCAAGTTAATTATAGACAATTTGACAATGATTATTTTTTATTTTGTGCTATGAGTGCTATTGATAGCCATTAACGATTTCTCGATGTATGGTAAACTCGTAGCAAAAGAAGTTTACCTTACAGGCATAGAACTCAAGCATAAAGCTCGAAGAACAACCTTAAGTCAGCAGTTCTTTCCCTATTTCATAGTCAGCATTTGGAATAGACTCCCTTCCGACGTTGTTGGTGCGGAGTCGGTCAACTCGTTTA
>LQNS02277602.1:7047615-7076431 GCA_001587735.2 Parhyale hawaiensis
CTGTTTAGCAGGGTGGAAATAATTGTGGATTTGTACTTGTTGGAAATATTACTGAAAAAGTTAGTGCCAAGACCTGAAAATGTTGGCTTACGGTAAACCGAGGTTAAAAAATTATTTCCATTGCGGGTTATGATCCGAAACGTTTGTGATATAGATAGTAAACATGTTTTTTATAATTAGCTTGGTTCTCCTTTTTATCTCATGATGATTAAGTTAAGGGCCCTAAATCGATAGCTTTCCTAAATTAAGAATATCGAATTCATTATTGACGACAGCGTTTTTTTTAGACTTTTTCCTGATTATATCATCGTTGAAGGCTTTTCAATTCGGCAAATTCAGATTTGCTCATGCTGATCCCGTTATCTATAGGTTTCCAGTTAGGTGAATTAGTAACGATAACAAATTAATGAATGAAGCAATGGGCTTTCAGTCTGCCTTGGTTGCACAGTAGTAAAGAAGTATACATTAGCCCATTTCGTAATGCACATTCTTAAATAAACACAATTTATCCCTAAAATCTACGGACAATTGGAACATAATTTAAAGAAAACCAAGAAGCTCACTGAATTGACGATCCAGTAGATTTTATAGGAGCAATGTTTTCAGGCACCGAAATTAACTGGGTAGTTGCTCAATGCATAACAAAAAGTCACTCTATTTAAGCCATTGAGAGTTTGGACTGTATTAAACTTTCCCTCAGACTGCATATATGGTTGAATGTATGTACTTAGAAAAAAGCTAAAATTTTAAGTCTACTAGTAACAGTGACTAACCCTTTGAGTTAGTTCTTATCCTCCTTTAACCTACTTATTAATAGCTCAATACTATATTAATAATATTAATTTTACATTCAAGTCTCAATCATATATGCCAAAAAAAAACATTATTTTTGCTAGGAAAAAAATTGAAGGACATTCACTAGCGACACCAGCTGAAAATAGAAAGCCAGGAACCCATAATGGACTAGCTACTCTCAGTTTTCGGTAGTTCGAATATTTAGTGAACCAGATACTGTTACTCTTGCTTCAAGTCCCACCTGCAGCTTTGGTACCTTATTTGTAGCCAATCCAGTGTGTCGCTGCTCTTCTGTTGAGAAGCATACCGGGTCAAAGAGGGACTCTTAATAGTAGTTTACTTTAACTGTCACGGAGTCTAAATATGAGGGTTTTGTGGGTAGTCCGTTAGAGCTTTCTTCTCTTCAGTTGTCATTGTAATACCCCATAAGGAGTTTTGCCGTTCAGTTGTGAGTAAAGCATAATGGTTTCCTGTCTGCCCTTCAGCTGTAAACAGTCCATTGAGGGCTCCTACCTTTCGAATCCTTTTTGTTCAAAGGTCATCATTGTCAACCACGCTGCGTCTCATGTGCAGAATGTAGAGAGTGAGACAGGCGACAAAGCAAGCGTCGTACAGCAATCCAGCATAGAAAGCTAGTCTGTTGATTCTAGATCTCGTGAAAGCGGCTTTCCTCGTACCTTTGTTTCCGGCTTCACAGTGAAGCAAGGTGACCACCGTAGGCTGCTTCAGTTTTCGAAGACGCAAAGGGCTTTTCTTTAGCCATCGACAAGCCATTCCTGTCAGAGACGCGCTGCAAACAGGCGACTTTTGCGCACTTTCAAACTTAGGTTGACTTGGCTTAGTGCATCTTGTTCTCTTCCGGTTGCGAAACGGAGTGGCGGTTGTAGATGAAAATCTCTTTTTCATTCGATATTCCGCTTTCGATTCCTCAAATGCTACGAGACAGCGGTCATTTTCACTCGACCAAAAGGGTCCTTTAGTTCGCATGGAACCACTGTTGGAGGCATCGTCTTGTGACTCTGCAAAGAAGTCGGTCTTCTTCTGAAGGGCTTTACCCATCCGGGAATCAGAGCTATCGGAAACAGAGCCTGTCGTATTATTCATGTAACTTTCGAGTTTTTTAGGCTGTGAAACCGACTCGTGGCCACTGGAACCAGTCACTGCTACTTTATTGGCATAGCTTTGGAACATTTTAGGCTGTAGATATTTTATCGTATGACAAGTAACGTTTACAGAGCCGGATGCTGATGACCCAGATGACCCAATCGTAGAACTCACCCCTGTCATTGATGCCAAAGGTGTTGAGCTCAACGCCGCGTGGGCTTTATCAATTCCACTCGGCATCGTCATTGATGTAAAAGTTTTTCCTTGTTTCGAATTAACCCTGCCTGGAACCGGAATTGCTAGTTCATTTGTAGCATTGATAAGCGGCTTTGTTTCCGAGGGACTTGCTTGCCTACGAACGCAAGAATCGGATGTGTTAACGCGACTCCGTGTCGTACTTGGCTGAAATATTTCTTCCTTCTCTGAACAGATTTCACCAGCTGTTTCATGATCTGCAGTGGTTTTCAAACCTGTAGCTACTGCCGGGTTTCTATCATAGGTATTTTCGCTTAAATTCTCAGGTAACAGTTTTTGTTCAAATAGATCGATCTTCTGCAAAAGAACGCCGCTTGGTGAACAGCTTCCAGTTTTTCGCCTGCGGTGATGCTTAGCTTGTATAGTAGATTTTTCTACC
The DNA here is from genome assembly GCA_001587735.2 of Parhyale hawaiensis. NCBI lineage: Eukaryota > Metazoa > Arthropoda > Malacostraca > Amphipoda > Hyalidae > Parhyale > Parhyale hawaiensis. The sequence continues at coordinate 7,050,149 of LQNS02277602.1, forward strand.
AGGACTGGATCATCTTTCTGCATGTCAGGTGCCACTCCATCCATATTTTCATCACATTCTTCGGGAGAGATATCTACAATATTTTTTCTGTTCTGTGGAAGAACCGGTAGAAGACAACCGAAGTTACTGAAGGGTATTTCCAAATCAACTTCATCCTCATTTCCATCACGTTCTTCTGGTGACTCATCCGCAAAAGCTGCTTCGTTTTGTGGGAGAATATCACCAACGAGGTTAGAGGTGTTAACGGGAATCTCTCTGCTAGAATTTTGGGGTTCACTTGGTAAGCTGAGGGTAGAGAAAATAGGTTGCCTGACAGGAGAATCTTTGTTTGGGTGAGACCATGTCTGACGCCCACGGTGTGGGCTTGTAGGAGCTTTGTGGCTTAGACCAAGAGCTGGCACTTCGTCATCCCGTTCCACTCGAACTTCAGTAAGGGATAACTGACTTCTGGCAGAAACTTCTTCCCTTTCTTCTTCCTGCTAAGTAAGAAAATAATTGAAAACTTACAGTCATTTCTCTTTGGAAAGAATTAGTAAACCAGTTTCCAAGTACCTTAGTATCACTGCTTTTCACAGTGAGCTGCTTAGATTAATATTTCAAAATGCAGTTGAACAAATTAAATAGCAATAATCCGAGGAAAACCGCTGTATATGTAAATTCATTTCACGGATGCTCTCCCGTCACATCGATGTATGTATTTTTCGGGAATTTTACTAAGACTGAATTAACTTTCTGTGAAAAGGTCTTCAGCCCGTTCTTCAACCAACCGTGTATCTCAATATGGTTGAAATTTTTAACAATTTCTCTCTACGACAGGGGCAGCTCGTGACCACGAAAGTAAGAGAGCTGCGTAGTTCTATACCAGGACAATCTTAATTCTTTCATGAACAAAGTAATGGCTTTGGACATTACAACGTAGCATTCAATAGCTGTTCCGCTTGCTAATTAAAGAATTAAAAATTTCCTGCAGCGTTGCCGCTTGAAAAGCCCAGCACTATAGCCGGTACCGCTCAGCCAAGTCCGGTACCGCTCAGCAATGTCCGGTACCGCTCAGCAATGTCCGGTACCGCTCAGCAATGTCCGGTAGTTTGAGAACAAAATTTTGCGTTGCCCTGCTGCTGATTTTCAGAGAGTTTCTATTCACATAGAAAATGTCCTCGTCTGATCATAACAATCTCTTTGTGTTTTGGCTTCAAACACTAGACAAGTATTGTCTGAACGATTGCACTGACTTCTGGAAATGGCATTAGAGTCAACTTTTGCCAATTATCAAAATCAGTACTGGTATCTAGAACTCAGCAAATAGCGAAATGTTTAATCAATTAATCCAAGGTTTCTCCAGACTGAAGCCCTATTGGCTGCCACGTGGCTTATTAGCACCCGTTAGCGATCCTCGATCCCACATTAAACAGATTTAAATTGTTGTGTGCTTTTTTTAGTCAACTGCTTCACATCCCGCCCCACGAATCTTTCCATCGTCCGTAACCCTATATGACCCAATTTTTTTTTTTAAATATAGAAACTATAGATATAGCATTGCATTAAGCAATGGCCTAGATTGTAGCCTCATCTTCTATATAATAATTCTGCTTGAAGCTCCATCCGTCCGTCCATCCATCCAACCCGTGACAGGTCTTTTCGTCGCTGGTCATTTCGCCGTCGGTCAATTCACCTATGGTCATTTCGCCGTTAGGGCATTTCGCCGTGACTACATTTCACCCTGGTGGCATTTTGCGTTGAGGATATGTCACCGTGATGACATTTCGCCGCTAGGGCATTAAAGAAGTTGACTAGTGGTTGATCATCAAGATTTAGACTACCTATTTATTCAAACAAAACTGATCTACTTTTGTCATTTGATTCTGTATGATTTAAAGAAGAAGTTAATTAGTGGTTGATCATAAAGATTGAACTATATTTAATTCGGAAATATATAGTTTTTATCCACCTTAGGAATACAATAGTTGTCATCCAGTAAGAATAACAAAGGCGCAAGCGCACAACTGATCTTCTTTTGTCTTTAGATTCTGTATGATTGTCTTGCCGCCGCCATATCTTGTGTGTCGCAGATCATGTGCATGTTCTTGATATTGCGTTTTAAACAGTTGTTACGTATTAACTGGAAATTGTTAGGTGTTCGCAATACATTATGTTAATCAAGTACTCAGTATAAAATACCGTTTGCATTAGTGTGGAGATGGGCTGCTGTCTAGACCTATCGCCAGCTAGAGTTCAGTCAGCCATTGCTAATGCCATACATTCCAGCTTTAGTAGTCAGTATTTGCATGTATTGAAATAGCACAGACGACAGTAGCGGCCGTGATGGTGTTAATGCTATAATTTTCTCATATATTTGTGACTCTAGCCAATTGTTGTTATTCAGATCAGATCTTAATTCCCCTCGAGCTGCTGGATACCATTTTCACAATTTCTTATCATTACTGCATTCTCATATCTACAAAATATTGTGACTTACACAGTCTCGACTGAACAATTTATCTTACTTATGGCCCAAGTCGATATTAGCAGCCAATCTATCAATACTAAACATATTCCTTACTAAAACTTAAACTAAAAATATATTTTAGCTAAAAAATTGAAATAGCCAAACAAAATACTATCTAAGATAACCTTAAGAAAGTTAAGTTGGGTCAAATTATTCATTTTTAGTCTCTCGGTCGTTTCGTAGTAAATGACTATTCAAAATGTGCAGTTTTCATATGAATTATATTATTTGACTAAGATCGGTGATGTTATGCATCATTACATTTAAAAGTACTGTATTTTTCATTTTATTCCATCTTTTCTTTTTATTATCCCTTTTTTTTCCTTGGAAGTTTTGCTGCTAGCCTATATGGGTCAAAAGCTGAAGCTGAAACTTTTCCTAATAATAATATTAATGATAGTAATAACAATAATAGCGTGTTTGGTGTGGTTGGGTGTAATTTATGCAATACCATGCCATTTATATTACATTACGGCGAAATGCCCTCACGGCGAAATGACCTAACGACGAAAAGTCCAACGGCGAATTGACCGACGGAGAATTGACCCACGGCGAAAAGACCTAGAACCCATCCAACCATCCATCCGTAAGTCCGGTGACTGTACGTGACGCTTTTCAGTAGTAGGTAAAGGCGAACTTCAAATTGCAAGAAGCTCTGATTTTCGGTGGAACAAAGTTTAACCACCATAGCTGTCTTCTTTAGCACTTCTTGAACAATTTTCAGTCACTTTCAAAGCAAAGACATGATCATTTCACTCGTATCTTATCTACCGCTTTTCACTTCTTTCACATCATATTATGTTTGCTTTACTTGTGGCGCTCGACAATCTTAGTAAGGCCAGCCAGCTACGTATTTAGGACACGCTGCTGTAAAATGGAGCTGTTAGTGTTGGCCATATCGGCTCTAAAGTATTCTTTCAAGCGAATGTGCGATGTCTAAGTAAAGAAATACAATGACATCTTGAGAACAGAAGGTTAGGCTGCTTAAGAACATGGCCGAGTCTGTTTGTTGTATATCTATCGCGCCAAAGGGAGCAGGAAAATTATGGGCTACTGATCAATAGCCATGGGTCCCGTAGTCGTCAAAAAAAACAGCACGCTGAGAAAAATTGAAACTCGTAAGATAATGTTTGGCTAAATTGCTAAATTATCTGTAAAGAGTGGAAAACAAAGCGTAGACAAGGCATGAATAAATATAGGAGAACAATGCGAGAAGTACCGTTGTATGCCAGATTCACAGGTGAGAGAGGCATGAGTCCGCTAGACAAGGTGTATTAAGGTAGACGGGGGTTCGTCAGGCGGACTTTAAGATTGGACGGAATAGATTAAGTTTCAGGAACACTACCCTATGTCAAACAAAAGTAGGCGAAAACATTTATTAATTGTGGAATTTTCACGGGTCCCGCTATAGTATAGATTATTGGGCTAAGTTTGGGCAGGCATTCTCAACTGTACTAGCTGAATACAAGCATGTTTCTCAAAACACTTTACTCACCTTGGGCACGAAGAAGAGGATCATGTGGGTCATGAAAACAAAGAACATGCGACAGTTGATGTTGAATAGCCACACTTCTATCACTTTGGCCGTAGCAGACTCGGGTAGTGTAGAACTTATCTGTTGTTGAAAATTATAACTATGAAGCAGCATAATAAAAATTACTGTAATAAATTTAATAATTAGTAGTTCTGCTTTTGAGAGTATGGCGCAAGTAAAAAGTGCTTTGATATCCAGCTGACGATTTAAATATGAAGAGTCTTCTTATTATTGATTTTACGCGAAAGCGAGTTGATTACGTCTCTAGGAACATTGTGAGTATACAAGAAGAAAAAATTAAGTAGTTGGTATGGTATACTTGGCTTAAGCCATTGAGAAAATTAACGTTCTGATGAATGCCTATAGCTTGAAACGCGTTTAAATATTCTCATTCCTTAATAACATTTCTAAACGTCTATGACAAGGATATTAGTGAATAAAATATACTTGTACGCTCGGCTACAATGTAAAAAAACATGTAAACATCTAAGATAAGGAAATTAAATGAAAGATAACTTATTGAACGCTGGGCAGTAGACACTGAAAAAATACTTTCAAACAACTATGGCCATGAAAGCAAGTGAAAAGATAGGTGCATACCTGCGCAAAAAGAGAAGCAATAACTATGAGACATGCCAGTGTGGTGCTGAGACGGTCGGTAAGAGCGTTGACGGGCAACAACATGGTGGCAACCCCGGCTGTGAGGATTATGATTGAAGGCAGCAGACCCGTCAGCAGGTAAGACCCAAACCAGCGTGTGAGGATAACCGGTACCCGAATCTGAGGGAGAACCAGACATGAAGATATTATAAGTAATGAACATTGGGTAAGAGAGGAACAGGTATACAGAGGACTGATGTATCAAAATAAATTATTACTATTCCTATAGCATACGGCTCAATATCTGTAACAATAAATCTATCTTTGCCCCTTAAAATTTAATTTTATAAAATTCCCGGTTAGAATTAGCTGGTTGGATAAGAATGTAAATTCATCATTTCAGAAATTTCTCTGTATGGCCTATTTAAAAAATATTATCATGGCAATTTTTTATAAATAAAATTAACGTTTCTACCAATAAAATTGGACACTCGATATATAGTGCTGAAGTATTCTCAAATTGTATATATTCTTCAGCATACAGAATCACAATCATCAGGTTAAGTAAAAGGCAAAAAATATATACAAAAAGCGGTTAGCATTGCTCTAAAGAAAGCCACACTTAAACGTAACAAGTGTCGCCATCTTTCAACGATAATTTATTAAATAGATACTGTACTCAAATTTGACTGAATTGTCTGCGATAACTATACATATATATACATACGGTATATATATTGGGGTTACGCCATGCAGTGAGTTAGTATGTTAGGGGGTTCAAATGTGCTCACCTTCTAAATAAAGTAACATGTACATGTTGGGAACTATCATGTTGGGACGATGCTCACCCTGTCTGTGGTTAACACCAAGTATAAAAGTAAGAAACATAACAGTGTAACAAACTGGAGGCGAATGCTACAACGTAGAAACTACTCGTTTGCAAGAAAAATGTGTCGGCGGATGAGAGAATACATTTTTTGTAAATTTTCCCTTAAAATGCCTTACGTATACGCTAATACCTTCACATGCGCACATCCATCCCATCCTGCACGTTCGCCTTAATGTAGACGAAAGAAAATTCAGAATTGTCACACACACAAAAAAAAACTAAGAACTGCCTGTCTAAAGTGATTAGATAATCACTGAGCACGCAACTCGAAGATTAAACTATGTTCATCTAAACTAAATATTACCGTAAGTTACACTATTCATAGCATACCGTGGAATTCCCACGGACGACTTTGACGGCCCCCATGCTGACGGTATACACCGAGCTGCGAGGAGAGCTGATTGTAGCTGAAATGTTCTCAGAATCCCAGCTTACCTGAAAGTTAATAGTTATTTAAATTCATAATTATATAATAAATGAGTATAATTTTATTATAAGTATTCATAATAAAACATATTGAATAAAACGTTATATTAAAAACGTCTGTAGGTATTATTTTAATAGATTATCTTTCACTATCTCAGGTGAGCTTTAAATAGGAAGTATGCTGTGCAACATTACCAAATGAGCAATCTACTTGGTTTAACTAAAGCTGGAGAGCTTCAGGTATAGTAAAATATTCAGTTTCTATTGGTTCGAATAATACCGGAGATATTCACATCAGACACATTAGAACACCACTCTATATTAAGACCAGTTCACATGTTCGTTGTTCGCCCTAAGTTGGTACTTCAAAGTGGCGTCGTGTCCTCGTACGCATAACTATGTGTATATTAAAATATTTTCTAAAACTTTCACCAAAGTCAATATGCTTAACAAGACTCAGTAGCAACTTCCTGACGTCTCTACTATATTTGGAGAGACTTAAACTCCGAAAGCTGCTGAATTTTCCGCAGTTTTAATGGACACTGCAACGCGAACGTAAGGCGAATGACTAACGTGTGCACCTGCCTTATTACAGTTACCTTATTTCTTGTGTAATTAAATAGGTTCAGGCTGACAGGACACATCTGGACATCGAAAGGATAGGCAGCTAGGTTGAAGTTGCACGTCATCGCTACGTGTAGCACCACAACGTACTTTATCTTCACGAACTTCCCTTTCTGGATCAGCACTGGAAGAAAAACACGTGTAAAACCACACAACTGCACCTCGGCCCCATGCAGGACGCCCAGTATTTCCAAAGTGAGCCTTCGAAGTTACGTTCCGTCGAACCAGCCAATATATGTCCGGTTAGTTCGGCGAATCGATATACAGCCCTAATTGAACTGGAATAACATTCGTTATTACCACCCCTATAACAAAGCCAAAATGGGGCTGTATTGGTAACAGTATGGGGCTCTATTCAAGTACAGACATACTAGCTCGGGTTTGAGTGTTGTGGAGGGTTGTGCAATCTTCGTAAGGAATTTTAGTTTTTAGAATCTAACATAAAGCTTGAACTTTACACACCAACCCACATGCATCTCCTTACTAAAACACAGTTCAAAGCAAAGCTTAACAACTATAAAAGATATATACAGTAGTCTCAATGGTCTCAATTGTTAATTATAATTTAGTAGTGCCGTGTACTGAGTGATGATATTTGTCCGAGATTGTAGCAGTTTTAGAAAGAGTTGCTGGTAAATACATGGCACGACGTTCCATCTACAGAAACTTGTAAAATCTGTACAGCCCAAAATACCCAACAGTTACGTTCCAAATAGAACTATTCTCATTCCCTAACTGGATTCTTGGCCGTCTTGGAAACTAAACTATACAAAACAGCTCAGGGGACGGCCAGAAATTCAGTTAGGGATGATGTTCATTGGAAAATGATATGATATGCAACAAGTAGTCCCCCCAAATACTCAGTGCGAAGGTTGCTGATTCGCTTATAATCGAGGAGCGGACGATCGAACCCACACCAGGGATGGAAAAAGTATTTGACGCTCGGCAATGAGCTATTAATTCTTTCCCTCGAAGCCACTGGGGACCCTGGCCATATGGCCTGGAAGCCAACGATCTATCGGGTATTCCGTCAATATGACCCCTTATCCCGAACAATTGTGGTAGACTGCAGCCATAATTGGGCATTTATTCTGTGCATTCGGTTATATACATGTGTCATACTTGATGCCCATATGTATATTGTGCATGTACATTATGCTTACCTGAATATTATACACATACCTTGGAATTTGATGAATGTATCATATGAAGATGAAAGCCTACCAGAAATATCTTTTGGAATAAAAAAAATTGACTTATTAACTAGAACACTGAATACAAATTTTACCTCTGGACCCATTCCTGATTGTGTTCAAGGAATGTTGTAAAGGAATGAGGTGACCCTCCCGAAATATCTTCTCGAAGTGCAGCAAGTTGTAATTGTCTTCAAAGTCGGCATTGCTGATGGTGAAGCTCGGCACCCAGATGCTGTCCAGCTCTGCTGGCGTCAGCATCGATTTTTGCTGAAGATGTCGAAACTCGAGTCGAGGATCAGACCAGGAAATGGAAACATGCAGGGCCATCGTTAGGCGGTTGTTCTCCATCTAGAGGATAATAAAAATTAAACATACCCGATCATCACTAGACAATTGTTTTTCATCCGAGGATTCGTAAAAATGTAAGATGAAGAACATTGACATCGTCAAGAGGTTATTCTTCTATCTGGAGAAAGACACAAAGTGAAGATTAAGCATGTGGATATCATCAGGCGGTCGTTCTCTACTTGGGGATAAAAAAATGAAGATGAAGCATGCAGATATCTCCATGAGGTTGTTCTCTATCTAGGTAATCATAAAAATATCAAGTGAAAACTTGGATATCGTCAGGTGGCTACTCTACATCTAGGGATCATAGAAAGTAACCTGAAAATTACATTTATGCTTTAATTTAAGCCAATAAAATCATTTTTCAGAAGATCAGCTAACAAGCAGGATGTGGAACCAGCCTTCATTTCCATTCCGTTGCCTATTAACAAAAGTTGGAATGACAATTGGAATTGTTTTTTTTTTAATCTTCAACCCCATTTTCCTTTGTTACTCTCTAGTATGTTACCGCGAATATTTTTCATATCGAACTGTCATTAGATCTGATTGTCGTTGTAATGTATATTATGGGTAATTCTGTCAGATTTTTAAAAGCTGTCGTTTTCCTATATTACCCTTTACTTACGTTGATATCCCGAACGTTTTTTATGCTGATACTGCCGGAAAGTCTCAGATTCTCCATAGGGACGAGATGTTTGTGATAGGAGATTGGCGAGCTCGACAGTGCCAGACACTGAACTTCGTCAGATGCGTCGTCACAGTGACGAAAACCGTCACAGCGATGGTACAGTGAAACACACTGGCCGTCGTAGCACGTAAACTCTTCGTCCGTACAGGTACTGATAGTCACCTCTTCGACTCTAGACTTGGCCTCGTCTACTAGCCAGAGGTGGGTCCCAATCATGTGGAAGAGTGTATCCCCTTGGTAACTTGCCAGCGTTTGTCCGTTTTCGTTCTTCAAATCCATTCGATTCCCAGTGCTTTCGTTGTAGATTATCCAAAGGCCTTCTAAGCTGGCAAGCACAAAGTTCTCTCCTTTGCGACTGTAGACCATTTTGTAGACATCACCGCGGTACATGGTTGTGAGGTACGAGTGTTTGGGCAGGTGACAGACCACGTAATCTACAAGTGCATCGCACGGTACATCGTAGATTTGAGCCTCTGTGTGAAAGATGGATTCTACGTGGCAAGCATCATTCGTGATAGGGAAAACATCAACTGCTGATTCATTTGAGATCCAAAAACTTAGTTCTTCACTCCGCATATCGACAATAGATTCATTGAACATGTAGGCGTCCTGGATTTCTTGAACTGCTGGAAGAGTCCCACCAAGCTGTTTGCAGTAGTCGTTGGCTTCTGTCTGCGTCGCGCTGATTTTCTCAACGATGATTTGTATCGATGAACTTCCTTGGCACAACAGTTTTTCTTCTACCCTCTGCATCACCAATGGGGCCGACTTGTATCTAAACTCCATCTGGATTCCTTCTAAGTTCTTCCTGTCTGTGCAGTTCTTCAGGGACTGGATTTCCTCAAAGCTGAGAGCACTTTCAAAAACTCTAAAATCGGCAAATCTTCCAGCAAAGTAACGACTGACGTTATTCAAGCTACCAATGATGAGTAGCATTGTGGAAGGATGTCTTTTCATGTCTTTCTTAATTGATGCCCCGACGCTTCTCGGCAGGTGATGCAATTGGTCTTTTACACTCTTTATCGTCGATTCCAAAGACTGAAATGTTAATTTGTTTATAGTCCACTTGTTTGCAGTTGGTTCTGTAGCTTCATCATTGTTTTGATCATACTCCAATGACTGATCATTGGTCTTAATTTCGGGCTCCATACTGAAACCATCACCCAAGTTGGGTTGCTTTGTATTGGTTTTTGTTGAATGTTCAGAAGGAACGCCGTCCACAACAACGTCAAATTCACTATCGTTGCTCACCACACAAACATGCCGCCAGTATTGCATGCTGGAGGGCTGCACCTCAATGTTGGCTTTTACAAATCCTGCGGTGAAGCCGATGATTCCAGGAGTGTCTGGAATACAGTGTACGCGTGAAATATGAAGTTTAATCGCCGGTATCTGAAAATCCTGGATGTAAATCCTACATATGAATTTAAGATAAAAAAAATCAATTGTGATGAAACTCACGCATGTAAATTTTAGATACAAATCTCAGATATTTGATCGTATGTATGTGCAACATAAATGGAAAAATATGACAAATCCATGTTAAATTCTAACTATAATTGCTTATATATGTATATAAATGCCAACTGTAATTCTTAGTATATACTTCCCCAGTGCGAAAGCGCTGTGAAGGGCTCAATCCATTTACAATATTTTTAACACACCTCTTTACAATAATTTACTCACTACGTACATGTCAGCATGACTGCAGTATCTCCAGCCACGAGGCTGAAGAAAATAACTGAGGACTTCACTACGGTGCTGAGGCTCCAGAAACACAGCGTCAGAGGATCGTTGGGTGACAGAAGCGATGCAGGCCTGTGGCACTCTCCTGAGGAGATATGGTGAAACTTATTACTGAGTTGATGGGTTAGTCCTTCTATTGTTGATTATATTATTATTGCGATGATGTTATTATTGTCTTACCTCAATAATGTTTATTACTGTCCCCCGTAGGAGATAACACCGGTGGTTCTCTCTTTAGGAAAAGTAGAGAATGTTCAGGTATCATTTTAGACTATCTTCTGATCAGTTGAGTCTTGTAGAAATCCTGTTGAAGCATTTGTGATCACTTAAAAAAGCTCTACGTAATACTAATGTAGAATTTTCTTTCTTCTATGTAATTATCACTAGCAGCACATAGTAGTAAAGTGCATGAACACCACAATTTATGCAAAAACAAGTGAGATATCTGCTTTCCTCCGCGCGATCCACAACAAGCCGAGAATTGTCATGAGCCTAGAAGTCCGTTGGATGACCGTGTACAGACTCAAACACATGTTGAAGAAGGTTGAAGGTTTAAGAGGATGAAGAGATTCATATCTTTAGTGCAGATTCGGAATCGTTGACCAATCGATTGCTATAGGGAGGCCTCTGAAAATTATTCTAGGCTTAATGACTCAGCTTGAGAAATGAATTGCTGTGATACTAGTTTCCATGGCTGTTAAGAATGAAGAAGCAAACAGTTTGAAACTACGGAAAAAAACATGCTAACTGTTCGCATGCAAAAGTACAACCAAGAGCGCTGTCATCATTGTTTAAACGATTTGGAGAGCCTTGGTAATTATCATTTCTCAGCAGTGACCTTCTGGATGGACCCGGTTGTGAGCAAGCAAACGATTGCGTTTTTAGTTTTGCCCAGGACGTGTTAGTCCGCTACGTGTCTGTGAGCAAGTACCTCACCGCTAGAATGCTTGAATTTGATGAGGAAAAACCACGTTCGTAAACTATGTGAGGCCTTGCGACTATGATCAATCCTCGTCCTCATTACTAAAAGTGGATACAGTGTACAAAATAAATATTCGAATAAGACTGTTTTTCTAATTACGCCCAGAACATCATCGTTTCTGGAATTTAACGCAAAAGAATAGAACTCTTGCAAGACCCGATATGACTTAATAGGAAGAGCATTGATTGAGAGGTCGAAAGAAAATGTCATTACTTACGCCTGTGATGCGGTCGCCGTCGTGATAGTTTGACGAGATGTTCCTCTATTACCCTGTGTATGGGTGAAGATTGCGTCGTACTAGTGCCTTCAATCTGTCGTTGATCAGGTTTATGTGGTGCCATAACGGTATTGCTTTCAGTTTCTGAAAATACGGTAGATAAAACAAATCTCACTCTGGTAGTATAGTTGCCGAAAAAGCTTGTACTGAACCACTCTCAACACCATGACTACGTAATAAACTACATATATACTGTAGCGTTACTGCTTCTTAAAGAGTTTTGGCTCCGTTGAGTATCCTAGTGTGCCATGTTTTGATACGCTTACAATGTTAACTCGCAAGCAGCTAACCCGAGTATGTGTGTCCAGCAGTTGTCTGCATGGTGTTAACACATTTTTCTAATGTACTGCAAAGGATTTTAAAAAAATAATATTTGCGCAAAGGTTTAAAATCGGCGAATACTCAACTTAGCTTAAAAAGGCTCGTGACGCGTTCAGTTCGAAAAAGTGCTTGGTAGTAGAAGTAGTAGTGGGTAATGCACCGAGATACCACCTCGTGACCTTGACCTTCCGGTTTAGGATGGCCAATACACTTCCGGTGTAGCGAGGGTTAGGGGGCGTGACCCGAAGGTGGGCGGGGCCTGAGAAACCGGAAGCGGGCGGGGTTCAGAGGTCAAAGGTCACGAGGTGGTATCTCGGTGCATTACCCACTACTGGTAGTCTACTACGGCTTTCTGCCCTTCAGTTATGCAACAACCCTACATTAGCAACTTAAATTCCAATCATTTTCCTTGGTACATTGGTAGCATCCAGTTGCGGGACGTGTCCCCTACCGTGCCTGCCGCTGTGCTAAATGCCATCTGTGAACCAAGGACAGGAACTCAAATGTTGGTGAAGCACGACTCTGTTTTTCCTCAATACTTAAAATAGCTGCGTCAGCAACTTAATTGAAACTACTATAAATTTTGTAATTATAAGTGCATTCCATCCGTAAGCTTCGGCCAAAGTGGACTAATCCGAATAAGTTTAACTTGTCTGGAAATGCACTTTTGCCACTTCGGATCGAGTTTCAGACGCTTACGATTAACGAGACCGAATACTCAGTGCTGTTCTGCAGGACTGAGTGTTTAGTCGTGTCAAGCATAACCGGCTTGTGGGTAACACCTGGCAATCGATCCGTAGAAGCTAATCGAACGCCCGTGATTAAATTTCCATGCAGATAAGTTACAAGTTATCGGATTAAATTATCTCAGTCGAGAGGGACAAATTTATACCACTCATTTACTATACTATACCTGAATGTGCTGTTTCTCTATCTTCATCATCGTCATCGTCATCATCATCATCGCCACCATTATCATCAACTTGAGCATCGGTAGCTCTAAATTCTTGTTTTCCATTAAGTAACGCATTCGAGTCACCGGCATCTGCTGAAGGCGGTGGTGGTGCGTGCTCGGTTGAAGGTGCATCTGGTGCGTCATCTCCGTCTTCTGGCGCAGCAATGCAGGACGTGTAGACCACACCGCCCGCACTGGACAGAGGGAAGACGATCTCCGACACCTGCCTCTTCCCTAAGGAATAAAATTAGCTTATGGACCATGGTGATAAAACAACAGAAATTGGGTATGACGATATAGTTGATATTGTAGAAAGAAACTTGGATATCATAGCATGGCATTAATAAGGACCAAAGCTTGGTTATTATAACTTAGTAATAACATAGAGGGAAAACCGGTTATGACAACATAGTGATACCACAGAGTGAATATTATTGCAACAGAGTTATAATATGAAGGGAAAATTGTTTACAACATAATGGTAGCAAACCAGCATGCCTTAAATGCTACTAAGAAGCATGCCTTCAGGCCCCTATAGAGCCGTGCTCAGATTACTTCAGCATGCACATACAACTGATTTTAAACTTATGGTCTCTCTTTCGACTAGATAGAAGAGACAGTTAAATGCTTAGCATTTCGACACAATATTTGCTATTGACTAAGCTGATTACATGGTACAAGTTCCTTATTGCCAGCAGTGGAGATATTCTTACCATAATAATAGACACTTTGATGCTGAAAAGAAAATAGAGTATCTAATGCCTTGCGAAGAAGATAACTGTCAGTCGATATAGATGATACCTCTTGCATAATATTTATTGAATTCCCATGGTATTCTATCTATCGAAAATCAGTCGATAAGTATTCTACTTCGTTAGATAATTCGTAATGAGGTGGTTATCGGTGCCACGGTTGGCTTGCAGTATACCGTAATATTTCCTATTCATTACTCAAAAATTATTCTAAACAAAGGCCGCCTATACATCCTGTTTCCCTAGAAATTCTAAATGTATCATTATCAGTGTACCGAAGCGTCGGAAAAATAAATGGTGGCAAAGAAGTTACATTGACGCCCTCTAGTAATCATGTAAATAGCTGACATTCGGCTGTGGAGACCGTCGAGGTTGTGGCGTCACCTGTGATTCATTAGGTCGATGTTGAACCCCATCGACTTCCCTGAGTGAAACACAGCCATCGTCTTTCCAGTGCAACCAAGATCATAATCCAAAATAAATTTAATTTCGACTGCCGTAATTTTTTCAGAAACAATTTAAAGAGGCTCAGAATTGAAAATGTTCCCCCGGGCACATGTATAGTCAAATATTTATATTGAACAAGTTTCTTTGAACAAAAGATGACATTGCGTTTTATTTTGTTTCATTTTGTTTCCAACTTTTCCAAAAAAAAAATCGGAAGCTACGTCTTTCTTCTTCAGAACACGTTCGCAAAGTAGACCAAGACAACCAACCAATATACTGTACATTCAGTATATTGGTCTTATTCAGTGTTGTGACATCCTAGAGCACTGATATTCAGTGCTCTAAGTGATTGACACATATAATATTAAACTGAATAGGTTAGGTTCTGAACAATCATAGTTCATTTTATTTTCTATCGCTTTCTGCTTAATCAAATCTCTACAAAGAGAAGAACTGTAACAAACCCAAGTGCATTTCAGAACCCTTAATATTTCAACGTGGCATTTTGCAGTTATCTGAAAGAAATACATGCATACATACAGATAGTACTTACCATGTACGATGGGAACAGAGAAGTTGCAGTTCAGTACAATGCAGAATAACAGAGAGAACATCAGCGCAAAGCATTTGTGTCTCATGTTGAAGGAATAGTTTTGGATATATCACTTTACTCAATTAATAATGGCAGCGTAAATCGATCCTTCACTGGGTGCGGCTCTGACTGTCTTAGGCGACATTACCGAACATCGTACATGCCTCACTAAGTAATACCCGTTCATTGGGTGGACGATGATACTGAAGAATAAAAAGTAATACTGACGTATCATAATCAGGGGTTCATTTCCTGGAAAACGTCATGGCGATCATAAAAGCCAATTAACTTGATATTATTCATAAAACAACTAAAACATAATGTGAAAGTAATGATAGAAGTGACAAGTTATGCTTTGCGATTCAAGCTAGAAAATTGGTATTTTGATAATTTACAATGGAAATGGAAAGAACTCTAATTTAAGAGTCACGGAATAAACAGGGGTTCATATAATAATCGTGTAATAAAATATTTTATTTCAGAGAGCAAATTACAAAATCGTAAATCTAATTATATCAGCAATTGAAATGTAAGTTGTATTTTGATGATTGTATATATAATAAAAAAAACTATGCCGAGGGTAACGGATGAAGTAAATGGGTATTAAAAATTAATGGTATGCTCGAGAACAAATATAAAGAAAAGCTGAAGAAGGACTGAAATTCAGAATTCACAGGAATCACCACTAATAAGCACAGGTGTGGATGTGGGATGTGGTCGGATGAGAGGATGAGCCAGGACTGAGGGGTAATCGATGGATGCGAGGGAGCAGCGCCCCCCGCCTTAGATACATAGCCAGCCATGGCTCAAGTGACGCTATGTCTCCTGCTCGCGATGAGGTGAGTAAATAAGGTCATAATTAGATATAAAATTCGCTGCTTTGCCGGAAAGTATCAGCAAAGTAAGTGGTCTTTGCTCTACCAAACTTTAACTACTGTTAATCATTAAATCGCGTAGGTATCGACGGTTTCGATGCCGCGTAACTTCATAATAGACTACTTATATGTATGTCCAATAGTTTGGATATTGTTTCCATAGCCGCATATCTTCGTAAGAGTTAACAGAGGTACCTATTAGTTCTCCCACGTGGGACAGAGTGTTTTAAGTATTGAACGTGTGCCGTTATATTAGTTGTATTAGCTATTTTTCTAAGTTGCCAATAGTGTGGATTAACTTTTAGAAAAAATAATAATTTCATAGAAACGTCGGAGCAAAGCTAATTTGAAACGTGTGTGTGCATTAAACCTCTCAAACTGTGCTCGGCGAATTTGAGTCGCCAGAAAGTTTAGCTTCTTCAATTCCATATGGCCATTGTTATCATTTGAGCCCGTTTATGAGGGTGCTAGTCATATCTTCCATCGTCATTGCTATTAGCAAAAACTCTATGTATTTCATTATTATTTTTTAGCGTTGGTCACCCTGAAACTTTTTTTTTCACTTTCCTATACGTCGTTGCAGGGACTTTGGTTTGTAAAGGCACAATATGTGTGTTCAAATCATGTTTCTTGTTCTATTAATTGAAGTGTATCATTGTTTGATACCGGTCTTCTGTTGTAGTTGTAGTAGATCAAAGTAGGCCTCGTCATCGAAGTGAATTCTAAACTCTCCCTTAACCGTATTTAAATAAGATGCCTGGTTAACCACCATTGCATTACCTAAAAACGGGTTGCTCCCATTTCATTATTGTGGCTTAAGCACTGTAGTTTTTCATAAGTTGAACCTCCATCTTCTGACGATTCGAAACAAGATGGGACAAAGCACCACTGGTCGCTTGAGTGAGTAGTGCTAAAAATGCAATGACGTATATTTCAGGGCTCTTATCCCAGTAATTGCGATAAATTCTTGTTTGACCCCTGATACCCTTCTTTCAATAACCCCACTGGTCTCCAATTCGACTCACGTGAGGTAGTCTAGAGATGCAAAAAAGTTCAATTCAGGTTTCTTGTCCTGGCAATTGCCGTTGATCAATGGTTCTATCTTAACTCCCCAGTTTATAATGTGCCAAATATGGTGCTTACTCAAATCATACTTTGATAGGTTAATCTTCTTTTCCAGGCGATGGACATTCGCACGATCCGTTACCGGTGGGACACGCGTCTCCTTGAGGCGTTCGCCGCTCCCACACTACTGGTGTGCTGTCCTTCGAACGAGACATTACCGCAACATGATATTATATTATAAAAAATCAATGACACCTGCTAGATTACCGATAATTTGGCACCTATAAGAGGAATAGACGAATTTCCTGGCTATCAATAGCAATTAAGATAAATTTCTTGATATTCACAATAAGTCAGCAAATTTCCTGGATACTGTTAAAAGATGAACAAAAATTAATGTCCTGGTATTTAATCATAGCAAGATGGGTATATGTCCTGAGAATTTTATATTTATAACACGGATAAATATCCCGCATACATATAACGATTTGAAGTTTGGCAAACTACGCGGTTAGTCTTCGCAGAGTTGCGCTTCGTCTAAGTCACGGTATCATTCACCTTCGAGTAGAGTCCAATAGTTCCAAACCAGAGGTCTATGGAAGAATTTCAAAGGGTCCATACAGATATCTTTTTTAGAAAAAAAAATCTTTATTAATTTTGCCGGGCTTAATCTATTTCCCTGCGGAGGTCCACGAGTGAAAAACTGACTGGAAGAAGGGGAACAGCACTAGAAAGGTCGGCAACCGACGGAGCAGACTATTAAAATTACCTTCGTATCAGCGATTTTAATTTACATATACAATATTTAATTTACATATACAATATTTAATTTACATATACAATATTAACCTTAGTGACCCAGCCGTGGCCCACGCCTTCATAAAATGACGGCAGAAAATAGTTGTTTTTCAAACCTCTCGTGTTTTTTTTTTTTTTTTTTTTTTTTTTTTTAATTTTTTTTTTTTTTTTTTTTTTTTTTTTTTTTTTTTTTGTCGCGCGCTCTGTCGTTATTCTGTTCTGAAGAATACCTTTTATTTTCCTTTTTTTCTCTTCTCAATTTACACATCATTAGCTCAGAGCAAACAAAGTTTTGCTGGGTTGAAGGAGCAAAATTTTGTGTCTATGCTACCTCTAAGAGGTACTTAATTCCATGCTTCAACTTCCAACTTAGGGAAGCATTTGCCTCAAATTTGGAGGTGACAAAATAAAATTGGTTTCCTGAGCAAGCAACACAACGTCACACGATAACCAAAAGAACTTCCGATTCAGCATTTAATTAAGTCAGATAGTCTTATCCAATAGCCTTTCCCTTATACGGAGCTTTCATTCTAAGCAATCGATTGATCACTTTTGATCGAGCTCATAGCGTTAATCGAAAGCCGATTGCGCTTGAGATAGATAAAATGCTTGAAGTCAAAATTCACTCCTACGGCGATTTCAAGCGTAATCAGGATACGGCAGATTCAATCGAGATGCGTGAGTCGAACTTTGGGTATTTCAGTTGTGGACAAGGTAAAGCCAATCATATTAGCTTATTGCGAAGGCAGGGCGGATTGTAACACACCCTAACTGACCAAATAAGGGTACCAAAAACCGATGTACAGTACTGAGGGAGAAGATTTTGGACTGAGTTATGTTCGGTCATGATTGTGTGTCTTGTAAATCCTATATAAACAACGAAAAAAGAACGTAGTTAATGTGCAGTTGGTTGCAGCCATCAAATTAGAGTGATCCTGGATGATTTTTAATACAAAATGAATTGCAAGTAACAGCATAAAGCGCCAACTTCGCACGATAACCAAGCTTCGTTAAGCAAATTTTATGCCTTCCTTACAGGATTTCATGTTCCCTCTGGGACAGGCTGGACGGCGTCTGGTGTCCTCAGCCTGGACCCTCTCGTTTCTTGTTGGCGTAGCTTAACAAAGAACTTGCGGTGAACTCCATTGTCGTCCAGATAGATAATCTAAAGCAATAAAATTTCACTTGTAAAAAAATTCAAGACTGAGCGTTGGCTTTGTTCATTCATAAAGTGTTTTAGGAGTTAATCGCAAACTAATTACTCATCAACTGTTGAAAAACTCAAGCCTGCGGAAAACAATAAAAAATTTTTAGGCTCAGCAAGCAAATAAACTGAAAACACAATGCATAAATAGAACTCTTTTATTACTTGCGAATGGATATTCTGCAGGAAACGCGACTTCAATAGGTATTTCTTTAACTGTCTCTTTATTCTGACACCGCAAACATTGTTATCCATCATAATTATCAGTCAATGCTGATACAAACTGACAAGGAAAACCCAAAGCCCGCAGCATGGAGAAACAGCATGCCATAAGAACAGTACTCGAATTCCATTGATTGCACGATGGGCTGAAGTTAATAAACCATGCAGTATACCGTGTCGCTTTACGTTGCTAGACGACTTCTTTAATGAAACTGAAGGGACAATAAGCCTTTAACAAGTTCTTTAGCACAAAAGCAGTAGGGTTGCAGCACCAGTAATTCGTTCGATATAACCGAAAAATATCTATGCCCTATTTGTTTTTGCTTCCAACTTTTAAATAAATGAGAAAAATATGTAGTATTCACATCTGATAATACTAGAGCCCTCTGAGAGCGCATACCTCCGCCAAGCAAGGCAACTGTTTCGGAAAACTAAAATTGGTCCTGAGAGCATGATTTTCTTTTTATCAACACCAAAATCTAATCATTTGTGCACTTTAATTGTGTTAACAAATTCAAAATTTTTTTTTTTAAATCCGTTCATAACTTTTTGAGTTATGGTGCAAACAAACATTTTGACAAACATAGGTCAAACATACAAACGAACCCACCAATCTGCACCAAAATGTAATCGTTTCTGTCGTTTAACATTACTAAAAATACCTATAAATTTCATAAAGATCCAATTCATTTTTTTTTGTTATCGGGCTAACAATCATAAAATTAAAAACAGTGACAAATGAACGAATAAACAAACGGATCATTACAAAAATTTTGTCATTTACTCTTCGTGATATACCTAATGACTCTTATAACTTTAATAATCCTCCGTCCTTAACTTTTTCTGTAATAGCATTGAGAAAAATGAGGTAGACAAACTTACGGATGGCCGGATCTTCACCAATAGTTAATCATCTGTTTCTCCTAACATACCTAACAATATCTGTAAATTTCGTCAAAATCCGACCATAACTTTGTGAGTTATCATGATGACAGACAGACAGACAAACCCGACGAAAACATAAAGAAAACTAGAGCACTCAGAGAGCGCATACCTCCGCCAAGTGAGGCAACGGTAGCAAAAAAATTCAAATTGGCTCTGAAACCATAATTTCCTTTGTATAAACTCTAAAATCTACACATTTGTGCCTTTTGATAGTAATAACCGCTTGTACAATTTTTTTGAAGATCTTTTCATAAATTTTTGAGTTACACTGCTAGCAAACGTTAAGGCAAATATGAGTCAAACATATAAACAAATGAACCGATCTGCACAAAAATTTAATCATCTATGTCTGTTAACAATAGTAACAATCCCCATAAATTTCATAAAGATCCGTTCTTTATTTTTTGAATTATTGTGCTAACAAGCATAACATTAAAAACAGTGACAAACGAACGAACAAACGGATCATTACCGAAATTTGGTCATTTACTCCTTGTTATATACCTAACAACTCATAAAAATCCATCTATGATTTTTTGAGTTATGGCATTGAGAAAAATGAGGTACACAAACAAACAAACAGATAGACATATCTTCACCAAAGGTTAATCATCTGTTCCTCCTAACATACCTAGCAATTCTGTAAATTTCGTTGAAAGCGGCTCATGGCTTTTTGAGTTATCTTGGTGACAGACAGACAAACAAACACACAGACAGACAAACACGACGAAAACATGAGGAGTGCTGCAGTTCCTCAGTGCCTCCTCAGGAGCAGCCACTGTGGAAAATTCCATGAAGCTCAACAAATGCTACAAACGTTCAGTGTATATTTTCTGATAATTGAAAAATTCTTGTCCATATTCTAGAGTATTTTTGAGATTATTTGAAAAGCTTACAGACATTACATAAGTATGCATATATTTACGGTGTATATTTAAATATTCACAGCCATTGAAATATTTCTACGCCTAACAAGCTGTTTGTTGCTAACGATGTCTGTAAGCATACGGTTTAGGCTGAGTGTGCATATGATTTTTTTTTTGTTTTGTTTTGTGTGTGAATGGCCTCCTCTTATATTTGTTTGTTGTTACCTCCGCAATTGAGGCTATGTTTATTCTTTAGTCTGTGCTATGTTCGTCTGTCTGTCACCACGATAACTCAAAAAATTTACGAACCGATTTGGATGAAATTTACAGGGATTGTTAAGCACAGTATGTTAAGAGAAAAAGATGATTAACTTTTAGTGAAGATACGTTCATACGCTTGTTTGCTTGTTTGTCTGTGCCATTTTTCTAAAAACCATAACTGAAAAATTTTTATACGGATTTTTATGAAATTTACATGAGTTGTTAGGTATATCATAAAGAGTAAATGACCTAATATTTGTGATGATCTGCTTGTTTGTTTGTTCTTTTGTATGTTTGTTGCTGTGTTTGATTTTACGTTTGTTACCCCAATAACTCAAAAAGGTTTGAGTGAATCTTTATGAAACTTGCAGGAATTGTTAATAATTTTAAAAGAAATGAATGATTAAATTTTGGTGCAGATCGGCGGATTTGTTTCTATTTTTGAGTTGTGTTTGTCATAATGTTTGTTACACAATAATTCAAAAAGTTTTTAAATAAATAGACCTTTATGAAATTTACTGAAGTTGTTAACAATGTTAAAATTTAAAAATGTCTAAATTTTGGAGCAGATTGACTGATTCGTTTCTATGTTTGAGTTGTGTTTGGCATAATGTTTGTTACGCAATAACTCAAAAAATTTTGAATTGATCTTTATGAAATTTGCAGGAGTTGTGAATAATGTTAAAACTTATAAGTAATTAAATTTTGGTGCAGATCGGTTGGTTCGTTTGTATGTTTGACTTATGTTTGTCATAAGATATGATAGGATCTTCAAAAAAAATTGCAGAAACTGTTAATACTACTAAAAGGCACAAATGATTAGGTTCTGGAGTTGATACGAAGAAAATCAGGGTTTTAGAGCCAATTTGAACTTTTCGTTACCTTACTTGGTGGAGATCTGCCCTCTCAGAGTGCTCTAGTATTGTTATATACTGCATTATGTTATTTCCTTAGTTATGTGCAATGGTTAAGGCATAATTTACTCCATAAAGGCGGTATTTTCTCGGGTTGGAAACAAAAGTCTCGTGCAATGTTAGTCCGAATGTGTGTGAAGCTCGGAAAATTGCATGGATAATCTCAGACTTATTTTGGTGGTCATTTGTGGAGGTTTCGTGAGTAACTCTAGTCAGATTTTCATGGTCATTTATAAAGGTTGCAAATGTACTTTTAGACATGTTTTTGTCGTGGTTTATAAAGGTTACGCTGGTAATTTACATGGATAATGGCGGCCTGCAATGCAGCGTGTTGAACTCAAGAACACTCTGGAGATCTTCTCATTCATCAACACGTCAGGGAACTAATGACACGCCTCAACGATTGCGCATCACGATCATCGGATCACGATAAAAGAAATCCCATGCATCAATCGATAGAAGAAATTCCAGGCACCAAGGATGACGCCCTGCATTTGCATCCTTACCGTTATAGCGCGCGTGTGAGAAATCGAAAATGACCTTGAATAATTGAACATGCAATTTCCAGGGTAGATTTTCAGGAAATATCCTTGACCATAAAAATGCATTATGCAGCAGGTTTTTATTTTGTGAATTTTAAAGCAAAAACCCCCCATGCCAATGATGTACAGTTTGTGCCCTATGTAACATGAAGTTTCTTCATTCTTTTGAAGTAATGATGACAGGGATATCATTGAACAATGAAATATAATCTTTGACTCTCTTGTAATTTAATTTGTTTTGTATAATTTCGATAGTGTAGATTAGCATAAAATATCCCGGTTAAGTGTTAAGCAACTTATTTGCAATGTAGATAATCATTAGAAAAGATTACCATCAACTATCTATAACTACCAGTCAACTAATAGCTCCTGGAATGCCATAACCACGAAGATAGTTCTGATATATCTTTTGTCTAGTAAACAAGTATTATGATCATCTTTTACTATTTACTGCAATACGCGCCCCCTATACACACGCAGTAGAATTTTATGATCATTAGTGTATCATCTTCTTATCAGGACCTAGTTATAGAATTACTTTAGCCACTGGCAAGTATCTTTCAGTCAAAATAACAAAATGTGTGTAGATAATTAGAGCAGAAATGCGACGAGAAAAGTATCTTGTGAACGATCATGTGGTATAAACTAAAACCTACTCCAACGTGCCCGAAAACCCACAACACGTTGACTTCCATATAACGAATAGCGACCCCAGTTTTCTATACATTTTTTGCCTATAAAGTAAGTAACAGGGTCTGTACAAATCCCTGAAATTCTATTTATCTTTGCAGCACACATCAGCTGTGGTCAAGCGTGCCTCTCCAAACAAGTTGCCTAAACAAGTTTACCTTGTCGCAGATCATTATGTGATTCAAGGCAAGATCCACGCATGCAACTTGATATTTACAGCAATTGTGATTTGGCACTCAGCTTTCACGGGCAGACTGCAAATGAGCTGAGCACTAAAGCAGCCTGGGTTGTAAATTTCAGTATTGCTAGGGAGATTTTCGTTGGTAAAGATTCCACTTGTAGAGGGGAGTACAGGTCTGAGGGGTCGCCAAATTCTATATTTACATCCGCCAAGGAGATTATGTTTTATCAACGTTTGTCTCTTATCTGTTTTGTCTGTCTCTCTGTCAATCACCAAGCTAACTCAATAAGATTATGGACTGATATTCATGAAATTTACACGGATTGTTAGGTACGTTCGAAAAAATATATAATTAACTTTTGGTGAATATCCGTTCAATCATTTGTTTGTTTGTATACATTTATTTACTGGTAACATGACTCGAAATTGATAGGAATGATACGAAAGCAAACTTATATTGAACAAATTTTTTGATGATCTGTTGATTAATTTGTCTGTTTTTCGCTAGTGTGATTTTGAACGTCAAAACGGATTATTCTCAAATTTGCAGAAATCTTGGTAACATCAAAAGCCGCATATGACCAAATTTTTTATTATGATCTATTAGTCTGTTTGCTGTTTGGCTAGATGTTTACCTTGTTGCTTGTCAAAATATAACTTAACTAGAGCGCCTCGTGGCGTAAGACCATCACCCGCGATGATGAGCAAATTCAAGCCATAATTTTTGATGGAAAGCTAACTCAATGTAGTTTTTTTTGTGTGTGTGTTTTTCATGTCTCTGTCAACCCACCTGACTGCTTGACAAAAATTATAATGACTCATCTTCTGCATTTTTTGGGCGGACAGATAATAAAATTCAACGCCATCATGTTTGATGGCCAGCTTACTCTCGAGTTTTGGCATTTTTCACATCTAGGTTACCCCACCTAACTCCCAGCAAAAAATTATGAACGTTGCTTTAACTCCTTCTTCCTCTTTTTTTGTGGACAGACAAACAAATATATAAATACTTACATCTTCAACGAAAACATCATTACCGCTCTTCACTTCGCTCGCGGGTGATAAAACATTGTGGACGAATCTCTAAGAAAATTACACGAACCGTTAAGAATGTCAAGAGGCACAAATAACCATATTTTGGTAATGATGGAAACGAAATCCTGGTTTCAGGGCAAATTTGAACTTACATTAAAATTGCACTTTGCTTTGCTGAGGAATGCGCTCTCAATGTGGTTCTCTAGTTTTAATTAGCGTTTCAACATTTTACGTGTTGTTGTTGTAGTGCACTCTCCGGCTGTCGAGTTCGTATTCGTGGTTGACAGGCCTCTTCGAGCTGCCCGATAAGGCAGGAGTATCTGGCAATGCTTTTTTTTCGCTGTGGGCTCCTGCAGAGTGTAGATGTCGTGAGCGATTGATGGATCTGCGCGATCGATCGCGCTGCGCAAACGATCGATCGTTCAAATTTTAAAATTAAAAATAAAAAAACCAGTCCTTGCCTTCCCTAACCTACCCGACATTAAACCCGAATATAGTCCAACTTACCCGAAATTACGGCCTAATACCTACAACATCCACCGTTTGCGCAGCGCGATCGATCGATTGTCCAACTCCATCGTTCGCGCAAGACATGGATATGCGTGTTGGTGCCATGACCTATTGATATTCTTTGTGATGTATCTTCGTGTTCGTATATCCATGTAATCCCTTGTCTCGTTCTCATTGGCTCAATATTCTTTTTCTTATTTGCAGAGTAATAAATTCTTTATTTTTGGTTATTTTCGTTCTCATTTTTGCTTATTATCCGGTGAGACTTGTCCTTTACGAGCTCTGACCTGCGTTGGATTGCTGCTGGCTCTGTGCTTGATGGACTTTGGGAGGGTAAGTCTAAGTGTCGGTATTGTACCTAGAGCATAGTGTGGGAGCGGTGGAGGTGTACTGAGTGTCGACCGGGGGGTATTGTAAAGCATATTGAAATGTTAACATTTTTTGCATGTATTCTGTCAGCGGGATGAATGTGACTTGAACCGTGAATACTTGGCGGTGCAGATATTCTATTGTATCCCGTTTTGTACTAGGAGTTTGTAATACTCTTGCCTGTTGCTAATGCTACGTCATTTCTATGGGGTTTTCCACCTACTTTCGGCGCCAGCGTCTCAACTTCTATTCGGGACCATCAGGGAAGCTGAAGGGTTAAGTTAGTTAGGTGCGCCTTTCCAATAAGTTGCAGAGTAACGAGTCGAGCAGTCCACTGGATTCCTGTGAGCTTAGTCAGGCCTTGTCGATGCTCTTCTGCGCTCTCATTTCCCCTTTCTATGTTTATCCACCGTACTGATGACGTATCGTTTGTTTCGACCTCTTCCACTTTCGCTGCCACGCGTGATGGACGGGATAGGTACGCGTTGCCGCCGATATGTGTGCTCTTATTAACAACTATCTATTTTACTTTTTTTAGGTTACCATGGTAGTTCTGGAGAGGCAGGAGTATGAGTTAAGTGTTGCGGGGGTGGCAGTGGGCCATTGGCTGACTGTATGAGGTGCCGTAGCTCATGGGGCACCTTTTTCTGCGTCCCATGTTGTCCGGTTTTCATACTTCCCCTAACCTGCTTTTGTGCTTTCTCTGCTGTTCGGTTTCTACTACCGATAGCCTTTGTTCAGCTGTCCTTTTTGTTCCTCGACGAGTGATGCCCTGCGTGTCGGTTCAGGGAGTCCGTTCCCTAACATAACTTAGGGCCGCATTAGAGGGTGGTCAGGGCTGGGGCGCTGGTTGAAGGTAGGGAGAAGGTTATATTACGTTACAAGCGGCCAGCTCATGCCATGTTTAGCAGGGACAGCGACTG
>LQNS02277602.1:7102429-7117337 GCA_001587735.2 Parhyale hawaiensis
GAAAGCAGCCTGCGCCTGCCATGGCACTGCAAGTAGCCTGCCATGGCACTGCAAGTAGGCTGTCATGGCACTGCCAAGTATCTCAGCTGAGAGAATACGACACATTATGTCGACTACTTTTATATGATCTTGAAACTCCAGAAGTAACGACAATAGAAAGTGGAGGTTACAGTATCTAATCCATTCAGGGCATGGACGATTGAGTGCTATAATTGAGCCTTCGAGGCATTACTTGGTCGAAACTTGAGGCAGGTGCGCTGGCTTCGACCTGCTGAATTGAGCTTCAGGTGTTGACTCCCAGTCGGTATCCCCTTCAAAAACTCAATCTTACTCCATTAAATAGAGATTTCAACAGGTCCAGCGTAATCTTTGCAGCACGTTCCAAAGTCACAGATCTAAAGCTCCTGTTTAACGTTTCGGAGAAGTCAAGCCTCGAGAGCTTAATTTCGGCGCTCAATCAAACACGCCGTTATATATAGTACGCTATCAGAAATTCAAGTCGATTATCCGATATTGCCAAAAACTATTCACTTTATGCTCTGCACAACGGATAAATGCTTCTGATTTTCTGATAGGCACTCAAACTACTTCAACTTTCTAAGTCCACCGAGGTAGTTTACCCTTCTGGGCTTCAAGTGTATAGAAAATTTGTTCAACAAAATTTAAGAGTACCGAATGCCTTAGAATTAAAGCTATCCTTGCGCCTCCTAAAAGTAAACTGCAGACGATGCAAACTATAAAACAAAATAGTAAACGGCAAATACGATAAACTACAGATGATAGAATATTACAATGAAATACCAACAGTTAAAGTTATTTTTTTAAGCTTTGGTAATATCAGGATTCATTGCTTGCTCCACTGGCCGTTACTTTGCAAACCAAACACGAATATAAAGATTCCTTTCAAAAGAAATAACGAGTTCTAGGAAGAGATATTCCAACATACGCTTCAAGTTAGTTTCTAAATGCCATAAGTAATCGCGATGTGAACTCCTCCCTGTAGAGTTCATCTTCGAACCGCCCCTTTCCATCATATTGCCATGAACAATAAAGCCTTAGATCGCTTGAGGCCCTTCAATGAATATATTCAAGAGTCTGTTTAAAGTTTTTCTGCAAATGGACCCCTGTAGATTTATGCAGGTAGACCGGACAAATCTACTTTCTACTACTGGTTAGCTCCGGTAGATGATTTCTACCTGATGTGCCTCTTAAAATTTATGAGAGAACCCCACGCAAGATTTTTTTCTTCCCTTCCTCTCTCTTCCCTAAATTTATTCATGAGTTCCACTATTAATATCAACATTAAAATCTTCCCCAACTACCGTACTAAATTTATAAATTCAAAACGTTTTACAAAAACGGAAACTAAAACAATCTGGTAAATTCTTTTAGAAATTAAACTTGTTAGAGTATCAAATGTTATCAATTTGGGCAAAGAAAATATTTCATATAGAATTATTTTTAAACATAAATACGACAGTTTAATATTTTGCAAACCAAGGCTGCAGATAACTACGGATGATAGACGCAGTCGACTACTATGCATATCTATTCGTTCACAAAGCTAATATTTATTGAATCAAATGCTTATATTTTCATCATTTTTTCTGTGTATTTTGTCAGTTTTACCATAATTAGTAGTAAACTATTCATGCAGTCTTTTTATCATTATTTGTGTGTTTTTTTTTTTTGTCCCATGTCTTCATTTTTCATTTAAAATTAGGAAACAAATTTTTTCTTTATAGGTTTGGCTTGCTCATTCCCGTCGTTTGTTCCCATTTATTGATTTTCTTTTTTCATTGAATCTGACTTATGTTACGGTTGCGTATGTTTCGTACAATATTGTTTTTGCAAACGCGATCTTCCCGCATTTGATTTCTGTTCGAATTATAATTTTGAAGGTTTTATTTACTTTATTTTTTTTAAATATTTTAATCCGGCAGGCTGCCCACAGCCGCAGTTAATCTCCATTGCGTGGCTAGAGTGGTCGCTGTTACAGTTCTATGCGTTTTGCAAAATACATTTTTTTTAAGGAACTGTGTATCCCGTTTTGACTTCCGTTCGAACTATCAACTGTTATCTTTATTTCTTACTATTTATTCCAAAATCTGTTCACCCTGAGGCTGCAGCCGAACTAGTTTGTTTGTTGACATAAAAAAACGCATCCGCAAACAAACTTTCGCCCTAACTCAGCATGTTATGTAAGCAGGGCGGCCGTGTCCTGCCGGCTGCTGAGGGTCGCCTGGACGACGTCAAAAGCCACCTTGCGCCGCCTTCCATCCGCTCTGACTCATGCTCTTGCATTCTTGCGGCCGAACCTGAACTGTGGAGCAATAGGCATGATAGTGTAGTGTGTGTTCGGCACGATAACAGCTTGATGTTGTGAGAACAAGAACAGCATGATAGTGCGTGTTCGACATGATAACTACGGGTTGCTGTGAGAACAATAATAAGAATGGGTAGTTAGGAGAACAAGAACAGCATGATAGTGTGTGGACATGATAACAACGGATGGTTGAAAGAATAAAAAAGCACGGTAGTGTGCTTACGACATAATAATTACGGGTTGTTAGAGAACAAGAACTACAGCTGTTACACAACAGACATGACATTAATGTGATACTTTGTTTTTTACATAATAAAATGTTGCTAGGAGAAAGGATTATTCTACAGTGGGTGCGATATGAGCATGCAGTATAGTTTTTCGGTATTACAGCAACATGCTATTGATAGAACGATAGTAACAGCACTACAGTGTGTATTCTGCACCATAGCCATACACGCTAAGAACACTGAAGACCTAACACGATAATAACTTTATTTTACTTGTATTATACACTATTAATAAATTGCTATCGTTCATTGCAACTGCTGCGAATTCCAGGCAGGAATTGCTAAATGGATTCCTTCACATCAGCTGATCATTCCAGAGCAAAATTACCGAAATTGCAGGCTGCTGATCAAATTGCAATTGCCCGATCGTACAATTAACGGTGTAAAATTTCTCTCTCTCTCTCTATTACTGTCTATTTCGATAATTGCGAGAGCGAGTGCCTTCGCAGTAATCATCGCCTAGAATGTTAATCACTGATGTTAACCCAATTTTAAACAGATTATGTTACTTTTGTTGTAAATATTTTTATTCTACTGTATTCCTAAGGGGAAAACATCTTTGTTGTGAGGTAGCCTAATCTGGCATCGATAGGGTTATAGGGTACAAACTTCTTTCACTTTTTAGCGCCAACGGGGACTATTTGGCCCGGATTCAAATAGTACTATTCCTAAGCAGACAGGAATTAAATTGAAACGTTACTGGGTTTGATGGAGATATATTTTAATGGGAGAACAATTTTTACTGATTTTAGTGATCCTAAATGATTTTTTAGGATCTCAGTTGATTGTTTTAGGGTTCCTAGTTTATTTTTAGAGTTCGTGGTTGATGTGTAGGGCTCCTAGTTAATTTTTAGGGCTCCTATTTTATTTTTAGATAAGGTACTTTTTTCTAGGAAACCTAGAAAATTTTTTTGAATCCTAATCGAGTTTTAGTAAAGTTAGTTTTATATTTGACATGAAAGGGCAACAGCTAAAGCTAGTTGTTAGGTAGAAATTTTTAATTTCAAATCATCGCTTAAACCGAAAGACAGTATTATATTGTGTCGAAATGCATGTATTCAGTTTCAGAATTTGTCTCATTAATATTTATTTACATATATTATTATTATTCATTACCTCCGCCACGGCGGTTACGTTTTCGTCGGGTTTATCAGTCTGTCTGGCTGTCTTTCTGTCTGTCATCAAGATAACTCAAAAAGTAATGACAAATTTGAATGATATTTACAGAGATTGTTAGGTACGTTAAAAGGAACAGATGATTAACTTTTGGTGAAGATCCGTCCCTCAGTTTTTTTTTTTTTTTTTTTTTTGTTTGCCTCAATTTTCTCAATGCTAACTCCAAAAGTTAAAGACGGATTTTCATGAAATTTACATGAGTTGTTAGGTATATTACGAAGAGTAAATGACCATATTTTTGTTATTATTCGTTCGTTTGTTCGTGCAGATCGGTTGGTTCGCTTGTATGTTTGACTCATGTTTGTCATAAGGCTTGTTAGCAGCATTACTCATACAGTTATGAACGGATCTTCAAAAAAATTACTGAAGCTGTTGACACTATTGAAGGGCACAAATGATTAGATTTTAGTGTTGATACAAAGACAATTATGGTCTCAATCAAGTTTAATTATTAGTAGTAACCGTTGCCGGAGGTATGCGCTCTCAGAGTGCTCTAGTTTATAAAGAAGTTTCTCTCTGCAATTTCATTAGTTTCTTTTTTATAATATTTTAGTTCATTGTATCCTGACCACTCGCAATCATCCTTCTTCGATGAATTATTTTAGAGAATTGAATTTTATGTACCCATTACTTTATAACAAAATTTTTAGCGTTTTTGACTGCTATAAATAACTGTCAAATTGAGCAATAGCCCTTTCATTATGCACTGCAGTAGCTGGCGTTGCTTAACAGATTCGGTGAGTTTTCAGCTATCTCAAACGTAATCTGTTCGCCATTAACAAATGCTCTATACGTGGAAAAAATATCAAGCAAATTACGGTGACTCATCAAGCCTCCCATTTCGCTATAGTATATATATAGGCCTTTGTTCAAATTCGCGCTGCGGCCTTACGACGCTTCCTGAATGAATCAATTTATCTCTTTCCTATAACTCGTACCTATTCCTTCTGAATGTGAGCTGAGTATGGGCTCTTATTTCTGCGCTTAGCGTCTCTAAAAATGTGAGCATCGTTATATATATTTGTCTTTCAAAAGAAAGAAGTCATTTGATGTTTAGGGTAGCTGCCTTTATATTAATATTTTTATCAGTTGTTGCCACAGTGGAAGCTACTAAGCCCTTATAGGCCATGGAGATAAGCTACGGATACGGTCGGAGATTACGGGATGACATTGCTCAAACTTTTATCGAATTTTCCCTTTGGTCAATTCTGAATAGCTTGGCTATGATTTTTAAAGTCACAACGTGTTTTTGCTCACTGAAGTGGAATTTTCCCTTGAAAATTTCACTTTTCTGCTGCAGGTACTCAGCGAAGTTTGCTTCAGAGAGCATAATACGCATTCAATAATTGTCGTTTACTTTATTCTGAAACGCTTTCCAACCATTAAAGCAGCGAATATTAACCTATCTACACATTTCAAGTGCGTATATACTGCATATATATATACCGGTTTTGTTGTTTTCATCTTGTTCTATGGCCTAAATCTGACGAAATTGTCTGTTAAATAAAACCTATACTAGTTAATATTTTTTCTATATAGCTTGGTTCCGATATATGCAGCTGGTTTTCAAGTCCCTTCCATTACAGTATTAAGGAAATTCTCCAAAATTAATGGCCTTAATTTTCTCTAAAAAAAGTAACAAGTCATCATAGGTCTATTACACTGCAGTGTTGCTTGTATAGAACCAAATAGGTTACAGTACATTTATCAAGATGACTCCAACATTTCATTTTGATCTCAAAACTAAACTTCCGAAATTAGGAATTTTTCCCTCAAATCTTGGCTTGAACTTTCCCTGTTGGAGTTTGAGAGTCCTTATCTGGCAACATCATTGCCGAAGGTATGGCAACATTCCTGCAATAGCTGGCAGAGGGCAACACCATCGCCGCGCAATCGGTCAGCATCGCGCTAGTTTTTCTGCCTTAATTCTGCTGTTTGTGGCCGGATGCGCCCACACCAAGCAACGCCAGGACCTCGCTATACAATCGTACGTTCAACTTATGAACCGACGCTCACCTCGCTCGTCGACGCGCAAATGCCGTGAAAGCCGGAATACAAGATGTCCCTAAAAAATAATCAAATCACATGACAGACGAGCTTAACGTTTCTACATAAGTTGTGCCTGCGTGACACGCTGTGTGACGGTCCACATGAATGCATTAAATTTAGGTTCTATTGCTGTTGATGAAGCTTCATTGACATGTTTTCTATTTAGCATATTGAAAGTAAAGTTTCATTTCTCCTAAAAAAAAGCACTGTTCATAACGCTCAGAAAAATGGACCGTGTGCATTATATAATAAGTTAAAACTTCAAACAAGAAGCAAACTGTTCATTACGATGCAAAGTATATGTATATATCAGTAAGGTACGCATAACCGTCAATAAAAATCATTGGTGGGTGAAAGTTATTTTGTTATAGGACACCAAAATGTTGTC
Source organism: Parhyale hawaiensis (assembly GCA_001587735.2). Classification (NCBI taxonomy): domain Eukaryota; kingdom Metazoa; phylum Arthropoda; class Malacostraca; order Amphipoda; family Hyalidae; genus Parhyale; species Parhyale hawaiensis. Next base: position 7,108,656 of record LQNS02277602.1, read on the forward strand.
TCTCACCTAGGACTTATGGGCTTATAAATTTGTTATTACTAACATATGTGTGCATTTTTTGCATCACCACGATAACTTCTTTTTTAGGACTATGAATTATTGGCAAGATATTTTACTGAATCTAAATTAATTGTAACCTTATAATGCATTCGCCATGACTGGTCCTTCACGTATGGTGCAATCTGTAACTGAGATATCAGAGAGTGATGAGAGATCTGTGGTGCGAAGCTAAATTAATGCACTTTAGATTTGTGATGAGCAACTAAACTAATGATAAATTAGTTGATAGTATCCTTTAATTAAAGTAAATAATCAGTTAATTAGAATGAAGTAACCCAGCCGGCCCTTGGTTATTCGGTTAGCTTCTCGTGAATAACATACCTGCACCCCTCTCTCCCGTCGCCCCCTAGGGTACGCCTGCATGCCAGAGAGAACAAAGATCGCCTGACTGACGCAAGGGTCCCCATTACCAAAAGAAGAACATATCGAGAGTGAGAGAGGAAAACAATGGAGAAAAAAAGCAGTAAAAACAATGGGCAGGGCTCCAGTCGCCCCCCATGGAGCGATGTCGTGCCAAGAAGCCCTTACTGACAGTGGCTGACATTCCGGGGAGAAGGTTTGATTTTCGCTTGTGTATTGGACCTGTATGAGCTTACTGTGAGTCAGAACGTTATGAGTAATACAGGAGGTAAAGAAGGAACTGGAGGCCTAGCAAAACCTTATGCTGGCACTATCGTAGTATTGCGTAATGGGTGCCAAACATGGCACACACAGCGCGCTGCAAAGTGGACGAGATATAAGCATTGCATAGTGTTAGCTTAGATATGTAGTAGTGGAAAAATGTTTGAAGGGTAGCGACCCGTAATAGACTGCTCGCATTCTCAAACGTTAAAATTACTAGGCGAATTTGGCATTACAACTAGCAATTTGAACAACTGTTGGATATATGGACATCAGATACATGTAGTCCAATGTGTCGCATCTTGTATATAAAGACACTTGTGGTGTCAGAGTAGGCTACCGGTCAATGTCACGATTTAGCTGTCACCATTGTAAGCTTCGGGATTTGTAACGGTAGCCCATTATGATATTCTGCCCTCCATCTATATGCATGGGCACCTCACCACCATGACACGACGTAATATCGACGTGCGTGCCTCGCAAGATGGAACCATCGGCCTTCTCACTCTAATCGGCTTGCGATTAACGCCTGAAGTTCGACACAAAGTGGGGAACCCAAAGCTCAGGTTTGAAGTTTCGGACAAGTGAAAATAATAATATGCTTTATTAGATACACATAGGGACATGGTACACAGGAAACAGCTAAATACTAAAGTTACATCAGATACTAAGATCAGGTAATACCATCATTACAAACTACACTGCATTGCAGCCCATTATTTGGCCCCTGCTTGGAAATAGTATGCGCATGCTGCCATCGGCTATACATGTTAGATAGTTTGTAGCCAGGCCCGTTACGGATCACCTTAAGTAAGGCATTATCAGATTTTTTTATCCTGAGCTGGAGACTCAGAGCGCATTTTCTTGCTCTGACTTTGAAGCAATCAGTATACTTTTGAGCAAATATCATACTTGCACTAGTTGATCTCGGCACATTTGTCATTACAGGCAACACGTAGACGTCCAATAGATTTCTGCTTAAAGTTAGACCAAAGCGAGTTACAGTACAGGGGATAGCAGTAGCTTCGAAAGAGCTGGCATTTAACCTCATCCAAGCAGTGACAAAACTTTCTGATTAGCATGTTGCCCACTGCATGGAGCTTTCGCGTTCCTTTCTCTATATCCTGGTTATCGCAAATATCAATGGTGATTTTATGACCTAGATAAGAGAAGCTGTCTACGTAATGAGATCGACACCATTAAGTCGAGTAACTTTATCGGAGCGCTGGTTACTTCTTCTAGGCTTAATGTACATACAAGCAATTTTAACAGTTTTATATTCAATACACAGTTTACTGGCTTCGCTCTCGCAAATTGAGACTATGTTTTGCAGCCCACTAGAATGGGGAGAAGCAAGGACTATATCATCGGCATAACTGAGCGTATTAATGTGACACCCCACTCCAGCTGTATTCAGATGGGTGTGGATGCTGTCAATGAAGATGTTAAAGAGAATTGGAGAGAGCAAGCCCCCTTGTCGTATGCCATTAGTCATGCCGAACGCTGATGACGTTGCCGCTCCCCATTTCATATAGCATTTCTGAGTTTGAAACCAGTATTTTAGCTTCTTAACAATATAAAGAGGTATTTGTCTCTCAAGCATACACTGCAATAGAGAATAATGATGAACTCGGTCAAACGCAGCCTTAGCATCGAGAAAGCACAAGTACATGGGAGATCCACTATCAATGAAATCATTTATGACCTGTTTGAGCGCGAATATAGCCATTTCTGTTCCATGTTCGGCTGAAAGTTAATTGAATCGGATAATATCGTTCTTACGAAAATGATCGACCACGCCTTTACTAATAAACAGTCCGACGCGTCCGTCATAGATGACAAACAGACTCAGTCCAGCACCCTAACACCATATAACAAATTATGTATATATGAGCCAGGCTCATTAGAGTTCACCATTGAAGGTATTTTCGAACTTCAGCAACATTGTAATACCACAAAATTGGTGATGAAGAGTATAGCCTGACCAAAGACTGTATCAGACGTACAGCAGTACCCTAGCTAAAGTCGAGCTCGGCATAATGGCCGATGGATGTACAGCAGAGATAGAGATCTTCTCAACTGCTATTAAAGAGTTGAACCTATTCATACAATGGATTTATTAATGCGATATCTATATGTACTATACCGTATTGTATGCTGCGAAATACGCATATAATCTCTATGCTTACAACCTGACAAACAAAATTAACCGTACATTAGCGCATTGCCATTAAACATTGTATGTAGTAGAATAATAATCCATCATCTTAACATGATGATAACAAACACATTAGCACTTTCCCTTAACACTATACATATTAGCTGATTAACAGTTCTTCATCATAACAGTACGTCATAAGCGGTATATTAGCTCATCACCAACGTAGCACTAGAGGTACAAACTATCTGATAACAATCCAGCCATCATTACACCTGCTGCTCATCAGGAGCCATAATTACAAGTTTCGTATAAGGTCTGGCATCAGACGATCTCGCTTACCTTTCACTATTGCGTCGCCGTCCGTAAGTAGGCCTTCCTTATGATCCACTTCGGGTTCGCGGTTGACCTTATATGAATTTGCCTCAAGAATTTCGTCCGCAGTTTTTTTTTTATTTTTTATTCCGTAGTATAGAATACGAGTTACACTAGGGCCTTTATTAAAGTTCATTATTTGGAAGTAATAAAAATCAATGCGATTTATGTGGCTAACAATAATAATAATAATAACATTAATAATAATAGTAGTACTGATAATAGCACTAATAAAAGTAATAACAATAATAATACTAACAATCACAATAGCAACTAAAAATGGTACATAAAGATATCGCCTATAGGGAATGGTTTGATCTATTAGCACCCATGAGGACCATTAGGCATGTTTCAAACAGTACTATTCATACGGATAAGTTTTTACAGGGACGTTGGAGACATCGTGTACAGTGTACGGAAGCCACTCTGCCAGCCGCCTCGGCTGCGGGGCAGTTCAGGATGGCTGCAGGACCTTCGAAAGCGGAATTTACCAGCTACGAAACATGGAAGACTCATTGGAATTCTTACTGCGTGTTCGATGAGCCCAGTTACACTAATATAATCAAATCCTCTTATCCTAAACATGGCCGAAATTTCAGTCCTGAGCTCCAAATTTACAATTTAGATCGAATTTCAGGAGTAAATTTTAAATGATTTTGCTTGAGATTGTAGAAAATCAGTCCTGATTCATAGGATCGTTTTGTTTCATTTCATTTTTTTTCTCAGCTGTTCGGGTTACGAGTGACGCCTGATGCAGTGAAACTCTATCCACAGTGCCGGTTTAAAATCTTAGGATTGCAGCCTTTTACAAGTTACGGATATAGCTAATCTCAAGGCTAAGCCTAGTCTCAGCACTGTAGTCTCCTGCAAATTTGGGCTAAGGCTACCCACGTAGCACTAAGCTTCGGCTTCATGTCGAACCAACGATGCATTTCAACACTGGCCCACTGTTCATTTTTAGGAAAGTCGATCTAATGTTGTTTTTCCAACATGGTCGGTGAATGTTCAGCCGACGAAGCAGTTGGTTATCCTACCTACAGGAAAATGGAAGAGTAGTGCATTAATGCCATTGTATTGATTCAGCATCTAGGATTAGTTTTAATATCGCTAAAATCAACTTTGACTTAAACAATAATACATGACGTTAACGATAGTGAACAAGCTTCGTTGTAAAATTTGTTGGACTTCAGTCAGTGGTGATAACTATAGGAATACAATAAGTTTTATCTTAGTATTTGCATTTTTCTTTGAAATATAAGTGTTTAGGCAGCATTAATTCAACGCGTTGGCCCAATATGACGATCCAATATCATTAACTACAGTACTTCTATACGGCATTTTTCCTTGCCACAGTAATTTGACTAATTTCCTGGTTAACTATAGTAAAATAATGCATAATTTCAACTGGCAGTATGATTTCGTTGTCGTAAAGCGTTTTCCAGGAATGACCCTATGTTGGCTCAACACTGCTTGACAATGTATTAATACCCTCTTTCTCAGCACATATTGGTACAGCACCGGTCCAGGATTGGTTGACAGGGCTCCGATATTCACACAACATTCCAACATTGTGCACACCTTTATCCAAAGATATTGGTCTGCGGGGCTAATCTCAGGATTAGAGTCTGTTACAAGTTAGGGCTAGGGATATTGGCAAATTTCAGGATTGAAGTCTGCTACAAGTTAAGGCTAAGGATAATGGCAAATTTTAGGATTTGAGTCTGCTACAAGTTAGGGCTAAGAGAAAGACTTGTCTTAGGATTGCAGATTCAATTATGCGAATGGAAATGGGGAAATCGAACATCGCCTTACAGTAGTTTGCCTGAAATCTAGTACCTAGTAGATTATTGAGTATAGGATGAGTTTCACTTGTGTTCGTAACATATACTGGGTGTCCCTGATGAAGCCGCTTGCTCCTGGGACACCCTGTAGGTACATGAAGAATGAAGTTTTAATTTGCCAGTATTTCATAAACATAGCATGAATTAATTAAAAACTATTTAAATTCACACGCTCTAGCTTCATGTCCCTTTTTTAGAGCTGATTAGTGATCCATAACCCCATTATCTAAACACACACAAGTTCAGAACTAATTAGAGATCCCAAGTGTATATTTAAGTAGCACTGACTTTCCCATCCTGACTTAACTCATTTAGAAAATTCGCTGTACAGTAAAGTAGATAGGTTAAAAGACTTGTTACACACCGAAACTTTTCAGTACATTTTGATATAAATTTTGAAATCATTACAGGTTACAGCTAAGTAATTCAATAGAAATGACCGAGGTGTGAATCAGCCTTAAGAAACGAGATATTTCTAGATACTGCTTTTATTTACTGGTCAGTGGTAAACTATGATAGTTCTAACCGTATCGGAAAATATAGTCAGCCATCTTATGTATGGTGCCGTATCTGATAATATCGTATTTGTGTCTACAATTTCCAATTGGGGTTGGTGCTAATTATTAAAGATCACTTCCTGTTTCGCATGTCGTGATAGCAGAGTATAAACAACAAATAGATAGGGCATTGGAAGTATAGAGTTCGAGTAAATAAGGTAAGAATATAGGGCAAGGAACATACGTTCATTGTAAGTAATGAGTTGAAGAAAAAATACATCGGATAATATACAAGCAAGATAATGCAGTAAGTAATATAAGACAATCGAAGTATACTACAGGCAAATATTTAGGCCATTAAGCAAAGAAATCAGTAAGGTGACGACGCATTTGTTTGCAACAAAAAAGTAAAATGATATCAATACTAAAGGTCTCGTGCATCTATCAGCTAGCTGCATAGCACAACCTCATGCGACAAACATTGAGCTCGAAAAAACCTTGTCCGCAGGGGGTGAAGGTACAGGCAGAGATTGAGATTGTTACCCATGCATTCTCGCATTCGCTTCTCCACAACGAGCTACAGCAATTAAAAGATGAACAAAATGAGTTAATGAGGGCTTGTCCAGGGCAGAGGTCACTGTATCGGAACAGACCTGGAAGTCAAGAAAGCCCAAGCATTGGATTGCCTAAAATTAATTACTGGGACACAATAAAGAGATTAAATTAGAATAGATTAGAGTCGTGTCTTTCTCTACATAGTAAGAGTATTTTGTCTTTAGCACTGTTACATAAAGCACATTTTATGAATACATTCACCGTGGATGCGATATAGTATAAGGATACTCCTATATCTACCGCATTTAACATAATATAAATGTATAGGCCAAGATATATCGATCAAGCATTTTTCATACCGAGCACAGCAATCATATCGAGTACATGACCTAAATGCGGATGCCCCCAGTACAATACTCGCATATTATAACAACAAATTACTCTCGACCGGCACTATGGACTATTACGATAGAAAACAGCAAAATGTTTTCCTGTTCCGTTAATAGGTCAGTACCTTTTTTTACGATCTACCATTCTGATTCAATCGAGGTTAGTTCGGTATTTTGCCCTGGTGCATATTAGGGCTAATTAGTAAAGAGGGTGCGGCGCACCTTTCCAAAAGTGGCATTTTTGGCCTTTGGCATTACGCTCTCCGTAGTAATTTTAACTAGAGCATCGGTCGATAGCTAGGATTTGCACCCACGCTAAAGACGTACGAGGAGGTCTACGAAAGTGGCCGATATCGAGCATCAGCAATACGGTCGAGAGGCGCATATAAGACATTGTTAATCATTTTTCTAGCAATTACTATGTTTTTAGTATTGAGAACGAAAGCAGAATGTGTGATTTTTAGAGCTAGTCTCGAGCCTTTTTCAGCATGAAAAATTAAAAGGTTTGAGATGAGGGTAGGATATTGTTAGCTAGTTTTCCAAGGCATAGTTAATTTGATGATCAAGATTCATTTTTGAATCTACAGGTAATTCACAAGATATGATTGGCTAACATTGTTGTTTTCAATCAAAAACTGAGAAGAAAAACGTTACGTGTACTGGTGCAGCGATTAGGTTCGTTGTGTTGCCACACACGTAAATTTTTTACAAAAGTATGTATTTTTAGAAGAAAGGAAGAATAAATATTTATTACCTCATCTAGATGCTAAATATACCCAACAGTTAAGGGCGCAGTGCCCTGAGGTAGTTAGTCTTAAAAGGTTAATATGAGGGGAAATTTGCCAACCGGCTTTTTAGATTTACACTTGTGGCAGTCAGTGTGCATACGTTTGCATACAATAAAGAGATAACACATGAAACACAGTTTTCCTGATAATGAAATGCTGGCGTAGATAATAAATATGACACATCTAAATGCTTCCGACACGGAGAAGCGCTAACACTTAGGTTGATTTAGTTATCAAAACTGCTATTTTTTTGGTTTCACAAAATTAAAACTGATTCCACATTTACTGAGTTCCTTTGTTTCGCTGATTTGCAACATAGAGGGATGCTAGTTTCGCTTAGCTTTTTTTGCCGATTGCTTCAATTGGGAAAAGGAACCCCATGCTTGGTTCCAGTGATCTTTAGCAGTAAAAGTCCATATGCTTTCGACATTAAAGATGCAACAAGAAAAACAACACTCCGCTGCGAAGATCAGGTGAGATGTACTCCCACACATACACGCACATCCACACACCTACACACACGCGTACATGCACCTATACGTACACACCTATGAACACTAGAAAATTAATTATGTAGGTATCTTTTTCTGGCTAGTTTTTGGCAGCACAGAATTAGGATGGTAAAGCTCTGCAGAAGTAGAATTGGCAGGACTGGCAAGTTCAATTCAAAGAGAAAGTAGAAAATTGCATGGGATCCAATTTTACATTACGGAGAGAAACAATACAATAACGAGATTTTACCACATATCTTGACACTCATTTTTTACCACTGGTAACAATGGTAACTCATAACTATAAATAAATGTAAGAATACATAAATAAATACATAAGCTACTGCAATATGTTGATGAATAAGTACATTCACGAATATATTAACAATGGGATGCATTGATAATTATAAGTAAAAACTCACACTTAATGATAATAGCTAAAAACATACGCCAACTAGAGCAATCTGTGATCGCTGATCACTTATCTCCATCAAACAGGGCAGTGTTGACGAATAATTCAAATTGGTCCTGAAACTAGGATTTCCTCTTTAAAAAATTATGAATATAAAAATTTGGTCGTTTTTACCTTTTAGCAGTAATAACAGCTTATGATACCATCTTGAAAGTCAGGTCGTACCTTTTTGAGTTATGGTATGACAAACATATTGGCACACACCATTCAAGCACCACCAAACTTTTCTCATGTGTGACTTTCAACATCTCTAACAATTCCTACAAATTTCATAAAGATGTGTTCATAAATTTTTGAGTTATGTTACTGATAAACATCTATAATATTAATAGCGTTGTTCCTTCGTTCCTTCGTTCCTTCGTTCCTTCCTTCCTTCCTTCCTTCCTTCCTTCGTGTGTTACGCCTGAATTCAATGTTCAACTCGCATTTGGCCTT
>LQNS02277602.1:7121098-7138918 GCA_001587735.2 Parhyale hawaiensis
CTATTCATCGGTCGTTTAGGTTGAGAAGTTGCATTAGGTAAACTAAAGTGAGTTATAGTAGCGTAAGGTTTGATTGTTTCATTATACAAAGTGAGGACATTAACTAACCGACCGTGGAATTTCCACGGGTCCCGCTAGTAAAAATGAACACAGAGAAAGACGGACAAACAGATCAACACAAAAATTTGGTAATTTGCTATCAGTAACAACTACAACGCCAACAATTCCTGAAACTTACATAAGGATCCGTCTGTAACTTTTGTAGTTGGGCTACCAAAAAAAAGCAGACCAACAACAAAGCAAAAGGTTTAACGGATGTTTATCGTTATCGAAAGTTAATCATTTATTCCTACTCACATACCTGACAATTTTGGTAAATTTCATAGAGATCCATCCACAACTTTTTGAGTTATTTTGGTGACAGACAAACAAACAAAATCGATAAAAACCTAGCCTCTTTGAGTTAGGTAATTATTGACAAAAAATTCCGAAATATACAATTAAAGATGTAATCATTAATTCTAAATACATGAACTATAAGTAATAATAAATACATAAACATGTATGTGAATGACTGAGTAAGTTCCTAATTATAAAATGAAGAAAGTTATTATGCATTTAAATTAATAGATAATGCAAAAAGACAACAATGTATGGCATTAACTTGCACTGATAGCGCTGCCCTCGCAACTAAGGAGCCTATGTCGTTCAGGTAATTTGCATAATAGGAAAAGGCTACTTGAGGGCGCATAATATTAGGAAATAATACCTTCATGCAGAAGCTGGTGAGTCACAACACAGATACTTTTTTACTAACATGTTGTTTAGCAAGCGTGTTGCCTCCAGCCACTTCTGAACAAGCTGCTTGGTGTACCCTGCGACCTCCCTCTCTTGTTAGCGCCGGACATTCGTGCTTGCTTTTATTGCTATTTTAAACCTATAATTAACCAGCGCAAACCTTTTAACTAATGCACATAATGAGAACCATTAGAGGCCTCAGCTATTTATCTGAGTTGTGCCACGAAATGTCAGAAAGATGAGAAAAACAAGAAGATTTTCTTGCTCGCGCTGAAGCGCGCACGTCTGGTTAGGTTTAGAAAAATATTTGTCGTATTGGTGCTGAAAAGTTTGTGGTGTTGAGTTAATGGCAATGCAAAAGAATCAGTACGAAGAGCAAACAAGAAAGCAAAATGGAACGCCAGTAGTAAAATCAGGACTACAGGCGAGAACAGTATTGTCGTGAAATTTCCAGAAAATACGAAAATTCTTAGTAAACCGTTGTGACTCTTAACTACCAGCTATCCACTATTGGTAGACGACTTTTGCAATGGAGTACACTAATTTTAGATTGTTTGTAAAGATAACTATGTCCTAATTGTTCTCCAGATGTACCACTTCTAATGGGGTAACTTTGACTTACTCTATAATATGTATCAATAATATGCCCATTATTTTTTATTCAGAAAATAGCATATGAGCTTGGAACATTGACCCTTCGACATGGAATTATATTTTTTTTTCCTGTATTAAATGTCAATTTTCTGCCCACTGAAGCTTTTTTGACGCAAATATTTTTCTTATGACGTTAGTTTTCGAAGAAAATATTTCTTTTCTAGTTGCAAATAACAACCTAATCAATAGCAGCAAATGAGCAAACCTTACTAAAATTTACGCATGTGCTCCCGCTGATTTTTTCACAGCTTTGAGAAAAAGATAATCAGTACCGAATAATAAAATCTGAGTTAATAATAATAGTATCACAAAATCATGAGATGATAATAATAATTGTATCGTGATGTAGACATAATAGCATCATGAGCTAGGACATTGTTACGATGAGATAATCTGACTCGCTTAGCTGAAGTTTGTCACGAACTTAGACTGCAAGCTTTCAATTTGCCACTTCGTGATGGTCTTCGGATGTTATTCGCAAATGAAGTAAGGTAGGGTTGCGGTCGTCTCAAGCGCAAGTGGTTTAATACATCCTGTAACTCAATCCAAAGTGGTGAACCGAAAGCCGGTGCACGGCCGCACAAATTAAAGCTAAGCTGCTGAAGTTATCTCGATCTCACAACTGAACTCAAGGACACCTATACAGTGAGCGAATAGAAAACTTTTAGGTAATATTTGATGTTATCGGATGCCACCACTACTGATACACGATAATGCTTGTGATTTTCACTAACATTTTTGTCTTGTTTGCAGCAATAACTGTAAATACTACTCTTTGTCCTTTTTGAAATAATAACAGTTGCTGTTGGTACTGAGTAGTTTTGCTGCCTTCATTACGAATGTAAAGTTAATCAGAAGTTAATGGCTCTTTTGGAGCCGAGAACTTTTCAGCACCGCTCCTCCCACTTTCATTACTCTGCCTAATAAAAACCAAAGCTCCGAAGCATGCAGAGAAGAACATAAGGAAGTCAGTAGAGGATCAGAATAAGTGGCGTGATTAGAACAAATGTTAAGAAGGAAGCATGGAGCAATAATCAAAAATGGCGCTAGGTGAAAGCGAAGGATCGCTGCTGTGGCATCCATTTGTTGAATGAAGAATTAAGAACCAGTCTCAAGAACTCCTCCCACGTGGATACCTTCATTTTTTGTAATATAATGTGAGTCTCTCTAATGCAAATTTATAGACTTCTAGCATATAAAACTGTCCTGGTATAGTGTAGTATGTGGCCTAATTTAAGGTATGTTAGGTTAGTTAAGAATCGGTTAGGCTGTTTTAGTATATGTTGGGTCAGCTAGAATAGGTGCCTAAGCTAGCAGATACGTTCATATACCTATACGTTATTTAGAAACATTTATCATACCTGAATCTTAAGTAGGCTACTTATTATATTTACTAGCACCATATTAGGCTCTGCCTGATGCATTTCTCCTGCAAGAATACCTCCTACATATGTAACTCTAAAAAGCATTCAAAAGCATGCTTTGCACTTCTAGCACTTAAGAGTCAGCCTCAGAATGTCGCTACCAAGACAGTATCCTTCACAATTCGCTTACGGAATAACATAAATTTGACTTGTGTAACTTTTATAGACTTCGAGCATTTTCGATTTTTTCTCGAGTAGTTTTACTAATGGGAATTTCTTCTCATATTGTACACTAGCAGAGCGAAAACTTACGAGTGTAGCGGGAGCATTCAATGAGACTAAATATGAAACTTAGCCGTGACCGCATGTCAGTAAGTGACGTCACACCGACGTGTCGAAGAATTTGAGGGTCGGACCTCAGGCCTTCGTAGGTTGGGCTCTAAATCCTAACCAAAAATATCAGCAGTGTTACATTCCTGACGTGAGAGAACAAAGGCGTAGGAACAGTTATTGCTCAAACTTTCTGTAGTTGACGACAACCATTTTACCGCGTTTTGTGTGTGGGTGCAGCTCCAAGTAGCTGGCCAGTCAGGAGGAGACAATGACTTAAGTCGAAAAAATATGGTAATATGTTTTAATATCTTTTGTGAAGAGCACTGTGAACTGAATATAAAGTGGAAATAAAGCTTCACATCTAAGATGATATTATTAATTAAAACAGGGCGCCATACCGGCCCAGAACTTGCCTCTGTTGCAGTGAAAGTTTCAACCAGCCTCCACTTCAATTTTCTATTGATAATTATGATTATTGTTCAATTAGTCTATCTTCTCTCCATTTATGTATGTACTTGAGGGTTGAAATTTTCAATTGAAGACGATTCTTCTGGCGAAATTAATTAAAATACTCACAGGCTGCTCAGTCGTACCATTCATCGATGTTGACGTCAATGATGACGTCACTTTTCGTTGCTAGTTTCTCGTGTCCTTCCATTAAGCTCTTTGCTTCCTGGTTAATATTATAGATATTTTTTACGGACTCGAAATAATTCAGATGTTACGACAGAACGGCCAACATGTTAAGTAGGGTATTGTCAATTTAATCATGGAAATTAAGACTCTCCTCCAGTAGGTTTTAACTACATACAACATTCTCCTAAACTTTTTTTTTGTCAGTGGTTGGACGACCAAAGTAGGTACTATTCTAGTCGACAGCTAAGTGGCTATAAGCCTGTTCTTTCATGTACTAAAATGTCATTGAAATCGTTCTAGTTCGGACTCTTGTTAAGTTCTTACCATATTTGAAATATTACTTGTAAGTCACAGGTTCAGATACTACTTTCATGCATTCTTCAGCAATACGCATACTGCCAATCGAGCTTGGGTTGATATTTTCATACTTTTCTTTACCACTCGGTATCGTTTTCGAGGTTGTCAAATGAATAAATATTTATGTAGGGCTCCTCGACAATTTAGTTCCCCATACGTAGTGCAAAGTGTTCAGACAGTTTATTTTGTCTCTTAAACACAACTGTGTAACCACAAACCGTCGATAAAATGTTTACCACCAACTCAGTTCTCAACACATGTGTCACAGTGTCACTACTACAATGAAGTTCCCTATTTCTCGTCAAATTTACAGTGAATTAGAACTCAGAACAGCATAACATTTTTAATATGTCTATGAAGAAGCAAGAAAACCTTATGGAACGCCTATTTTATTCATTTTGCGTGAGAGAAATAAAATATTACAAGGTGAACCTAGCATGGCCGCAGCCTAAATCGCGCGAAAATATCCAGCAAGTTGGACGCTCGCGAAAATGCTCAAAGCTGCGATTTGAGGACAAAAATTCGCAGCGATCGGCGAAATCGCCATAGTGTGGACAGATTTTGGAGCTAGTCTGGACGGGGCCTAAGGTAGGGTTGGGTTAGATTAAGTGATGCTGGATTAATAACGTTCCCTTGAGGTCGTTAGCAAGCCTATAACGACGCCGGTTATTTTCTCCCATAGAAAACCATTGGGAACTTCAAAGTCATATATCTCAAAAACTATGCATTTCCAACTGATATATCATGGATATCACTGCACTTCTACTATAGATTTCTATCGATATATAACAAGTAATTAGCTGGGCGCCATATTGGATTTTTGTAAAAGTTTACCGCAAAATGTAAAATAAATTCATTTACAACTAGCATCAAATTCTGTATGCAACTCTGAGAATGGTCTCTAAATTTCCACAGGGTACCCTCATCACTGCGAGGGATATCGTGACTTGCAATGACTGGAAAGTGGTCAGTGACGTTTACAGCATTAAAATATGTAGTGACCATACATGCTCGATCACTAAGTAATCGGTTGACAAAATAAATCTATACTGACAAATCTCAAGCCCATCTTAATCAGCCAGTGCTACCCAGCTACAAATACTTTTCCCTAATAAAACTTGAATACGACAAATACAAGAGGAATTCAAAAAAATTGCGGAAAATTTCTCTCGCAGCGTCATCACGCATCCAAGAACGTCAAGTGCTGTCTGATATGGTAGCTGGCATCCGACCGCTATACATGGCACAAGTCAGGTCATAACAAATGGTTTCAACGATGCAATGGAGGTCCTCATTTTTGATAACATCAAAGTACTAAGAATTATTAGTCTCAAATCAGCTGTCAAAACAAAGGCCTAAAATTTGTTTCTTATTCGTTTGAACGCAACGCATTTACCACTCACCCCACAGACATCAAGGCGCAGGAAAATTTGATAGTAACGAACTTCCAGCGACTTCGATACCAAACGCTTCATGGTGATGCTCAAATGAATAATTGCTCATTTGCCTATTCAAGTGCAGCAACTTATGTCAAAGTTGGTGGAATGAATCAGCGGAGAAGAGGACCACACTTGCCAGAGCAATACATTTGCACGTACGCAAGAAAGCTACTGATTTATGTTAAATATTATCAGCAATTCCGCGAACTTTTTGAATTCCCCTCGTATCTCTCGTAGCTAAATGGCATAGTATTGTTAACATAAGGTTAACCAAAAATATTCTATCCTAAGTAGTTTAAGTAAATCCTACGCGAATTTACATATCTAATTTGTATGGTTGTTGCGTGCTTCTCTTGACAAGTCACTATAAGAACCGCATGAGCTTTCTTTGTTGCTTTAAATTACACGACGCATGTCAGTAGTGAGTGCCAATACGGGTTTACCTTATTATTCGATTAGTCCCCTTGTAACTTAATGCTGTAAAACTTCCCTATGTTGCACGTCGTCCCAAGCAGGTCCCGCTATACAGAAATCTTGCGCACTCATACAAGGCTCCGGGGCCTCTGCTTCCCGCAAAATGACAGTGTCACCCCTGAGAGCTGAATGGTAGAGACTTGTGGCCTGAGCCCGGGCATTCCTTCCTGGTCGGTTACACCATTACAGGAAGGGAAAATTGGCAGCATGAGTCACTTTCGAAGGAAGTGATACTTCGCGTCAGCACGACCCTCTCTTTCTCTTTCAGCCCTGTTGCCATGGAAACAACTTGTGGTATTGTACGTCGTGTTTTTAAAGCTGTATCTCGATGTTGTTACTATGCTCAAACATGCGATAAATTTCATGGTATCTTTACCGTTGAACGCTGGTACAAGATTTGTTTTCTCATAGGAATAGCATTGATCTGAGGAATGTTAAATACTTACACTGTGCGATATTACGATAAAGGAATAGATTTGTTTATATAGTTGAACATGGTCGGGACAAACAAACCCGTTCGCACCGGTTCCGGCTTTCTCCGGGCTATTAGGATTACCATAAACACAGTGATAGTTTTAATAACAACAATTTAATAAGCAATTGGGGAAAAATGCATGGTTTGCAAACTCAGAAGTAGCCTAGGGTATCATTCGTAGAAGTTACAACATATCAACGAAAATGTGCATACATAATAATTTGAACATGCTACACTGCAACCCTTGATTTGGTCTTTGTCTGGCAACAGTACAGTATGCTATACGCACGCTACCACCGTATGGATAAGATTATTTGACTGAAGCCAGTGTATTGCAGTTAGCATTTAAAGGATTGGTTAGATTTTTCAGTCATCTTTGTTACCTCTTTTTTGAACCAAAAATTTGTAGCCGCTGCCCTGATAATACATTAAGAATTCCCTAAGAAAAATTTAAATAATATACTTTCTTTTCTATCATCGTACGGCTTGTTGAACTAATGTAGATGTATTACACTAAAAATTCAGCTTTTCAGCCTGTTTCTCTGACCGTTTCTATATTCATGTGAGCCACTTTGAATGAAAGTTTTCTTGTGTGAAATTATAAAAATGTCACTTTACTGACAGGCGAACTTAAACGTCTGTGATGAGAGAATGATTAACCCTTACCGGGCGAGTGCCTATTTATGGTTACTCTCATAATACTATCCTGCAAAAGTGTTTTACAGCCTCTTGTTGGAAGGAATAAAATTTCAGTTAAGGGTGTCTGAATTATTTCTCAGCCAAATCTTGACTAGCAGAACGTGCAACACGTTGCTTAGAACAATTAATTACTATCACCCTCGAGCAAAACAATCAATGAGAGGTGATAATGTTTTCGTTGAAGATTTAAGTTTATATGTTTGTTTATTTGTTTGTCTGTCCATCCAAAAAGAGGAAGATGGAGTTGAGTAATGTTCATAATTTTTGTAGGGATTCTGGTGGGTTGGCCTAGATGTGAAAAATGCCAGAACTCTATACAGAAAGGAGGTCATCAAAAAGGACGGCTCGATCTGAAATTCGCCCTCACCGCTGGTGATGGTCTTACACTACGAGGCGTTTCAATTGATCAATGAATTTGGTCACCCAGAATAATGGGAACCTATGAAATCGGAGATTCCGGGCTAAGAATTTCCATGCAATCGTTAGTCGTTTTGAACTTATAAAACTTATTTTTGGGATACTAAGCAAAGATTTCTTTGAACTTGTCCAACTACTGAGCCTTTCCTAAATTCGTAAAGCATAGTGTGTCCATTAAAGGCTGTCGATATCATTGATTTGAATTTTAAAAAGTTAATTTTTTATAAAGATGCACCAATAGACACTCAACAACTGTAACTGTGTAGTCAAAATAGCGGCCACACAGCGGAGTATTTTAATAATAAGAGATAACATTGCGTTCTCCAAACATTGTTGAAGTTTTGTGGGCCAAGGCAAAAACCATCTGAACGAAAAGCTTTTTCATTCGGTGGTATATCCACATGTCCCGCTAGTTAAACACCATTTTGGGCCATACATTTTTTGGAAAACCGACAATAGGTTCCTCTGATGTAAACTTTGTCCGATTGCCTGCCAGTCGATTTATAATAATAATGATAATAATCATAATAAACACTATTAAGTACTCATAGACATTAAAAAATTAGAATGATATATGGTACACAGGAGAATATTTCTTATTTCTAGGTTACACACAGCACATGTCGCAGTGATCTTACATATTAGACATCATTACGTCCCATTGCTTGGCCTCCGTCAGGCAACAGTATGCGCTGCCATCGTTTATACATATTAGACCGTTTTATTTATGTATATAGCGTATGTTGCTCATACATCAGTTGGTAAATGCATATCTCCGTTTGAATGTTCATTTCTCCATTAGGATGTCTATAGATCATTTAATGTAATATATTCAGTTGCTCACTTTGGATGTTGGGAAGGATCGCTGCTTCGGTTACTCCCACTTTGCTGGCAGCATCGCAAGGACCAAGAGATTCGCCAAGTCATTTCTGTGCCCGCCAGTATACATTCCTCATCGTCACGATGGTGACGCGTGGGCCAGAACCGGTTTTACCGTTGCGACCGGGTGCTGAAAAGTCTCTGGCTCTTGCAGTAGAAGAACTGAAAGGGAAATTAGTTATGCGCTGTAAAAAAATGAAACAAAAGTATGTCGCTGTAGGAACATGAATGCTGAAGAAGAAAATTACTGTACTAATGCGCTACAAGAAAAAAAAATCGTACACAAGTATCTGGCTCTAGGAACACAGTAGGTACTGAAAGCAAATTCAGTCATGCACTGGAAAATCATATAAAAGTTTCCGGTTTCAGGAACATACTTAATTACTATTAGTATTTCAAAAAATGGACGACAGTTTAGATAATCAGACAGACTCATGATATACACTTGATGTAATAACTGTGTTTTGTAGGCTTATTAAGAAGGTGATGGATGAGGTGTTATTATTCTCATATAATTGAATGTTGTTCCAAGAAAAATCTATCACTCACTCAAGATTCAAAACAAAATTATTAAGAGAAAAATACTAGACACGAACCACGGTAAAATGACATCCAATTTTCGATAGGGCAGTTTCATGTTATTCAGATGCCTGAGCTGCATCCCATGGTGTGCTGCGTTCAAAGCCTCATATAATAATATCTAGAGTTCTCTGTATCACATTGTACATAATTTAAAACAGCTGCTGAGTTCTTTACCGAATTAACCACCACGCATTTACCAAACAAGGTGCCGTATATATATCGAATTGTGTTATGCATTCGGAGAAGGCAAGGTTGAGTCATACATTAATGCTTTACATTAAAGGGTCGCCGAATTAACCATAATGACATTAATCCCTTACATTAAAGGGTCACCGAATTAACCATAATGTATTTTGCCAAGAAAGGAAAATGTCAGATTGTGCTATGCGTTCGGAGAAGGCAAGGTTGAATCATACATTAATGCGTTACGAAATACTTATTCAGTCCACGAGTCCTCCCACGTGCGGGTGTCAGAACAATGTATTTGGTGCCTAATCTCTCTCTTGCTCATACAAAATGTATCCACTTGAAATACGTATCAATCAACTTTAAGCTAGTGAAGATAGCCATATTTCTGGGCCACAAATTCATGCACCTAAGCTTAGTTTCAACTGTATGTGTCGTTCTCTATAGCTACTTGATAGCTACAATACTGGTCCACAGTAAATCCTCATGAAATATTCCCAATCTAACTCAAAGTTCAAGAGACATCAGCATCTCACGTCCATAGACTTTTACAGCTCACATTAGTCACCTTCTTATAATGAAGCCTCTTGACATACTCATCATGTAGCTCCTCCATACTCAAAAGATTACTGTAGTTCAGGACCTCAGATTGACGCAATTGAGCATTATGACAGCTGCATGGGCGCCTGTCGCAGAGCAGCGAGAGGTACACCAGGTACACCTAAACTGCAGCACAGGTAGACGTACTTGACACTGCAGCAGGAGCCGTGTGGTGTCAAGGTGATAGCTCTTGCCGGAACTTGCACTTCGGCCAGTCCGTGTTTAGCATAATTTGGTCGACTCTTCGGCGCTGAGCGTACGGCGTGGGCGCTCAGAAGAGTGACCTACAGAGCTGGGGAGACCTTTGGCCCATACGGAGAGGCCATCGGCTCTTATGGAGACCTTTGGCCCTTACAGAGAGGCCGTCGGCCCTTACGGAGAGGCCATCGGCCCTTACGGAGAGGCCATCGGCTCTTATGGAGACCTTTGGCCCTTACAGAGAGGCCATCAGCCCTTACCGAGAGGCCATCGGCCCTTACGGAGAGACCATCGGTCTTTACGGAGAGGCCATCGGCCTCTACGGAAGGCCCGGCGGCTCTTAAGGTGACCCTTGGGCATTGCAGATAGGTCAATTGAGCTTACAGAGACCTTTGGCCAATACCAACAGGCTATCAGCCTCTACATAGAGCTTTAGCCCAC
The DNA here is from genome assembly GCA_001587735.2 of Parhyale hawaiensis. Taxonomy (NCBI): domain Eukaryota; kingdom Metazoa; phylum Arthropoda; class Malacostraca; order Amphipoda; family Hyalidae; genus Parhyale; species Parhyale hawaiensis. The sequence continues at coordinate 7,131,631 of LQNS02277602.1, forward strand.
ACAAAAGGGTGATCGACCCTCACGGAGACTTTGGTCCATACAGATAGGCCATCGACCCTCACGAAAAGACTATCTGGTTTTAAAAGATCGCTGTCGTTTCGGAGACCTTGCGCCCTTTCGAATGTGATTAACATCAGTTTTTATAACTAACTGAAGTAAAAGAGAGTGGTATTGGTAATGTGGTACGACTGCTCTATCACACACTGCAAACAAACAACTTTAAACCTTGAAGCTTTTCAACAAACCAAACAGTGGTAAATACGTAAACTAAATGATCTCCTTGTGTCTGACTACGGGTAGACGAAGTGAGGCCTGAATTATTCTTCAACATATTGAACTAACATTGCTATATCACAGGTTCGTTAGTGCTGTATGTATAATTGCTGTATAACTGCTGCAAGTATAGCTGCTGTAAATGTAACTGCTCTATAACTGTTGTACATGTAGCTGCTGTATGTATGACGGCTGTATAACTGCTGACGTCATCCGCAAATAAAACAGGATGAGAAGCAATATCATCAATAAAAGCACTACAAAGGAAGCGGCTTAGAGGTAATCCTTGCGGTAACCCCAATGACAAAATCTTTTTCGACGAGGAGATATACCATCATATGCTACATACTGGTAACGATTGGAAAGGTAACAATGCAATAAGTTCAGAGCATGATTCCTGACTCCATAAACTCTCAGCTTTGCAACAAGTAGTTCAGCACTAATGTAGTCAAAAGCTTTCCTCAAGTCAAGAAAAAGACAGATGCCATGCTTTCTCTGATGAAAGGTTTGCCAGAAGTCATAAACGATAAATAAAACTGTGGATGACGTAGTGTGCCTTTCTTAAAACCAAGCTCTGATGATGAAATAATTTTACGTGAGAAATGTGCATTGAGACGAGTAAAAATGAGATTGTTAAAAATCTTGTTAAAATGAACAAAGTGGACATAGGTCTACTATTATTCAAAAAGTGTAGGGTCTGCAGATTTAAAAATGGGTACAGCATGGGCACATGTTAAACTGTCAGGATAAAGCCTTTTTTCATGCACGAGTTGAAAATCTTAACTTAACCAACGTTTCAAAAATAATGGGTAAATTTCATAAAGGATACCGAAATTTTGGATACCAAAAGAGTCAACTATAGCTAGATTAAAGTTAGTTTTATTTTACTCCAGAATTAAATTGTTGGGAGAAAAATTTTGGATACAAAACCATAAGGAAAGATACCTTCAGTATTATAAGATTTTGCTTCCTGGGAAATTGATATTATTGATGGAATTGTCGTAATTTTTAATTATTATTTACGTTCTTCCAATAGCTGACACTAGCATTTCGCGCACTGTTCGTCCGTAAAATATTTGCCACTAAAAGCTGTGATGTCATCAGCAAAAACTATCCTACTCTCCTAGTCTTAGAAAGCAAGCATGATTGGATATAAAACTTGCGGTTTCTTCATTTGTAAGCTCCAACGGGGCCTTTCCCTAAGATAGGTAAGAAGTTTGGAACTAATTCAGCTAGTTTTTGAGATGGTTATGATACGTCGGACTCACCACTATACGACGTCAACAACACTGTGTACCACCGCTACCGCGCGCCTAACGCACTGTCTCTCATATATTTCTTTCATTTTATCAGTATTATGTAAGATTTTTGGCTTTTTGTTACTTTCCAGGAAGGTAAAAATTAAGGTTTCTGTAATGTTTCAGTGTTTTTTTTTTTTTTTGCCAAAAATATCTTTGAAATGGTGAAGTGTTTAATTCAGGCGTAACATGAAGCGAATCTTAGTTACCTGTTAGCTTCACCACAGTTGCCTATTTTATGGTTGCCTGTATCTCATCAGACATAGCACGATCCTTCCTAAAAGGCATCATCGATTAGCACAGTTCCACCAAGATAAGCTTATATCACTATATCCCGTTGCAGTATCATCAAAAGTTGAAACATCGTGTGTGAACATCCTGTTGTTTGTCTTTTTTGAATTGTTTGACTGGCTGATGCTACATCACAGTTCACTTTCAATAGTAGCCTGCAGTTGCAGCATAGTGATGTCACACAAAAGTGTCTCAGAAAATAGAGTCAGTCCTTTGCAGCAAGGCATCTTGGGTAATCCAAAAAATCCAGGCATCTTGGGTAATTTTCACAAAGGCGTCGTGTGTGGAAGAGGCGAACTGTGCCTCGCGATTTTTTTATTATTTAAGCATTTGTAAAATTTTTCAATTGTAGTTTATTGTGCTTTTCATGTATGTATAATATTCTACTTTATAACCTATTGTAATGCAAAGTATTCTTAGTGAATTAAAATAGTCTAATTTTGTCTTTTTAAACCTATACGATCATTCTAATTCGCGCAAAGCATTCGCTTTGACTTAGGTAAACATTTTCGGATAATTTCCTCAGTTCGTTTCATGGCGCTGGAAATCAAAATGCAATCCAGTACAACAAATATATGGTCTATTTTTTCCTTTACTAATGTAATTAAGTGTATCGGTAGCTCCAAATTGAGATAATAAAGAATAAAAAATTGGCGAGAAAGTCTTTCTGGTATAGTGTAGTACAAGGAGCCGTCCCTCGCGGCCTCATTTGTTTACATCCGCATAGTGACGTGACGGTCGCCCCTTGGCTATAATTGACGCCGGTCGCTGATTGGCTGAAATTAGCCACTAGGGTGTTCGCTTAGAGCTGACATGACTATCTGTAGTAAATGAACTGTGCGCTACATCCCCAGCGGACTGTATGAAGCCGGAAGAACTCAAGTTAATTGAAGTTTCCTTCAAAATGGTTTGTTGCAGTTCATGGATCCAGTATAAAACGTCTATCCAAACCCATTGATTACTCGTGCGACAGCTTATTTAGATGAATTGTTACAGTCAATGACACATTACAAAAGCGTTTTCATTGCGTATTTTTGATCACTCGTAAATGAAGTGAGACAGGTAATATTTTCCATCGGTACATGTCTATATTTATCACCTGCTGCGAACGAAGGAAGGAGGTGATAGTGTTGTTTGTTCTGTAGATGCTATATAAATAAATTTATATATTTCCATGTCTGTCTGCCCACCCAAAAGCTCTCCGAAGGAATTTAGCTATTATCACCAACTCTTACAGTGAGTCAGGTAGGTTTACCTAGATGTGAAATTGCTGGTTCATGACCTCTCAGCCTCATTCTCCCCTCCCACCACCATGGGCGATGGCTTACGCCACAAAGAGTTCTGGTTAGTATTATAATTGTAATGCAACATATATTTTTGAATTTTTATCAATATTGCATCCATTATAGTTTTATTATGAATGCTAATAATATGCTTCGAAGTCATCCGCAATGTAATAATCTCTAAGTGTAGTTTGCATCATGTCCACGTCGAAGGCAATTACAGATGAGTTAAAACAGGTAACTCTTCATCACTGAAATTCAGTTTTTATTAATCAAGCAGCCTCAGCCTTCACCCATACAGTACATTTAATATGAGCTAGCGTCTGCCAGCAATAAGGGAAAATAAATTCTTGAAATACCTTGGCCATTAGCAAATGATGGTCTTTGGCAACTTTAAAACGGCTTACTGCTCTGACATTACTGTTGAGATTTTTGCTGCTATTAAGATATGAGATCCACAACAGTAATGCGTATGTAACTATGTTACGGTTTGAATTCGATTATAATAGGTATACTAACATGATATGCATCAATGGGCTGTAATTTCTATTTATAGTATACAGGTTTAAAGGGGCTTATTGTTGTGGCTCATAGGGTTAGGTGAAGGCCAGGAGTGGTTCGGCTAAGCTTTCAATGGGCTCTCGTAGGAATAAGCTTAATTTTGAATGTTAGCTGAAGCAGTCCTGGCCTTCACCTAACCTTATGAGAGCTAGCTCAGAATTCTTGTATCATTACTAAGTATCATAGGTAGCTACGATTAGCTTTTGCCACGCCCGAAAAATATATGCAATAAATGTGGATTTCATACTTTACCAGCACCCCCCATTCTTTTGTAGTATAAATTTGTCAGCCTAAAATATTTACCATAAAATTATCTTCGTGCAGCAGTTCTTTCTTACATTCCTACTGTTATCTGTAATTCTTTATAATAATTAAGATACTCGTTTCAGCTGTTTGATAGTGCCAAGGCTCTAGATGAACCCGATAGCAAATGTTGGTTACAGTACCTAACCTACCAAGTGCGCGAAGTACATACTAGCAGTGGCAGTTAGAAACTCAAAGTTTCTGCCCTTCCAGCAAAAAAAAATCTAGCGATAATTCAGTAGGATCAAGTACTGCAGATCTCCCTATGATCAAAACTTGAACCTTAAAGTTCTTGAAGAAATCAGGGAATGGTGCATTTATAAACAAGACATGAATATTTTAGTATAATCACTACGAATCACGCGGAAGTAGATGCTCTAGGGATGGGAGGTAGAGATGAGAGGTCAGTTTTACACGTGGATGACCTTCCCATGTCCGTGTGGGGACATGCTGTCCTTCAGGTCAGCTTACCTGTGATGTACGGTGAGAATCCTGTCTCGTATCCTGTCTACATCTGCATTATCTTGCATTTACTTTACTGGCCAGTGTTACCAGTTTACTGCTTGGATCGAAATTATATTGCAGACCCAGTCCTACTGCTAGACGCTTGCGTCTGATAATCCTGTCCATCTTCATCCTCATTACTGTCTAGCATTGATTACTGCTGTTTTGCACAGAAATGACAACAAGGCTGTATAGGCGACAGTATATGGTATGTGTCTGCGCCCTGGTGGTAATGTCTGTTCGGAGCTCGGTTCCTCCTGGAGTGTTGCTGCTTGATGTTTTACTGTGCTTCGGGCTATGAGCTTCCCAGAGACTTGGGGTTTATTGTTTGTCGTAAGTATCATTCAGTTAGTGACATTAAGTTCTACTCCGCTAGAGTGCCATTGAAGTTCACTATAATTATATTTTATCAAAGTTTTGTATTTCAAAATTTGTCGTGAACTGCTTCTTTTTGCCAGTGTTATCATTTGACTCGTTGAGCCAAATTGAATCTCGCCACATTTATTTAATTACATACTTTACTACTAAACTTCATTTCTTTATTGTTTCGATCTGCAATTTTTCTGGCTTCGCTTTCATTGACGAGTGCTCTCATTTAGGGCACGTTCGAATGGGCACCAAAATGAAGCCTTTGAGACTTGACTTGTTTGAAATTTCAGCCAAATGCGCTGGCTTTCAGCTGGTAAAATGTGTTTCAGGCACTGAATCCTAACCTGGGTACCTATGAAACTCTTAGAAATTGAATCTTGTTCCCCAAAATGAAATTTTCAGCACGCTCAACGTAATCGCCTTGCTTCGAACAATTTAAATACAAAACTAAGTGACAATAAAGTTTGGGGTAAGTCAAGCCTCGAAATTTAATTTCACCAGCCAAGCAAACTCGCCCTTAATCAGCTTAACCCAAACAATTTCGTACGGTATGTTTCATTACAAGTTATACATGTGATTTTATTACATGGAGGCTTGACATCTTGCTAAGCTCTGCTCATCGTTAAGCCTGAGACAATGTTCAATTTTCATCGGCCAAAATATACACTAAACAACGTTGCATAATCAACCAAAAAACTTAAACATAACTTTAAGATAACTAATCTATGTACAACACTGTCCGACCTTAATTCTCATATTCATCTGGGCCATCGCTTAATTTACTTTACGGTAAACCTATTGGCGCAATCTTTGTCCTTCACTTCAATTTTAAAATTACAAAGAGGCTGTATGGATTACATTAACAAGCTAGCAAAAGACTTACGAAGACACCCATTCCCGGAGAGGAGCCGAAACTCGTGCATTGGTCCTCTAGAAGCTATTGCCGTCATGTGTAGGGTATCATTACTGTATGCACATTCAGCATTATTAATTATGTGATGAACTTGATTTTTAGATGTATGTATTTACCTCCACAAATTAAACATTAACTATTAACTAGCCAGAACCTGTGGAAATTCCACACAAGAAAAGAGCTATGCCTCAGTGATATCTCGGACCCGTATCGTCTGAATTTTATGCTATCCAATACTGAGAGAACCTAGGTAAACTCAACAGAAAAAAAAACACTCATTGTTACACACTTAAAATGCCCCCCGATCCGTATGAAGCATACGAATCGCGAAAATGACACAGCGCGAAAATATGTTCCAAGCCATACCACCAACCAATATTACCAATATTATTACCAATATTCTGCTTATGGCCCGAGAGCAGTTCAGTCTTCTTCTCTCCCGGAGTGGTATGTAATATACCGTAATTATCCCGTATCTAACGGTCGTACTAACTAACAAAGGAAGGAAGGTACGTAGGGAGGAACAAGCACATTAATATTATAGATGCGTATCACTTGGGCAGTCTTATTAATATATACTAGCTGCACCCGTGAAAATTTCACGGTCTGGCGGGGCCGTTCAGGTTGGACCCCTGGAAATTCTACAGTCATGAACATCAATAACATTATCAAGTTTTGTAGTATACTAAACTGTCCGTGACCCGTTGGATCGTTATCACCATCTTTTTCGCAAAAGTAAAATGTTATTTAGCTTGTCATAGACAACGCGTTATTTGTCCCGATTACTCCTGGCCGTGTGGGTCACCATCACCAGCTCCTTTGCTTTGAAAGCTATACTCAACAATGCCTTTGCGAAAGGAAAATATATATGTGACGTATTGTCCAATTGTATGGCCCGTACAAGGAGCTTGTATAGAGAAGGAGGGAGCCAGTAGCCTAGCCCATTGAAGCTCATGAGTCTCTTATGGCTGTCAGCCAGTTGTCGTATGCACCAATCGCAAATCAGTAAAGAGTCTCTTATGGCTGCAGCCAGTTGCGTAAGCACCAATCGCATATCAGTAACTTGGTTCGTCTGGTGCTCCCCAGTGAAACTCAGTGCTCCTCCATCTTTTCCACCTATGAGGGTCTTACAGCCATAAGAGATCTGGTTGACTCGCTGGCAAGGTTGTAACTGGGCCACAAGGCTCCTTCTCTATTGAAGCTCCTTGGGCCCGTATCACATTTAAATTTAATGAGCACGTTCATGCAGCCGAGCTCGACTTCATTTTCCGTATCATTGATACAACCTAACTGTACATTTAATTTCCTGCTATCTGGTACTGATGAAGAGCGTAACACACAGCGAACGTAAGAACAACGCTATTAATATTATAGACTAGCTGGACCCGTGAAAATTTTCACGGTTTACCAACTTTATTTTGAGTGTTTGGAAAATTTCCTTCTACCGGTTTGCTTGTTGTTGGATTTTAATGTAATTAGTTGCACATCTAATT
>LQNS02277602.1:7140841-7164260 GCA_001587735.2 Parhyale hawaiensis
ATCTGAATTTTCTCCTATGTTATTCCCATAGAGCGTGACAGGAAAGATATAAATATATAAATAAATAAATAAATAAATAAAAACACGACGTGAATTATTATATAGTAGATTACTAGCTGGACCCGTGTAAATTCCACGGTTGTTAATGCTTTCACCTACTTTAGTTTGACATAAGGTAGTGCTTCTGTAATTTAACCTACCTGATCTAATCCAAAGTCCGCTTGACGAACCCCGTCTACCTAACACACCTCGTCTAGCAGACTCTAGCCTCTCTCACCTGTGAATCTTGCATACAACGGTACTTCTTGCATTGTTTTATTTTTTAAGAAGAGCTAAAGAAGACAGCTATGGCTGAAATTCGTTCCAGCAAAAATCAGAGCTTCTAATGAAGCTCCTTGAGCTTCTTGCAAGTTGAAGCTGCCTCTACCTAACAGTAAAAAGCGTAACGTGCAGCAACACGGACGGATGGACGGATGGATGGAATCTCAAGCAGAATTATAATATAGATTATCAACAACAACTCGTTGCAAAGAGCTTTAAGGCGTTTTGGAGAACTAACGGCACAACTTTAGAAGCCTTCAAATCTTTAATAAGACTCTAAATTACTTATTGTATCCGGATAACTCCAATTGTACTTATACCTCCCCATTTATTCGATACATTCCAAAGTTTTTGCTAACCATGAATCTATTAATAATCTTTGCACTTATAGGGATCTTAACTCCAATTGTACTTATACCTCCCCATTTATTCGATACATTCCAAAGTTTTTGCTAACCATGAATCTATTAATAATCTTTGCACTTATAGGGATCTTCCGATACATCCCTGGAATGTACAGTACCTGCGACGTTTGCTCATTTACCAGCGCTGTTACATCCATTGGCGACTGCCTCAGCATTTTAATGAGATGGCTGAACAGTTTGTTTGGAATAAAGCAGTTGGTGCGTTGAGACATGTTCCCGACACGCAAGGACAGCGAGTCGCTTCTTACGCTGCAGGGCAGCGACAGGGTACTGCATGCCTGGGAGCAGGATTCTTCCTCTTCATCCACTGATTGTGTAGGCAAATAACATAGCAATTACTTAGCCTAGGATAATTATTTCTCTACTTTTGTCCGATTAATGGATAGTTAGATAAGATAACGATTGTTTAGCTTGAAAGAAAGATCTTCCATTTTATCCACTTGATTATGTAAGGTAAGAGCTCGCATGATTGTAATTTTTAGCAAGGCAACGATTCCTCCAGTTTCTCTAACTGATATGTGGATGAGTAACATATGTGGAAACTTATTAGCCTAGGAGAAACATTCCTCTACAGTGTCTAGCTGATAGATTTGCTAAATAATGTCGCACGTCTCTATTCGCTTACCAACAGCGAATATACATAGTTATGGAGTATTGGTTTATATTTGGAATTTTCATGGTAAGCATTGGAGCAGCAGTAGAGTAGCCAGTACCTACAATCGAGTTGAGAATATTCCTCCTAGACAATATTCTGAAGACGAGTGGCTTTGCGATATACACCTAAAGCTTTATCCAAGCTGGCGACATCGACGCTCGAAATTGAGGTTTTTAATACGCTAAGGCTAATCCAAATTAATTATCTGCGTGCTACACAGTTGAGCTAAGGGTACCAAAAACGACCCCCATACCAGGCGCGGTCCTTCTCATAGCGCTCGGCGTGCTGAGTCAGCAAATTTGCTTGGTGCACATAACTATTATGTGGGTACTTACCTTAGGGTAGGGGGTGGCGGTCGTTGAATCTTCCGTTTCGGCGCCGTACTTCTTAGCGACCCGTCGTCGACTGCAGCTGCACGTACTCCTCTGGGGCTAGTTGGCTTATGTCTGCCGCACGAACTAGTGCGCGTGGGTTGCGCAGTGGAGGGTGCAGTCAAAAATGACTTTACCGTCCTCGTTCTCGACGTGAACAAACCTTAAGCACTCAAACGTTTTGGAAAGATGGCAAAAAATGTTGCGATTTCATAAGTATACATTATTGGCTACTAATATTCATAACGTTTGACAAAAAAAAACGTTGCAGCTAAATCTTTGCTGTACGACGTGCTACCGGAATATGTGAATAGTCAGTTCCATAGTCAGTCGCAATTAGATCATATTTGGAAACCTCCTGTGCATATTTGGCTACATAGAATATAACTATGGAATTGTGGTAATATTTGGTCCCTAAAATATATTTGGCAACCTTTAGTGGATATTTGGCTACGTAGAATATAACTATGGAATTGTGGTAATAGTTGGCGTCTTAAAATATATTTTGCAACCTTTAGTGCATATTCGGCCACCTAGTGCATATCTGGCCACCCGGAGCATATTTCGCCACGTACAGCATATTTGACCCCCTTGAGCACATGATATTTGGCCACCTATTGTGCAAAATATTATATGGAAAGCATATATCAGGTTTCCCAGTGAAGCTAACTGAAATTTTTCTCTTAAGGAAGGAGTAATACATACGCTGCTGGTGTCGCAGTATGATATTATACTATAATAATGCTCAACCTTTTTCACTCGTAACAAACTTTCCCAGGTGCGCAGGTCACTACAGCTGCCCATTAATTATCACCAACGTCATTCTTCGTGACACTAAAGAGATATTTGCACCCAGTCGATCTCCGTCCTTCAGTATCGACTAACCAAGGTCAATAATATCGCATTACTTTCCCTGCAGCTAACGGTCGTGACCGCAGAAGAACATTCAAATTCGTGACTTCAGAGGAACGTGAACCGCTCACGTACCATAGTCACTTTGTAGCGGGTTTTCCACGTACGAAAATGCTTAAGTGGATCTCAGTTTTATTGTGATAGGTATTGGCAATTGAATAATTTATTCTTTTAAATGTGACCTTCAATTTAAAAAATAAAAAAGTCCATTTCCATGCATGTATCCAGACATCACTATAGTGGTGTTCGTTCTATATCTTGTTTTTTTTTTGTATTAATCAACACATTTTACATTTGCTTTCCTACGTTTATATCGGTTTGGAACGTATATTGTGTTTTTTAGTGTTGATTATCATTTTGCACCACTTATACATGCAATCGACACATCATCTAGCTATAGTCAAAAGCACCATAGTAAGCTTGACTCACCCTACTCATCCATATTCTTTTGACATCGTGATGCCTTCACGTGCTTAAATCCTGACGGAAATTAACGCCTGATCACGCCCAGGTGTGCCAGGTAACGCGCACCATTAGCGCCAAACGCAACATAAAGATGTAAAATTGACCCTTTAGGTGCCCAAGAAGACAGAGAGACCCTACCAAGGGAGGCAAGGGGTGGAACTCTACAGTACTAATGATGCTTCACCTGAGGCGGTAATGTTTTTTTTTTAACAAGTTTGAAGTCAAGTTAAAGGGGACCATGTGAACATGAATATTTTCAGATTTCGCTTTGTACAATTGCTATAAGGAAACAGAGACTGTAATACAATTCTTCTTAAGCTCAAGCTTTTGATTTTATGTCCATGGTCCTACAAGTTCCTCGTAATTTATTTTTTTTTAAATAATTTTCAACTTAAGACTTTTCCATCCATATGTCGGATTCAGTACTTATCTTCTTCAATCATATGTTAGTAAATGTGTTAGACATTGTCATCAGCTGTTGATTTTGTGCCTGAGGGAAGGTCTCGACCATCTGAAGTTATATATATATATATACATTAAATTTAAATATATATATCTATCATATGACCGACATTCCGCTGTTGCCCAATAAATATAAGTAAACCTGAGCTAACGGAAAAAAATAAAGCTAACATTTATTTGCGAAGACGTGGAGTCTCAAGTAAAGTCAGTATTAGCAGCTAAACTCTCAGCAGGATCTGATTTAACATTTTTGCAGATAATATGGCTGTTATGCTGACCTGTTGAATATAACCATGCTAGGTTATCTAGCATGGTTATAATAAACTTGTCATTATTAAAACGTAAACCGTAAACTGTATATTTATCTCATTTATCATATATTTATTCATAAAACATAACACTCAGCATTTCAACTGCAAACCACTAGATTGCAGTGGCAAAAATGCATGCAGTTATATAATAATAGATTACCAAGTTTATTCATATAGTAACCCAAAAACCCTTGCTAAATACACATTTATTAAAATTAAGATTATTACTAATGCTTCAAAATCAACTATTTATCATTACTGAGCAGATGTGATCTGACAAAGATGCTCGTAAACGAAATTCTCAGATACCGAATTCGACATGGAGAAGGGCGTGAAGGGTTTGGATTTCACCCTGAGTTTGACTGACCTTCCCACGCCGCCAACATGGAGGAAATACGATCGAACAAGTGGATTTTACTGACTCTTTCTTGAGTGGGTTTAATTCTGGTAATCGATTGATAGAAAATATTAGCGTTCGGTAACCCTGCAAGATATCGTCCCACGTCGCCGAACGGAAGATACAACAGCAGCTTTGCTCGATTACCGGTGATTACCCTAACTTATCTGCTGCAACTAATCATATACTTGCACAGTCTCTCAATGGCTTCCATTTGACATCTTATTTTTTACCTTGACATAACGGCATTACTAGGGAGAGGGCCGGAGCCTGGGTTTCAGCTCCTTCCTGGGAATGGGGCTGTTGGTCTGTCTACTGCCAGCTATCTAATCTACTCTATATAGCTTCATCAAACTAGTCATGTAGAAGACATGTAGGTTGGTTCGGCCTTGATCGAAGTCCTACCGTAGGTTACTTAGGCTATTAAAATCCGCGCAGAATAGCTAGAAAATATGAAGTATATTACAAGTATAATTTCGCTCGCCTCGGGTATTCGCTTAGGCACCAAGAATCTCTTTAGGGTAAAGCGAAACTTTTAGTAGAACATTTATTTCAAAACAGTTAAAAGTTTATTGAAACACTAACATAGTAAGCGACAGCAGCTTAATTTTCGAAAGATTAGCCAAGTATACCAATATAAAATGGTAGACGCTAGCTAAACCTTTGAAAATATAAAACCTCGGTGTCCTCCATCTTAGCAAGTACTAAGTTTGAATATATGAATCCAGATAGATTCCGCCGCTCGACAGAGGTGATACCGAACCTGAGTAAAAACCCGAACTGACAACAAAATTTTATTTTTTATGTAGATTTTACACGGTGAAAGATAAAGCCATAGTATTAAATGTTATTCCTGAAGAGATTTGTTTTTGCATGTAGTTACAGTACTCTGCAGTACTTAGTACCATTCTCCAGCCGTAGCAGATAACAACTCTTTTCAAATAATACGACTTCCACTTGCTTATTTTGTTCTAAGCACATCTACTCTTTTCGCACATGACAAGCATCCCTAAAAAGAATTTTTTTTTAATTCTCTGGAGACAACCGACGAACTGCAGGCCTTTTGCCAGTTCCATCAGATCGGTAATGCAACAAGCCTTTCTAAAGTCTTTTCAATTTGATGTCCTTTAATTTTTTTTTTTTTTTTAGCTTGTACCGTCTTTGTCGCCACGGGACGCGAAGGTGCCTGCTTGTACAACACCTAAGACGAGCCTCATTAGCAAATCTAGCAAGACGTTATAAAGATGCTGAGCAAAATGCTCCATGCTGCATACACAATGCATGGTTGCCATTACGCTTGCTCATGAAGAACAAAGAGATAAGGATGCTGGAAAGTGAAAAATGTGACTTTACGTGCAGTATTTCTTTCCGTGATTATTGATATTTGAATCTGGATAATATTATGTTAGGAAAGATTAGCAGCGAGCAGCATCCAAGATTTTTTTTATTTATACAAACACGTCATCTATATATATACTAGAAGCTGCATTTTGTCCATACCTCTTCAAATTTCTCCTGAAAAATCTCTAGTTAGAAACTAAAAGCATTGCAAAGATTTCTCCAATTTCATATACGTGTGAAGGTTCTCCATCAACTCCAGAAGAGCCTTTCAGAGTATTCTAATTTTGTCTGCGTGGGGAGAGGAACTCTTCAAAGATATAACGAAACTGATGCATGTGACGGCTCCATCAAATGACAGCCTATCAAATATTTTGCGAGTTCAGTACATGTTTCTTCAGTATTAACATGTGCCCCCCCAAATATATTTTGTTATCAACATATGCGAAGGGATTCCATAAAATCAAACACCCTTCAATTGTTTAATGGGTACAAAGGTTTTTCAGCCAATGAGAGCTCCGTCAAGTTTCTCCAAGTTTCTCGATTTTGATCTTGTGACGATCGTCCAACCAAAAGCTGCCCCCTCAAGACTTCTCCAGTTTGATCTTCTTACCGGTCTCCCATTTAATGCGAGCACTTCCAGGACTTCCATTGCTGCGAAGATGAAGGTCTTCCGTCAAACGTAGAACCTTTCAAGAAAGCCTTGATGTTGATGCGTGTGGACAAGAGCCCTTCAAACAATTCTCGGGTTTGATGCGTGTGAAGGTCTTCCATCAACCAAGAGCTGTCAAAGATAAAGTGAAGCAAGAACGACTCCGTCACAGTCGCACTTTCTCTGCAGATGGCAGCACAAAAGAGAACATTTGGCAGGGCACTCCTTTGTTTCACGTCGAGTTTGTCATGCTATTGAAACCTCCACGTGTTTGCTCGGGTGCAACCTGCGCCCTGCCATGGGTGGAACTTTCACGCTTTCCTTTCTCATCCGTGCTAGTGGGTGCTACGGCATGCTTCACCGGGGGAAACCTGATTACTAAGACTGTGTTTTACCAAGGGAAACATGATTACTAAGATCGTGCTTCCCCAAGGGAAACATGATTACAAAGCCCGTGCTTTACCAAGTGAAATATCATTACTAAGGTCCTGCTTTTCCAAGTGGAATATGTTTACTAAGATTGTGCTTTAATAAAGGAAACATGATTACTAAGGCTGCTTAACCGAGTGAAATACCGTTTTATTACAAAGATCATGCTTTACCGAGGGAAATATGATTACAAAGGTCGTGCTTTACCAAGGGAAACATGATTACTAAGGTCGTGTTCTATCAATGGAAACATGATTAATAATGCGATACTGCAGCGAGGGAAATTTGAATACTAAGGTCGGGTTTTATCAATGGAAACATGATTAATAATGTGATACTGCAGCGAGGGAAATTTGAATACTAAGGGCGTGCTTTACCTAGGGAAACATGATTATTAAGGCAATGCTGCAGCAAGGAAAAGGTGCTGGTCAAGGCAGTGTTGCTCCAGTGGAAACGTAATTACTGAAGCAGTGTCACCACAAGAAATAGGTACTTGCTAATTCAGTGTTGCGCTAGAGGAAAAATTGTTGCTAAGGCCTTTTTTCCCAAATTAAACTGAACCCTAATTTATCACATATATTGCAAGATGCTTGATAATTTCACATATTCTTTCTCTCCCCTTTAATTCCAGGTTAGAATTTAGCAAACACAACGCATTTTACCCTAATAATTACCTTTGTTCCAACTCACGACTGGAGTGCTTCAGTCCATCTTCATTTAAATGCATGAGTATTCATAAAGGGAAAGCAATAACCCGGACCATGCCAGCGTGGGAAATCAAAAATTTTCCAGCGTATTGAAACAGATGTTTAATCATAGCCATACTCTTACTATGCGTGAATATTTTCTGAAACTGCAATCTCCATTTTACTTGCCGCCTTTATATTCCAGTTGGGGGTTTGATTTTAACAATGGATTTTGTGTAATTTGGAAGATCTGCAAAAGTTTTATTACAAGAACTATGCTTAGCAGGAATATGTTTCACGAGATCGTGGAAAGTATTCTTGTTGGTCATTGTTATTCATACCTACGTATTTTGACTTGTATAATATAGGCCTACATGTAAACTGGCAAAATTTTTTGGCTGGTAACTGACAGTGCTATCAAAATGTTCATTGAAAGAAACAACTCGTTGGTTTTGAATAGTAGCATTGAAAATAAAAATCAGAAACTGAGACTCAAAATAAACAGTTAAGAATCAAAGATCAAAAATTGAGAATCAAAAGTTGAGTACCACAATCAAAATTGAGAATCAGAAATAGATTCCGGTATCTGTTGAGTCAATTCCCTTTAGAACTTTTGTTAAAATTTGCTTGCACCCCAAACGTGCTCGAAAGCGAAAATGAAAGCATTAATTTGATTAAATTTTAGATAGCAGTTAAAGTTGTTCTAGGCAACAAAGTAAAGTTAACCCTACATCGCCAAGTGTCAAGATTCATTTGACGTTGCAAACAGTGATATTCCTACGAAAACCTAAATAATTCAAATGCATTTGATTCTGGTGCTTTATGGTAAGCAGTTTCTGTCCATGATAAGAGCGAGTTATAATTGTTGTTATTAATAGTGAGACATGAAATTCAACTTGAATATGACATATGATAGGGTAACTTTCCTCAATGAATCAAGTGACCAAGAAATGCAGTTTTTCTGAGCATATGTCCCTTGTTTGAATTGTATACCAACAGTGCCATGATTCAGCCTTACTAAGTGTGTCAATTGCCCTCGACGGGTCAAACATGGAGTTGGCGACAGGATGCCATCTCTACATGGACAGCAGATCAGTCACTGTTACAGGTGTGGAGAGGCCAATGTTGTCTTTTGTGCTGAGGGACACGCCTTTTTTGTAGCATCTTATGTGAACTTTCTTTATCTATAACCATTTATTCTTTTTCCTCGCACCTCTATGTATATGTATTTTATGCTCAGAATGCATCTGTTTTGCAGCCCCTTTGATACATATGAAGATCATAGGTGCTATGAGCTGCAGTCTTAACAAGAGTACTTCCTGCGTTTCCGAATAGTTAGTCAACTGCCTAGTGACTTAGCTCAATTATGCAGTATTCTGAACCACTTAACAATATTAAACCTTTTATGCATACCACTTATTATAACGGTAAACTTTTGACTGAAGATAGCGACAATAATTTTTCTATTTTCATATTTAAGCGTTTAGCTAATAAAATTAATCAAATGTAGTGAACATCAAAGGATGATAACGAAGCTAGTCATCGTGCAATTAAAACGCACGAAATATGAATTCTTTGCCCACCTTAATTCGTAAACTTTCAAAAATTTAACGAATACCTGCATTCTTAACAAAACAGTTACAATACCGTAATGAATCAAGCTGCTTAAAATGACTTCAAATTTAAATAAAATACAGGTTTACATTATGCGCATGTTGCAGGAATGATTTTCTAAATACAGCAGACATATGAAGAACTGCCCAAGTTTCAACATAAGTTTTGATCTTTAATAATTGTAGTAGAAGCTGTATCATGTATATACATACGTGTCTTACATATTTAATTTCCAAATACCGCAAAGGAAATCACCCTGGTTTTAACCTTCATTTTAAATCTTGCATGACGCAACAAACATCGTACAACTGCATAGCACTTTAAATTGTCAACTTTACATCAGCTGACTCGACCGATTTCCCTAAGTAACCTCCAGCGCTTAAACTTAATATGGACACCCACAAATCTACACATCTTGAAGTCAAGCGCTTTACGAGGAATTTCTTGTACAGTGAAAAATGAATTAACCATAAAAGATTCGTTTGGCGTGACAGTCCATAAACATTTCACGGAACGAAAGTCTCGCACCTTGTAACTTACGCAGGAACATCTTTTTCTCTAAAATAAAACAGAGTCGCACTTATGTTGGGAGGGTCAGACAAAGACGCAAACTTCGACGCATCACAGTAAAATGAACGGCACCGACAGCGACGGCAAAAGGTCAAACACTCATCGCATAAAACTTTGTTTTTGAAAGGAGGCAAACCTTCAGAACGAAAGAATTTAATGGTGGACGACAGCAAGAGAACATGAAAGCGTTTATTGGGACACGAATGCTTTAAATAAAACTGTCAATGCGCAGGATGGAATCTCGTCCGCTGCTTTAAGTCTGGCTCCTATTCAGCATTGAAACTTCGAAGCAAGATGAAGTAACAGACTTTCACATATTAACCAGTGAATATTATTTGAGACGGTATTGAGCCTGAACGGGTTTTTAATGAATCACATTTATGAATTTTCCAATTTTGCAGCAAGATGAAGTAATCAGATTACAATTAGGTATAAAGTGATCGTTACTTGATCTGCGAATCTTGATGAAGTCGCATCTACAGCTTTCAGGAAGAACCCCATTGAACATTAAACTTATGCCAAGTGGAAGCAATAAACACATAATTGCATGGTGATTATAAAATTAACATGAAACCATGATGAAATCGTATATTTGACTCTAAATTGAACAAAGTAAGCTTTGAAATTTTGAACCATTTAACACGCAATGGTTTAATTATTATGATTTCCATTAATAGCTATCTATAGACTACTGACCTTACCCTTTGAAAATTAAATTTCAACATGCAACACTTGACCTTCCCATATTGCATAAACACAAACATATCTATCCACTTGCTAACTTGCAGTCTTGGTTATATTGAACTTGTTACTGGCAGCGAGAATTAGGTTTCAAAGTGCGTCTCATGACCTTCTCAAATGCCCCCATCGATTAAGGCTGAGACGTGGGTATTGAAGCTTAAGCGAAGCAGAAATTATTCAGCTTGTTGCAGCGTATACGAAGCAAACATTCGATAACCAATAAACTATGGAGAATCTGTTCAGACCTCCTTTGCAATAGACCAATGTCCGTCTGGTGCAATATACACAGGCAAAACCTAATATGGAATCAATTGAAAAAAAATTCTAGAAAACTTTGACCAGGCTCGATGTATGTTGTGAATACCTTTGACAGCAGAATCATATACTGGACTGAGTGCAATTTCCAGTTGTTGTAGTACTTCACATACTAGGTACAAAAGCCTTTTTTGCAATGATGTAATGACAGCGATATGTTAATCAAAGTAGTTTACATTATTGGTAACCGATCAAGGCTGGAGTTACAGCCTTCGTGTAGCCAACTCATCTGCTAGCGCGTCATTTAGATATCGTACTCAAATTAGGTTAAACTTATGATGGATTTCACTCTTGAGCATTGGATTTGTCTCTTTGGACAGTGCATCAGGTGTAAATCACCAACAGATGGCGCTTGAGACGGCTGAAAGCTCACTGCTGTTCCACATGCAGAATCAAAACAAGCGCAGTCGATTAGAGACAACCACTGATATTAGACCCTAAGTGGCAAATCCTACGCTCAGGGCTGAAGTTCCTGATAATATAAAGCTAATCGGATTAGATCAACTCGGTCACCAATTATCCAAACATGCTGTCGATACAGATACTCAAGAAGCTTAACTTCATTGCGAGTCCTCTACATCAAACTATATAATAAATACCGTCGTGTGTTGTTGTTGTTGCTTATATATTTATATATTTGTAGGTATCTTTTGTATCACGCTCTTAACGAAATAGATAGGCGAAAAATAGGCCGGGTTGCAGATTTTATAGCCAAGTTGCATTTTCATGGGTATCGATTTGAGCTTTTCTTAGCACGGTTAACGGTGATGGTGAAGGCTGATCCTTATCCCTTTATCTGAAGACACTTCTCGCTTGAAACACTTCTTGAAATCGGAACAATATGCATGCAACTTCTGGAGTCCGATTTTATAACTTTTTTCTCTCAGGTCACGACGTATAAATTCGGCAGATGGTCAACGAAGCGCTCTGGAGGTGACGAATTATCTCGGGCAGTAGACAATTATTTCTTCTAGCATACTGCTTTTCTTATTTGACGAAACAGTTTTCTCTTCACAGGCCAAAATTTTCGGAACTTCAAACGAAGTAGATATTTGAGTTGGAGAGACGGTATCAACGGTATCACGGCTACGGAGCGCCAACATTGTATATAAGCTAACCTGACTAGCGTTGCATTCAAGTTCATTGGCGTGTTTTACTCAAGAATTTACTTCTGCCTCTCGATATAGTAGACCTAAGGATGAGAACACGACAAAGGATCAATGAAGAAAATGAAGAAGTCAGTCAGAGAAGATTCCGCACCGGCCTATAGGTATTAGGCAAACATCTATATTTTAATTCTGCTTGAGGCGCCATCCGTCCGTACGTCCGTCCATCCGTCCGTGTGTCTGCACGTTACTCTTTTCAGTATTAGGTAAGGGTACTTCAATTTGAAAGAAGCTCTGATTTTCGCTGGAACGAACTTCAACCATAGCCGTCTTTTTTTATCGCTTCTTGAAAAAATTTCAGTCAATTTCAAAACAAAGACAGGAAGACCATTTCACTCGCATCTTCTCTACCATTTTTCATTTCTTTCACAACATATTACGTTCGCTTTGCTTGTGGTGCTAGACGTTTTTAATTGGGCCAGCCAGATATGAAGATAAGTTACGCTACTGAGAATAGGAGAAGAAGTCGAATTCAAATTTTAGCTGCTACTTCTCGCAGTCTTAGGTAGAATATTCACTGCCTGACTCGGAACATTTTCAACCTGCTATGCATGGGATTCGTCTTAGGCAATATCTTTGATAGAGTTTTTAATCCTGTCGAGAATGAGAAATGTTTCATATTGTTGTAAATGAATTTCTTCTTGGCAATCCTCACTGAGAAACTCAGTCTTGATTGGAGTTCCTTTCGCGCATAATCTATTTCACTAATGCTTTCCTTAGCTGAATCTCTTTGAAGCTGCTGAAACTTCACGCTGAGCTGACGCTTTTCATATTGGATTTACATTGCAGCCAAATTTCAAAGCTTGAGGTTCAACTATCGGTTGGTATCCAGTATACGGTACTGAGCATTTCCGGTGAATTTTTTTGACTGAACTATATTTTCTTGGTGCTGCTGCTGCTCAACATTGGCCCAATTCCAAGCTGATATTCGCGCCTTATCTTGCAGGGGGAATATTTTGCTCTCGCAAAACTCATGGCTGTACAACTTGCGTTTCATTAATGGAAGATCACTCCTGCAGGGATGAGACCTATTTTACAGCAAGACCTATAGCTGCTAAGAATCGAAATAATAAAAACGTAATCACAAAATTACTGCCGTCAGTTTTGACGGCGGGGCCTTCTGACTGGCGTTATTTACGGGATAGGTTAGGTCAGCAGAGCTGGGCAAGGTCAAATGAGTGATGATAGCGTAGCTTAGGATTGCTACATTTTACAAAGTGAGAACGATAACTAATCGAGCAATCCTCACGGGTCACCCACGGATTACGTTAGCGTAGACAATATAATTATTATGTTAGGGTTGACAGACAATGTTGAGTTGTAAAGAGTTCGTCAGGGATAAATGAAGGGCATTAACTAATAATACATGGGTGCGTTACGTTAGAAGAGCTGCATTAGGTTAAACTCTGTTGAAGTGCTATAGCGTAATGTACGCCTGGCGTGGTCTCGCTCATTTTGGAAGCTATAGAC
Organism: Parhyale hawaiensis; assembly: GCA_001587735.2. NCBI lineage: Eukaryota > Metazoa > Arthropoda > Malacostraca > Amphipoda > Hyalidae > Parhyale > Parhyale hawaiensis. The sequence goes on from LQNS02277602.1 coordinate 7,154,142, forward strand.
TATATTCAACCGTGAAATTTGCATGGGTCCTGCTAGTATCGATTAAAGCGGGATTTTTTTTACGCATCGGTCTACTAGTATTATTAAGACTCCTGCAATGTCTCACTTAATAATACACAGTCTGTTGATCTGTTGGTAGCTTGTTTGCTTGCTAGCTTGCTTGGTGTCTCCGTCCCCTGTCAAGTGGGCATCTAGGATACCATTGATACTTAGCGATTTTGCAACTTAAATTCTTCACTTTTTTCGAGTTTCTTCTGAGCAGTAGGAACAGCTTTGCTAAATTGGAAGGTTAAATATGGAATACACCTGAAGTACCTTTAGCAGTGGCATAGATGGTGAACTAAGGGCGTAGTCGACTGGAAACCAAAATTAGGCTTTCGGCTCTTGAATTGTTCGAAACTTCAGACTGAAGCTTTCCATGGTTGCAAGTGCGAGAAGTAACCCTATTGCGTCAAGCTGGCAAAATACCCTAATTTCCTGAGCTAGACTGGGTTTTTGAGAGTCTCAGGATTAACTCAGATAAGTCAAACCTTGTAGTCATAATTTCGGTGCCCAATCGAAAACACCCTCATTACGGCCGAGCTATCGTTGCTTTGAATTCGTGATTTGCAGCTTGAGTGTTGATCAGCGAAGGAAAGTGTAAAAATTTTCTTCAGAACGGAACCACAGAGCGAAGCGAGCCCGAAGGAGACGGAGATTTCGCTAAAGAACTTTCCCAAATCATTCAGATTTTGGATGAGCGATGATTAGATTAGATAGGCGGCAGTAGACGAGCCAATAGGCCCATTCGCAAAGAGACACCGGAACATACGCCCCGGCACTCTATGAGCTATTGCCATTATGTTAGTAGGATATAGAGGACAGGAGAAAAGAGAGAGAGAAAAAAAGGGGGGGGGGNGGGGGGGGGTGAAGAGTCCCTGCCCAAGAAACGATCTTGAATGCACGCAAGCACGTTCAAGAGCCGCTGACATGCGGAGCTTAGAGACATCAAACTGTGTAGTTGGAGCGGGAGAGAGAAAGAGATGGATTAAGGTTGCCTCGGAAGCTTTGGCCGCATCGTAACGAAGTAACATTTTTGGTAGACCAGTAAGACATTGTGGCCTTGTTAATTTTTATTTTGCCCTTTGGCTGCGCTGCATGTTACACTATTGGGATAATACGAAATAGGAAGGAATCTTTGTAGCGAACTAACACATCCCGAGCAAAATAGGGTTATGCTGACGTCAAACTTTGGAAACTCATCCTCAGATTCCACTGGGATGTTGGATTCATATTTCAAAACTTCTACAAATTATTGTTTCTTGCAAATACCATCTCTTTTTTAAATGCCTTCCACAATTGCACAGTAAACTTTAAAACATTATATTTTTTAAGCAGTGGAACTCTCTACCTCGGGTTCACCCCCGTCTTATGAGTATGTAAATTTATTTAAAACATACAATATTATAGGGGTGCAGCGCTACCCGGTCACGACTTTATTACATTAAATAAAATTTATTTATGCATTATCAAAGCAACTCTGTGTGAACTGTTTATATCCTTCTACTACATTTGTTAAGTTACGTTTTTCTACATCCACATATACGTATGATCGGTACAGCTCTGCAAGAACCGTACATATTTTCCATTGTAAAAGATCAATACAGCTCTGCAGGACAAGCTCACCAAATTAATGCATTTACAAACATCGTAATTTATAGAAACACTGCAGCTCTAGCAGCCTCTATGTCACCCGCTCACTAGGGTTCCCACACTAGCAAGTCTTCAAGTTGAGGGTCACACCACACAAGTGCCTGCTCGTTGCCGCCCGACCCGCCATGCATAACCTGCTTTGCCAGCACACACAAAGCAACCCGTGTATAATTCCTGCAACTTTATCCAAATATAATGCAACTCGGATGACGAAATAACCGCAAGAATTTACGGTGCTTTTAGAACGTGAGTGGCAATGCAGAGACAACTGCGCAATATTGCGTCGGGCGCCAGGTACGTGAAATTTGGCAAGTATTTTTGGTGCACGTGACGGATTTAATTTGGAGATGCGAAATTCAGATGTGACGTGCATTTTTGGCTTCTTTAGGGATATTTAAATCCTTTCTCAACTTCACATTGTGAGGTTTGAGACTTTGAATGCCTAAATTGGAAAACACTGTCTATAGTGCATGTTCCTTGTATATTCTCTGACATTATTATCAGGTAACCATGAATATTCGTTCTGTTCTAATATTTGTCTAACAGAAAAACGTGGCCAATTCTTCGAATTCCCTGATTCAATCCTTCTTTTGGTCTCACATAGCAAATAACATGAATGATTTAGAATGCCAAATGTAGAAAAAAAATGCATATACCTGACTTCTTACAATGATTTGCACATGTTTTCTAGCCTCGCTTGGTGAAATTTATGACTTAGAATATCTAATATTAGGAAATGGCCGCTGCTAGAATCCTTTACGTTAGCTACCATTTTCTTAGGCTCATTTGAAAAATTTTAGGATTTAGGGTAATGTCTCAATTGCCGAATGCCCATCTATTACCGAATATAGGTAGGAATCTTATTGCGTTCGGTAATAGAAACGCATTCGGTAATTGAGACATTACCCTAGAATTACTGATATCAGGAATTACGAATATGGTTGATACTTAGGTCAGTTTAAATGCTTCTTATCTAATAATAATATAATAATATTAAAACTTTTATTAAGAACACAATAAGTTCACCCCTACACCTGAGAGCGCCGAGTAAAAAGTTATTTTGCAGATTAGGGGCACAATCACATAAAGAAGAGGCCATAGGGTAGAGGCAACACCGACCGGCCTCTCAAGGAATTGGCGCCTTCAAATTGTTGTGTAAAATTCGTTACCTGAAAGATTAAGACGAGCCACACCACAAAACCACACTCAATTACTGTAGATTGCGGTTTGATGTCTCCGGCCACAAAAATAATAAGCAATAATAAGCAAATCGCCAAAATTACGAGCGCTATAAGTAATATCATTAGAGTCTGCAATATTCGGCTGGTCCGGAACACCGTTCGGCATGTACATAAAAAGGATTCGTCGGCCTGCCAGCCAGACTCGGTCAGTTTTCTTCTAACACCCCAGAAGAAACGCCAAAATTTCCCTAGAACTGATGAAAATTACCGAGTTAGGGTAAGGAGTACGAATGAAAACACTTTACCCTATAGTACAACTTGCTTATATGAGATTTAATTTTGCAATAAAAGATCTAGATTCCAACTTTGATTTTTATTTTATTTCCTGTTTTCGAAGGAGAGGGAAAATCGGTTTGTCGACAACATAGCAGTTCTGCTAGCGGCGATTCCCAGAAAAACATAGCGAGCAGGTCAGAAAAAAAAACAGATCTACCTAGAAAAACGAGATAAAAATGTAACTAGATAGTACTACGATATTTTATTCAAGCAAGCATCATATACGAAACAATAATGGAAAGTTAAACAAATGTATATACTTTGAGGGGGCACATTTTTCCCTCATTTCTTTCATAAATGGCAACGAAGTTATTGATATCCTTTGCCTTTTCGAGTCTTGCAGAGTATCAGTAACAGCTATTTCTCTACACCAGGTTACTCTCCGTCCATGGATTCCCGTTTTGCCTTGACATGCTGTATTTGTGTAGCTTATGTCCTGCTTGAAACCCCTCATTAGAACCTATAGGAACGTCAACTAACGTACCTATTAGTTAAAAACATGCTCATAATGTTATCTAAGAACATTTAGTAACATTCAAAGATTCCATCTGCTAGGATAATGTTCAAAACAATACCTAGCTAGTACATCCATGAGATTAAAAAATAGCTAGGCAAGAACAAATGTATTCACAAAACAAACAAGTGAACTAGGGTAATGTCTCAATTACCGAATGCCCATCTATTACCGAATATAGGTAGGAATCTTATTGCGTTCGGTAATAGAAACGCATTCGGTAATTGAGACATTACCCTAAATTATTAAACTTCTGCGGCACATTCTGGCAAGGATGCTTGAAGTTAGGACTAAAATTAGGTAAATTACTTTATCTTGTAACGCAACCCCAAAGTACCATATGAATTTAAGTGTAAAGAATAGGTAATAAAACAAGCAAATCTTAGATTTCCTGTGTCAAAATTTGAAAAATATAAGACATCCCGGTCACACAAGTTATGAACTTGAGATTTCTGGTGTCAAAATTTTTAATCTTAGGACTTTACGGTCGAAAAATTTGCAAGTTTAGGCCAAATTTTTAAGCTTTAACGTATTCCGAACAGATTAAATTTTTTTGCGTCATGAGCTGTCAAAATTAACGGAATTAGGAAAATTCATGAATTGAGAACATCAAATCGTAAAATATCCGAATTTTGGACGTCGAGTCGCTTAATTTATGATGAAAGCAAATAGCATAACTTGGCCAAAATTTAACTTTCAAGAACCATAATTCTTTAGGATGTTAAACCGCAAAATTGATCAATTTAGGACGCAAAGCAACAAAATTCTTAGATTCAGAACGTCGTACGAAAAGATTTATGTCGTTAACCATCAAACCACAAAATAACCCTGGTAACAAACTAATAGTTAACACAGCCTCGTGTAACCCCTAACGAACTAACCCTGGTATAGCCGTCCAGTAGTAGTTGCCTACTAGTATTTGGGGGTTATAGTACTTTGCATTCTTTAAAATGTTATACAAGTACTACACTATGAGAGAAAAGGGTTAAGGGGTTAACAGAAATTAAGTAAGTCCCCGCTTCTCCACGCGCTTTCTGCAGCCCAACTTATGAAAAAAAATAAACCAAAACTCCACGGAAATTTCACATACTGCTCCGCACTTTTCGGTCAGCTGTTCAAAGCATCTCGTACGTTAAGAATTCATAATATAATTAGCTAATTTTTTCCCTCAAAATATCAGTTGATCTGAAATATCTGTTCAAATTCTCTTCTCCGTTATAGCATTTCAAAATTAAACTAAAGGAATTCTTAACTTTAATCTTGAGCTAGAGAAGATTTTTCATATCTAATTTGTCTATTGATTAAGAAATCTCTCCGAAGAAATACGTATTGCCACAATCGCTAGCTCACCCTTCAAGGGCCGTAGGATGGGCCAAAGACCATATGGGTTAGTTAGGCTTGCCCACCCCCTTATGGGGAGCAGCGCCACCATGGAGTCACCACAGGTTACTTTTAGCTTTAACTAAGCCTATGCGACAATTGTCCTTCGTGTCCACTTTACTTCCATTTTTATACTCACAGATGATGTTTTATTCTACTGTTTTTACTCTTCTTTCCCGACTTGCTACGCCATTACGCCCTGGTCCTCTGCGTGGGTCCCACATTTCCTAATACCGTTTATGTGATCTTCTCTTGTGGGTCCCACATTTCTTTCCTCATGTTACATGTGGTCTTCTCTTTCGCGAAGCGGTATATTATATATTGCCTTTGTTGGCCGGTACGTCTTATACCGTACTGAAATCTATCTGAAACATGGACAAATTCTCCCGAAAGAAGCAATAGATTTCAACGATAATCCAGACCCGTATCATGCATAGGAACTGTGAAAATATGTTCCAAGTCAAACAGCAAATCTTCTACCTATGACCAGCGAGCAGTAACTGCTTAAATTTAAACTTGACTCCTGTTGTTCGTCTCCAAAATTGTATGCCAAGGATACCCTATTGTTCCCCAAACTAATGATGAAAGCGTTGCGGTCCTACTTAAGAAGGGTGGAAGATAGGGACGAACTAGCAGAATTATTGCAATGTTACTAGTTCATGTTACTAGTTCATGTTACTAGATCATGTTACTAGTTCATGTTACTAGTTCATGATACTAGTTCATGTTACTAGTTCATGTTACTAGTTCATGTTACTAGTTCATGTTACTAGTTCATGTTACTAGTTCATGTTACTAGTTCATGTTACTAGTTCATGTTACTAGTTCATGTTACTAGTTCATGTATTACAGAGCTGAGGTATGAGGGAACTGCAACCACGCTTGGGCTACCGTAACCCAAGACACATTTGCAGTAACCCGCTGTAAGAGAAATTAATTCACTCTCCGGGTGAGCGATTACTAATCAGGGCACACGATTTTTCAGTGGTGGATTACCCAAGTGTAGCAGAGATAATCCTGGGTTGTGATTGCAAGGTGAACTTTTAATTGCATTAGATTATCATAGTTTGGCTAGCATCAGACTCTTGGTACGTTGTGAACGAAACGGACTAGACGAAAAGATGAAACTTTTGGCTGCAAGAATTGGCCCGTGACATTAAGCCCATTAGGTTTGCCTAGTCTGGAGCTTCAAACGGGTATTCTGACTCGACCAAGGCTCCTTTTACACAACTTTGCCTGCATCCGCTAAATCAAGTTTTAGGCAACAAACCTTAGTAGATTATGCTTGAGACTCTGAAAACTCAGATATTCTTCGTAAAATGGAGTTTTTAGCCGGGTCAAACGTAATCGGCTTGCTAATAACAACTGCAACTCGATTTAAAGTGGCGAAACCTACTCACCCGTCGCAAGTCCGGACCACATTAGTATTTCTTCAATCAACTAGTTTCTTTTCTCTGTCGGAAATAAGTGCAATGCTGTACGCTTGTATAAATGTATAGCAATGTTTCCCTATAGCTATAATTTATAGCAGTGATGTATCCTTGTATTATTGTATGAAATTCCTTTCTTTGCCACAAATAATTGCAATGTTTTTCAAATTCGGTTCAAGTTAGTCATTCAGTTCAACAAACCATTTCTCTTCGTCGACCCAATGCTACGACTAGAACAGTGCCAAGATTTTCACCCATGTCGTCCGTTACGATTGTGATGCTTGTTATGTATTGATGAATAAAATTCTATCTTTGGCTACCAATAAACGCAATGTTGTCCCTATATCTCTGCAGAAACTTGCTGCCGGTGGTCCAAACTATACTGAAGTGATGTACGTAATTAAAGATCCATGCAAACAACTTCCTTCGCTAGAGCAGAACAGTCGTCGTCTACGTATGACTATAAGAACAAACCTTATTGCCCGCCACAAACTATTGCAATGTTGCATATATTCAATGACAAAATTACTTCGCTAGTCCAAATAGCAAGTCGAAAACTCTTGCGATGTTCCATGTTTCTACGTATCCTAGCACAGAATTCTTTCCCCAGCTGAAATTTTTTGCAATGTGTACATATTTTCTGCCTAAATTTCTTATTGGCATGACCTTTCAGATTGGAGTTGGACCAAATGCCGGGATTCCCTTACGCTTCGGCATTGCAGGTGAAGAAAATTATGTAGGACTCGTTCTGAAGGCCAAAGTCTGGAGCCCCGCACAACCCCACCTCCAGTCAATAGCCGAGGTTCTCAGAAATGCAGCACAAGGTAAGGTTCTTCTCTGACCTGCCTAGAGTTAGTCCTCTGATGACCGTAAAAAGTTTTCAGTCGTAATTTCAGTAGTGCTCTCCCTCTAAAAACTGGCACTTGATGTGGATTGATAACGGTTAATAGTCGAGATTCCCAGATTAATAATATTGTTGACCATTTCTTTCATGAATTAATCTGCTTTTCTATTTAAAGGCCCTATTTAAAATGTTATGAATAGACCACGCTGTGAGAGAAAGGATAATCATATTAATCTTATATGGAAGCCACGTTCAACGCAATTATGTACATAACATCCTGTGGTTTTACATGACTTAGCCAGGTTAGCCTTATAATAAATACTAACATAGAGGAACTTCATTTCCACTTGCAGCCAAGGTACACATGTTACCAACGATCTGTGACCACTAGAGTGCTTTCCTGAAAGAAAGATGTAATGCTAATACTGTAACTGGTAGGTAACTCTTCATTTATTCAGTTTTATTTTAAAGTTATGTGGTGAGATATTTTCCCGATATGCCCATACCCAGTCAGAAATTTATTAGCGACTGTCGAATATTATCCGATTCTACCCCCTTTAGAAATCGGATTATTGCCCATAAATTTCCTGCAGAGAAATTAGTCCTTCAGCGCTCAAAATGACTTGACGGTCAAGATTTAAGCAGTAATATTCCTGCAACTATTGGTATTTGATGTGGACAGATAAGGTCAGTTGCAAATGTTCTCAGAATTGTAATACGAGGTAAGATTCTTCTCTGACCTGCGGAAGAAGAGGAGGTTCGAAGAAATACTGCTACAAGGCAACTTTTCCTCTTTGGGAAATGTTGCCTGGAAACCAAAGTGCATGACCCAAGAGAATTTTTTGGCCGCCCCAGAAGCTGTTTAACGATTTTATCTGCTAATATGGGCCTGAATTCTGCTAGGGTATAGTTCGGGAGCACTTACAGTATATATTCCAAACATAATAACTAAACACGCCATTGTTATGCAGAAAAAAAATAAAATAACTTCTTTTCACAATACTTTTTTCGTTCTTCGTGCTCGTCCACTAATTTTTTTTTTTTTTTTTTTCATCCTCGTACCTGGTCTGTCGCTTCCATTCTTTGTCTGTCACCAAGATAACTCAAAAAGTTAGGAACCGATTTGAACGAAATTTACAGGGATTGTTAGGTATGTTAGGAGGGACCGATGATTAACTTTTGTTGAAGATATATATGTCCATTCGTTTGTTTGTTTGTCTGCCTCATTTTTCTCAATGACATAACTCAAAAAGTTATGGATGGATTTTTATGAAATTAACGTGAGTTGTTAGGTATATAACAAAGAGTAGATGACCAAATTTTGATAATGATCTGTTCGTTCGTTCGTTTGTCACGGTTTTTAATTTTATGCTTGTTAGCACAACAACTCAAAAAATAATGAAAAAAAAAATGGATCTTCATGCAATGTATAGGGGTTATTAGTAATGTTAAAAGACATAAATGATCAAACTTTGGTGCAGATCGGCTTGTTCGTTTGTATGTTTGACTCGTGTTTGTCTTAACGTTTATTAGCAGTATAACTCAAAAAGTTATGAACGGATTTTCAAGAAAGTTGCACAAGCTCTTATTACCATCAAAAGGCACAAATGATTAGATTTTGGAGTTTATACAAAGCAAATTATGGTTTCAGAGCCAATTTAATTTTTTTTGCTACCGTTGCCTCGCTTGGCGGAGGTATGCGCTCTCAGAGTGCTCTAGTTTCACTTGACGCACTACATGTTACTCCTTTGTTCCTCACTTCAGGTTGCCGGGACTTACAACAATGCGTATGGGGTATTCAAAAGTCATAGGCGCAATATTAATGATAAAAGTATCAGTTCAGAATTTTTGTTTTCTTAAGATTTAGTAAATATGATGCTCTCCAGAGTTTGGCAGCTTTCCCCATAGGTTAATTCTTCGATACCAGCGTAATTCACGACCACTTGGATGGAAAAATAAGTAAATTCTAATTTCGGCGTTCCGCAATTAAAGAATTTGTACTAAAGTTGCTAAATATTTGCTGATTTTAAGTTTTCCGTAATTTTGGGGCCATTTATGTGACTGGTAATTGCGTTGCGTTCAATAGAAGTGAACAACCCTTAAGGTTTCCCTTATATTTAAATTCGAAAATAAACCCCAGATCTTCGTTCTTGTTCAAATTTGTCAGTGAACCTCAAATCTTCCGTCTTGTTCGAACTTGAGAAAAACCCTTATTCCTTGCTCACGTATCAGCTTGGAAAAGATTCCTAGTTCTTCATTCTCGGTGAAACCTCATAAAGAACGCCAGATCTTCGCTCACGCAAGAACTTCTAGAAGAACTCAAGATCTTCTTTCATGTTTCAACTATGTTTCAACTTGAAAATAGTGAATGATGATAACAGTAGAGGATGAAGCCACTATCTTGCTGTGGTCATCATTTGTTATGACTTGAATACATCGCTGTTGTTTTACTTCTAATAGTCATCATTTTAAGTGGAAGTTAGTAGAAGTAAAGTGGAGTTAACCTAACTCCACATCCCAACCATGGGAAATACATGAGCACTGGTTGATTCTGTAGATTTAATGCCCCCCCCCCGGGTCCCAACGGATTGTATGGCTGCAGTCAACCACAGATTATCAGGGTACTAGTGTCCCGAGCCGTCATTGTAAATGACGGCATATTGGGTTATTAATGACTGGTGCACGTGTGCGATAAATGACGGCAGTAAGTTAGCCCTTCAGGAAAACCCCCGCTGGCTTCCT
>LQNS02277602.1:7164390-7176395 GCA_001587735.2 Parhyale hawaiensis
TTCTCCTATCTTATTCCCATAGAGCGTGACAGGAAAGATATAAATAAATAAATAAATAAATAAATAAATAAATAAATAAATAAATAAAAACACGACGTGAATTATTATATAGTAGATGGCGTCATAGAAGGAAGCATCACATGACAACTGCGACCTCTCCTGAATCATCCCAGAGCTTGTTACCTCTGCCAATGGGTTATATTTTCGTTGGGTTTGTTTATCTGTTTGTCTGTTATTCTTTTTGTCTGTTATTCTATTTGTCTGTTATTCTATTTGTCTGTTATTCTATTTGTCTGTTATTCTATTTGTCTTTTATTCTATTTGTCTTTTATTCGGTTTGTCTTTTATTCGGTTTGTCTGTTATTCCGTTTGTCTGTTATTCCGTTTGTCTGTTATTCTTTCTGTCATTTATTCTGTCTGTTTGTCTGTTATTATGTTTTCCTGTCTGTCACCAAGATAACTCAAAAAGTTATGGCCAGATTTTGACGAAACTTACATGGATTGTTAGGTATGTTAGGACGAAAAAAACTGATAATTAACTTTTGGCGAAGATCTGTCCGTCAGTTTGTTTGTTTGTTTGTGTATTTTTTGTTAGTAGCTACCATAACTTGAATTCATAAAATTTGCAGTTGCTGGATATATTATAGCGAGTAAATGTTCAAATTTTTGTGATGATATGTTTGTTCGTTCGTTTGTTTGTCGCTGCGTTTGATTTTATGTTTGTTAGTGCAATAACTCAAAAAGTTATGGATGGATCTTTACGAAATTTACAGGGATTGTTAGGCATGTTAAAAGACATAACTGATAAAATTTTTGGTGATGATCGGTTGGTTCGTTTGTATGTTTGACTTATGTTTGTTAAGATATTTGTTAGCAGCATAACTCAAAAAGTTATGAACTGATCTCCACGAAAATTACTGATGCTTTTTATGCTGTCAAAAGGCACTAATGATTAGATTTTGGTATTGATAGAAAGAAATCATGGTTTCAGAGCTGGTATGAAATTTGAGTTTCCGCTGCCTTGCTTGGCGGAGGTATGCGCTCTTAGAGTGCTCTCTAGTTAGATCAGTGCTGACAGTATGGACTATGAATATCAGAAATGCTGGCTCTGCAATCGGAAGCATTTCAGAGCCTCACCTCCCTGCATGGCCATCAAGCGAACCTCAGACCCGAAAACAAAGAGATCAGATCAGATTACGAGTAGAAGGTAATTGATGTATGACCAAAATATGTAAACAATTATTAATGCAGCTAATTAGAAAATTGCAGATTTCAATGCATATTCTAAGCAAAGAGCACAATCGTGTGCAGTTGCCAGTATGATTAATTAAATAGTTGAAAGTATGAAACTATTAAATAGTTGCACGTATGAAGCAGAAAACGGGTGCAAATTATTACCAATACAAATATTAACACTACTACAAATTGTTATTCTGGACACAAGCAAAAGAACTGAAAAGTATGCCACTCACCACAAATTGAACTTCCACAATGAAGAACACATTCTCTAGTATAGTCCATGGCATGCATAGAATAGGTTCCAAAAACAATTCAACTAGGCCGCATACATTCGTAATAGCTCCTAAAGCTAATGAATAATTATGTATTAAACTGTCGTTGAAGATCCAAACAAAAGCGGGCCGAGCACTCTGCAACCGGCGATACAACAAAGCACGCAGTTACAAATTGCAATGCAGCCGTACAAGAGCTGATTACCATGAAACTGCCATTTGAGGTACAAAGGCACAATGGGTAACTATATCAGAGCGGCATGCAGTCTCCTCTTTACCACCGCGTTCAAGATCACTCGCACAAGATAATTGGTATTGCAAATATATACACGTGCTAGTATAGCATAACTGAAACGAGAAGGTAAAATCAAGTAACTAGTTTGATTTTCACAAAAGGGGGTTAGCTGGCCATGCCATTTTGCTTTGAGGTTTATGGGGCATTGAGATCAAATTCTATGAATGAAATTAATTCTTCGTCCCTGAAAGTGTATGGTAGCGAGTTCTCTCGAGCTCTCCTTAGTTTGTTGCTCTACTGACTTCAGTGACGGAAATTTCCACTCCCATATTCTGGTGTGACCTCATTGGACAGGTTCTGTCTGGTGTGACCTCATTGGACAGGTTCTGTCTGGTGTGACCTCATTGGACAGGTTCTGTCTGGTGTGACCTCATTGGACAGCTTCTGTCTGGTGTGACCTCATTGGGCAGGTTCTGTCTGGTGTGGCCTCATTAAGCAAATTGTGTCTGGTGTGATCCCATCAGTCAAGTTCTGTTTAGTGTGACCTCATAAGCCAAGTTCTGTTTGGTGTGACCTCATTAACCAAGTTCTGTCTGGTGTGATCTCATCGGCCAAGTTCTGTCTAGTGTAACCTCATCGGCCAAGTTCTGTCTAGTGTGACCTCATTCGCCAAGTTATGTTTGGTGTGACCTCATAAACCAAGTTCTGCGGGCTTGACCTCATTGGCCAAGTTCTGTCTGGTGTGACCTCAATATCCAAGTTCTGTCTAGTGTCACCTCATCACCCAAGTTCTGTCTAGTGTGACCTCATTAACCAAGTTGTGTCTGGTGTGACTTTATCGGCTAAGTTCTGTCTAGTGTGACCTCAATAGCCAAGTTTTGTCTGATGGGACCTCATTAGCCAAGTTCTGTCTGGTGTGATCTCATTGGCCAAGTTCTGCCTGGTGTGACCTCATTGGCCAAGTTCTGTATGGTGTGACCTCACTGGCCAGAGTCTATCTGGTGTGACCTCATTAGCCAAGTTCTGTCTGGTGTGACCGCATTGGCCAAGTTCTGTCTGGTGTGACCTCATTGGCCATTCTCTGTCTTGCATGACCTCATTTGCCATGTCCTGTCTAGTGTGACCTCATTGGCCAGGTTCTGTTTGGCATGACCTCATTGGTGAAATTTTATGTGGTGTGACCTCATTGACCAAGTTCTGTCCAGTGTAATCTGAATGACCACGTAATATTTTATGTTACCTCATTGGTCAAGTTCTGTTTAGTGTGATCTCATTGGACAAGTTCTGGCTTGTGTGACCTCATTGGCCAAGTTCTGTTTAGCGTGATCTCATTGGACAAGTTCTGGCTGCTGTGACCTCATTGACCAGGTTCTGTTTAGTGTGTTCTCATTGGACAATTTCTGGCTGGTGTGACCTCATTGGCCAGGTTCTGATTGGTATGACCTCATTATTGATAACCTATCACATGCAAACTCATTCGTCATATGTGACCTCATCTGTCAAATTCTGTTATGCGTGACAACATTTGTTCTACTTTAAATTGTGAGGCCTGACCTCATTTTAAAATTCTCTCTTGCATGGCCTCAACGGCAAAGTTCTGTGTATCATGACCTCTTTTGCCAAGTTCTATCGTGCACGTATCACCAATACGCAAGTTCAAATGGCATGACCTCGTTTGCCAAGTTTTGTCACGTGTGACCAGTTTGCAAGTTCTAATGGCATGACCTCATTTGCCGAGCTCAATTACGTGTAGTCTCTTATACCGAACTCTGTTACGCGTGACCTCACTTGCCAGGTTCTGCCAGAAGTGATCTCTTCTGCTACGCAATTTCTGGTATAACCTCGTCTAGCAAATTTTGCCCTGAATGACCTCATTTTTTTCTGATTTATTTATTTTATTTTTTTCATTTTATTTTCCCCGGTCATTTTCAACAAGTCTACTGGTGTTATTTTCCTGTACTGCTGGTGCTCCGTCACACTATGCCCACGTTATTTTCTTGTACCGCGGGATTTGAATGAAGTTACCACCGTTATTATTATTTTTTATCCACTGCAGGTTTTCAATAGTCCTACAGCCCCTAATTACTCATGCTGCGGACTCTTGGCAACACTATCGCCGTCATTTTCTCGCCCTGAAGCCTCTCACTAGCATAACATCCATCTTTTTCTTGTTCTGGAACTCTCAATAGCGCTACATCCATCTTTTTCTCGTTCTGGAAGACTCTCAGTAGCGCTACATCGATCTCTTTCTCGTTCTTGAGACTCTCAGTAGCGCTACATCCATCTCTTTCTCGTTCTGGAGACTCTCAGCAGCGCTGCATCCATCTATTTCGCGTTCTTGAGAATCTCAGTAGCGCTACATCCATCTTTTTCTCGTTCTGGAGACTCTCAGCAGCGCTACATCCATCTTTTTCTCGTTCTGGAAGACGGTCAGCAGCTTTGCACCTTCTTTTTCTCGTTCTGGAAGACGGTCAGCAGCTTTGTATCCATCCTTTTCTCGTCTGAAGACTCAGCAACGCTACCGCCCCTATTTTCCACAGATAGTGACTCCTAGCCGTTATTTTCTCGGTCTGCAGTCGCACTCATAAGGCTCAGTTTTTGCTCAGCCTGCTCTGACCCGCACCACCGAGCTCTCGCTCTGCTGAACTCCCCCAAGTGCCGCTGCGCATCTGCGCCGCCGCCGCACGGTTTCTTTGTTTGACTGACCTCCCTCTGCAGAGGTTACAGGAACCCTCCAGCGCCGCATGCTGACTTACTCATAATGTTTAGTTCATATGTTTGACTCCAGTGCTACAATTTGTCGGGCTATCTATGTTTGTTTTCGATCTTTTCCCAAATAGCAACGCTATTCATTGGGCTTGGAAAATGAGGCATTAGACTATTGAATTGTGACGTTACATTCTCGTAGTAATTGGCTCTTCCTATACGAGAGCAAACTATAGTCTATTGCATTTTGTATGCATATGTTATGGGGCGCGGCGACCCCAGGAGGCTCGTGTAGGTTACCTTAGCCATTAGCTAGGCTTTCGGGACGTCTATTTTTCGCACCCACTGTGCTTCCTCCCATTTTTCATACTCCTACTTGCTCATGCTTTATTCTGATCTTCCTGTTCTTTCCTGACTTGCTGTTCCCATGCGCGTTGATCCTGTGTGGGAACACCGTCGTGCATGGGTTCCCATATTTCTATCGTCATACTGAATGTCCCTTGATTCTTCCTCTGTTAAATCGCCGTTGTTGTGGAGACGGAGGCTTAAACTACTCAATATAATAATAATGTATTTTACATTGTTTCCTCGTTTCTTATAAAGTTATTATTATTAGTTTATGCTTGCATTTGATCGCATCTTTAAATTCCGATTCATAAATAATCTTTTTTTTTATCCCATGGAAATTCTGATACAACCCAAAGTACAATTCTGTTGTATTTTCATCTAAATTCTTGATCCTATGGTATTATTTTGATTCATTTTGGACAAACTCTTGATTTCATGGAGCAATTGCGATTTAACATTATTCTTTCTCGCGTTGTAATATTCTACTGCTTTTTATTTTATTTTTTTAACTGATGTTTCGTTTCTGATATAACGCGTCTAGAAATTCTTGATCTCGTCGTATGATGCGACGGTATTGTTTATGCAAATATTTCATCCAATCGTGAGTTTTCGATGCATTTTTGCAATTTCTTTTTCCTATACTGTAGCATAATTATGCAGTATTTCCTGTATGTTTTATCTCGGCCATAATTCTGACGACGCGTTTTATTGACATTTTTTGTCCCTTGAAACAATTCTGCCAGATTTTTGTATACATAAATCGCTAATTCCGCGGTTATATGCTGCATATTGTTCTTGGCTCTGTGATGATGCAGTTGGCTCAATCGTAATAATAATCACATACATGGTTGGGTGTCTGATGTAGTTACTAGTTTGATCAACCCGTTGTAGAATTCTGAACATTTTTTGCACAAGCTGATCCCTTGTTTTGCTTGCTTCGGGGGAAATACCCCCCACAAAGTTGATTTTAAAGGTTAGCAGCGACTAAGCTAACTCTCCGAAACATGTTCCTTTCCGCGCCAAGCAATAGTTTTCTTCTAATGTGGATTCTCTCTCTACCTGATAGTCTTGGTTCTCCTCGGTTTTGTAGCTTACTGTAACAATGCTCATAGGTCCTCCTTTCCTCTATGTCCCTACCCACCCCCTTCGGTGTGACACAGTCTAAAGCACTGCAGTTCCAAAATTGTCAGCTTCGTCCCTACTGAGGAAGACACAAAAATATGAGTAGGACGTATGGAAACGTCTTAATGTCGTTTGAAAAAGTTAATACTGTATAGGGCTGGTGCAAACTCTCTTCTATTAATAGCAGTTTCCATGTAACCATGCATAGTGACTTGCCAGGCAAAGGGTTTATAGATGCAACAGAGAGTAAACAGAACCTACCAGAAATTGAATGTTCGCATGCGTGTGGGAGAAGAAATGGTGGCTAGGAGCCCACCTGGATCCCAAAGAGTTGAAGACTGAGAATATTGGAGAACCATTGGTGTGTAAAGAGGTACAGTAATGTCGCCTAAAGCGAGCCAACCTTCCCAGGCACCGATGCGGGAAAAGGTACAGAAGCCGTGCTATATGAACATGGGAAGACGTGCCCGTTTTAGAGTAACACTTTTCGAAAGTTGAACGTGAAATATAAATTTATATCATAAAATTGCGATCAAACACCCGTTGACTAGGAACTTGGACGCATTCTCTAGAGCAAAGAGGCTCAGGATGCAATTTATAGAAAAACGTTCATGTTCAAGAATACTTCACCACTGTTTCAACAGTGCATGGGACTCTTCACCACAGATGATAAATGATCACCTCCGTAATAATGGGCAAAAGCTGATGCATCAACGTCGAATAACTAGTTAGTGGCTGTAGGTTTTCAATTTTTTTCAATACTTCTTCGTTAATACTCGGACAAGACTTCCTTCAGAACTTGGAGCACAGGCAGTCAACAAGTTTAAGAATCGTCTAGAAAAGTCCTGGGAGCAACACCCTCCAAAAGTTAGGATCTCTCCTCTATGGTTCCTTATTCAATTTCTAAAGACGTCTTCATTTCATCTTCTTTCACATACAATTTAATGTAATGGCATTCTGTCAATCTTCAGCTACTGATCACATCTGTGCAGTCACCTCATTGACTGCATTCATTGATGTGTTTTATGTGTTTTTTTTTTCTGTGTATTCGCATGACGGCGTACCGCAGCCTTGATTTCGACACACTTCTGGGAATGCGCCTCTTGTCTTGATCTATCACTGGTGTATTTTCCTGAAACCTAGTACCAAGTCTTTAAAATAATTTGTAATACATTCTGTTCTCTATAAGCCAAGGAAACACTGAATCACCCTGCATGGGCTACAGACAAAGCTTCCCGGCACTTTCCCATCCGCTCAGCAGGTCTTCGCAAATCGCTTAAAAAACGGGCGTCGACTGCCTACCAGTTGATCGAAAGCCTTTTAGCAGCTACGCGTATGCTGGTTCCTGGAACCAAAACCCCACGAATATTCCCACTGATTGTATAGCTTCCTTGCCGTGATTGAATGCATATTGAAGGCAGCTAATGAGACTCCCACTTCATTATAATCTCTCGTTGATTGCCTGTGCAGAGATGCATCTGGTCGTTAATTTTCCTTACCGCAACTGGAAAAATTACAAAAGGTTATCTGTAGGGCTTTTCTGTCCCCTGTTATATGTTCAGATGACCTATAGCAGCCGTAAAGTTCCTGCATTATCCAGCTGTCGCATGAGGAATATCCTTGTCATGCGCATTGTCTGTAAGTGACACACGAACACATGGATGAATGCTGTCCTTTTTTTAGAGACATGTAATTATTAGTAGCGTTATCTTGCAAGAAATAATGGATTGCTTTGTGCGTCAATAGGTAAACTACGATCTTGGAGCGATGGTTAATATTACGAGAGCTAACTGTAGAGGTGGAACATTCTATGTACGTGTCAGAGTTACATGCTGGAAGACTTTTGGCAAGTGATATCTCTAATATTTTACAGCTGGCGCTTGAAGAGTATCTTGACCGTGCCGCATACACGTTCATTAACGGTTGAATATTAACCTAATAACCCTCTTTTTCCTACTGTACACAGTAATCCTCGTAACAATAATGATATTTTTAAGAAAAATCGCCTTTAAATTGGGCATGAATAGGTTAACAACCAAATAAAAATTCCGTATCTTCAAAGCTGGATTTAGATTAGGAGAGGCTCCAGGCCATTCCATATGGGAGGCTCCTTAAAATACTTTGCCTCGAAAACGGAAATGTTATACAATCTCAATATAGTAAACGATGATCGTGATATTTAAAATTTTGCTGACGATAATTTCTCCTGCATTGCTTTATGACTGCCTGCCTACAAAAGGCGTAGCACTAGTAGAACTGTTGGCCGCGTAGAAGTTAATTCACGATCTTCTCCGCCGGCCCAGATTTCTATAAAGGAGGCTGAAGCCTGTCCTTGCGCCTTGCATTACCGAAGCTTAGGCTCTGAATCCTCTTAAGGAATGGGTCTCGTTGTTTCTCTATTGCCTAGTGTCCAATCTAACATATTCTTGTAAGAATATCTCTGTCATAAGTTTTTTCTTAGTGATACTGGGTGCTGTAGGCTTAGGCATACTTTCCATAGTGGAATGGAAAAATTGCATGCGATTTACTATGAATATTATTCTGACCCTATAATAGGAACAAAAGATTGAGATAACTTTTGGTATATCTATGTCTTACGAGTTACTGAAGTCTGTTTCGAGACGATCGTTGCTTGCAGATGCGTTGTTTATGGCTTCAATATCCTTCTATCTTGAAAGCCCGAAAACTTCCTTTTCCCACTAGTAACGTGCCTATGGATTCGTCTACTCTTTTGGAAGATAATACTTGTGTTTGTTATGATGGTCTATAGTTTAATTACTTACTTAATTACTTATACTATAATGTTTGATTATTGACCCAATCTGAGTCCTCACTGTGTTATGGATCGCATATATTCGACTGGGTATTGCTGCTAACATTGCGCGTCGTGTCTGCTGCTGTGGTGGTTAAACTAAGACTCAAATAATAATATGGCTTCAATATCAACATTTTCCTTTGAAAATTAAAAAAAAATTAGAGAGAGCTTCTGTAAAAAGCTTCCAAATCTATACGTAACGAATGTTGCTTTTATATGCATTTTGTTGTTGGCTAAATGTAAACGTCTAAAAAAGTTAAGGAAAGTTCTCTTTAGAATTCTTCCAAGTTCATCGATCAGCCAAGTAGGTAACGTTATTTTCGTATGCAATTTTTTTGTTAATTAGCTACTAGATATTGAAAAGTTAAATGAGGTTCATTCATCTAACGGACGTTATTTTTATTTTCTTATTTTAGTTGTTGGTTAATTGTTAAGTACTGAAAACGTTAGGGAGGTTCTTTTTAGAAATCTTCACAGCTAGATGCTGAGATGACCTCTACTAAAATGAAACATGGTTCTCTCGTCCGGCTATCACACTAAAAGTATTCTTGTCAGACACATTGCTGTAATGATGGAATAATAATTAAATTCATGAGTTATTCAACCTTCAACTATGCTGCAATCGGCGAAATTTAATAGTCTTATTGTCAACTACACAAAGCTGCATTTTTCTTTTATGAGTGTTTTTATTAACATACTGACAGCTTCGGAAGTCAGTCCAAAAGTGCTGGCAGCTTTTTTTTTTTTTTTGTTATTTTGAGATTGTACGCAAATACATGGAAGCATTAGATGTTTCAATTTTCTGTATCTCATGTTCGTGTAGGTTACCTTAGCCATTAGCTTGGCTTTTGGGACGTCTGTCTTTCGTGCCCACTTTGCTTCTTTCCGATTTCATACTCCTACTGATCTTACTGTCCTCTGTTCTTCCTCTTCTTTCCCGACTTGATGTTGCGATGAGCATTGATCCTGTGAGGAAACACCGTCGTGCAAGGGTTACAAGTGTCTATCGACTTACCATGTGTCCCTTCTTTCTCCCTCTGTTAGATCGCCGTTGTAGTGGAAACGGAGGCTTAAACCATTCAGCATAGTAATAGTAATAATAATTGTAGTAGTAATAATAATAATTCTGTATTATATTCTAAGCACTCCTACATCACTTCATGTGGCAGTATGATTGAACTGGTACTATACTGAAATGATAAAGAGTCACGTTTTTACTGTTACTCTGGCGTTTTATTTGAATATCAAATTTAATTTAATTTATTTGGATGTGTCACACAGAGCCTTGAACATTACTGACTGATCCATTGACGACGTAGTTGATGGTCTCCCCGGTTTCAGTCTTAAAAATCACAGTTGAATAAAGCTTTTTTAAATTAAATAAACGCAGAAAACTTCACACCCTTTTAGCTCGATCTCAAATGTAACCAGTTCACCCTTTGCTACTACGGTCTGCAGTACATGTTATCACAGTTCTTAACAATTGAATAAAGTTTTGAAACGTCAGATTTCATTTTTTTTCTATGCCTTCTCCGCAGGGGATGTTGCAGCTGGCCGCAGTTCCTGCTGATGAAGTTAATTTTGTAGAGTTAGGCAGGTTCTCAATTTTCCCTTTCTCTTCCGTGAGGTGGGCTGTCGATCAAGATAGCCAACCTAGTACGCGGGACACCTCTACTCTCTCTCTTGTGGAAGGCCACGAAATTAAGGGGTGGTCCACTCGAGTGTATTCTTCTATTTTCTGCGCTTTTTTCACCGCCAGTAGTAGCGCACATGACCAACCGTGACCTTTTCCGGCTGGAACGCCGAGATAAAACACTCAATATACTGATGACACATAATATAATAAACTGATTCTCACTGCTTGGATCACGTCGTATGACGTGGGTGCGGTGGTGAAACCAGGAATATAATAATAATAATTTTTTTTTTCTATCCAAACTAAAGATATTTTTAGGTGCTTTTCAGCTTGTATGTTTCGTGATAATATTCTGCCAAAGTTCTTAGTGGATTACTGCAATAGTAGTTTCTCCCATCAACAAAAATGTGGGTGATGAAGAGTAATGCAGAAATATATATGCGTAAGTTTATGTGATCTACAATGGTCATTGTTTACACATTAAACTATATTCCGTCACGAAAATAACACAGAAATAAATACGAATAAATTTGTGCAATTATTTATTTAAATAATACAATGCATAAAATAAACTAAAGTGCAGGTGACCTGGAGCTTTACACTCATAAATATATGTAAATATAAGTATAACTTCACAAAAAAAACGTTTATGAGCAAATCAGGCCTCCAAGAAAATAGATATTGATTATTTAATAAGGTATACAGTGTAATGCATTTTGCATTATCTCCATAATACGTAAAAATACTACAAATGAGGGAGTAATATATAAAAGTAGATTTACGTTAACCTATGCATTGTAATATACAGATGTAGGGTGTCACCATTAACAATATACTTACTTTATTGATATACAGTTCATGTTGAACAACTCCTTATAAAAATAGAAAGGAATTCTTGCATGAAGTATCTTTAAGGTTCAACAAAAAGGGATTCAAGAGTTTCTTCTCTTGACACAAAGGCCACAGCATCCCAGTTCTGCAGCATATCCAGCGTCTCCTAAAGCCTTTATTAGTGTCCTTTTTTGCACAGAATAATATTCTAGTTTCGTTTTTGCCACCGATGAGGCCTTGCTTTGAACTTTGTGTGATGACATAAGTGAGTTACGCTCGGCTGATAAGAGCTTATCGACTCCATAGTGTGAAAAAAAATTCATAAAGCTCTTATGGAGCACAGGCCTGGGTGACCCCGTGCATGGGCTGTCGACGGTCAGGTTCAAGCGAGCAAAAAAGACCTTTTGGAATACAGCCAGCTATTTGCGCGCGTCTCTGCATGGGTGTGCAGCTATTTGCGCGCGTCTCTGCATGGGTGTGCAGCTATTTGCGCGCGTCTCTGCATGGGTGTGCTGCGACAGTTGCGGTTTACTTACCAATATTTACATGCTAATTATTGCAGAGAATTGTTTGTTTGTTTGTCGGTCACAGAGATGTCATGGATGATAAGCATGTGGACGATTTTCGAGTTATACGGTAGATCAGGATCACATAACTTAAAGCACAGTTATACAAGGCATTTATTATTATTATTATTATTAAATCACACCAGACTGGCGACGCAGGAACGGAGAAACTCCATGAGGTTAACAAACCCCCACGCAACCAGCCCAGCGGGTGGAGAAAAAAAAGAATAGAAAA
>LQNS02277602.1:7190618-7201479 GCA_001587735.2 Parhyale hawaiensis
GTTCTAGGTGGGGGATGAGGCTAAATGCGGGCAAGACTAAGACCATGCTCGTGCCCAGGTCGCGTACAGTGGGACCTCCTTTTCCTGCACTCATGCTGGATGGTGTATCACTTCCTCTGGTTGATGACTTGGTAATCTTGGGTTTCAATTTTGATCCAAAGTTGACGTTTGAGCCCCACATTCGTTCGGTTGCCTCAGGTGCATCGCAGAAAATTGGTCAATGAGGCGTGCTTGGAGGGTGTTTGGCTCGGTAGAATTGACACGTCGCTGCTTTAATTACTTTGGCCTCCCTCTTCTAGAGTACTGCTCTGTAGTCTGGGGTTCTGCTGCCGAATGCCATCTGTGTTTGCTTGACAAAGTGGTTCGTCGATGTGTGTTCATGCTGGGTGGTGTTAATTGTGCCTTGTGATCTGGCGGATCGTCGCATAGTTGGTGGGGTTTGCTTTTTGTATAAAATCTATAACTGCTCCAGTCATCCACTGTCTGAGTTTCTTCCGGATCCATTTGTTCGGGTGAGGTATACTCGGCGTATTGGTGTTCATGAGTTTGCCTTGGAACCGTTACGATGCCGTACGGGCCAGTATTCCCGTTCGTTTTTTTCCATCGTGTGTGGATGTTTGGAATGGTCTTGATGGCTCTGTTTTTGCTATTGCGGGTATTGGCAGCTTTAAACGATCTGTACACAGAGCTATTCTGTGATCTCGGATCTTTTTTTTTTTTTTCATTCTTTTGTTTTCTTTACCCGCTGGGCTGGTTGCGTGGGGGGTTGTCAACCTCATGGAGTTTCTCCGTTCCTACGTCGCCAGTCTGGTGTGTTTTAGTTATAACTTAACATTCTATGATGAGCTCATATTTTCGTTGGGTCATGTTGGGCTGTGTCAAGCGTCAATCTCAAACCGATTGTGGTTGAAACTGTCGAAAACGCAAACTTAATCTTGCTGCTTGTCCCCGACACATGCAGTTTTGTCCAAAGTTGCAAGTCGAATGTGAAGCCAATCGGATTAGCTCATCTTGATCTAAGTTGGTGAGTAGAATGTGCTTACGCGTGGTGTGCTAACGTTTAGTGATGAATACCCTCAGCACCGTCTGCAAAACAGATGTTTTGTGTCTTTGTTGATAATCAATGTAGTGATGTTTTCTTTTATTTACCATTTTGACAAATAACACATGCACGTCAATTACGCCCTTTAATTTTTGTTCCTTGTTCCAAAGTTACGATTCCCATACGTTATTTACTGCTTCCGTGCGATATTTACTCTTACCAATCGTTAGTTACAGTTCCCATAAGTTAGTTAATGTTCCCAAGCACTATTTACTCTTCCCATTCGTTGTTTGCTGTTTCCATGCGTTATAGTTACTGATCCCATACGTCAGTTCCTGTCCCAAGCGTTTTTCTTAATGCAGTATAAATTCATCGCTTTCTATTTTGGAATGAAAATTTCACATGACAGCGATGACACTAAGATTGAGTGGTTAACTTACCGTAACCTTGTTGTCCAGATTTCTTCGTGAAACTAGCACCTTAATTCAAAATTACAACCCTAATTTTAAGACCTTTAACTGCGTTGTCTAGAGCTCAACGAGTTCATTCATAAGTAACAAAACCTAACGTTGTCTGAGAGTAATACTTATGAATCTACAGTGCAGTTATTTTGCAAGTTCTGTGCCAAATAATTTAAACTGAAGGCATTTCAACGGGTATGTGTATCTGCTTATGGAAAGACTAAGCGTTTCTTAACCGTTGAATACAGTTCCCATGGCCTATGTACCAAAAACTTCTACTTCTAATAAAACCTACGCTTCGTTGTCCATGCCTATAATTGTAAACTAGCAGGGCATGATATTTAGCTCGTCACCTATAAATAACTGCTATAACGAATTTAGTAGTGTATCGTGACAATTGTCTACTGCTACCGCACTACATATTACAGACCCAAGAGCTTTGGGAGCTCACAAAATTATTCAGTTAGGCAGTAAATATTTCGTTTTTTTATGAAAGCACTCGATTCATCTAAGAAAACTATTGATCAGTGAAATTGCAAGGGTAACTGCAACAGTAAACGTAGACTGCAGTTCGCTTTGGTTGATTGCTCCGCTGTATACGATGCGGTTGAAGTAGCCGTCGTTGACTGAGTACCTTCCTGACCTCGTCATTTCGTCCCTTTTTGGCAAATAAAGACCTGAAAAGTAAATCAAAAGGAGTAACATAAACTTGAAACCAAGCTGATTAGTCAGTCTTACAACAGTACTACTACTACTGTAGGTACTGCACGTACAGTAGTTGGTGCCATACTGGCATACGATTACCCAACTTAAGAACGCGGTTGGTTTTTTTTTTTTACAGCCCTCTGCGCCGCTGCTTTCCGTCGCTCTGATGCGATTATTCAATAAATCTATTGACTGTTTGCATTTCCCCAAAATTCCAACGATTTTAACGGTTCAAGCGCCAAAATGCGTCTCTATGAAACCGCTTTCCGACGTGCTACATATGAGCCTAATTTGACCCATTCGGAAATTTGAACCTATTATGTGTAACATACAAAAATTTGGACCCATTATGTGTAACATACGATTTACACTACACGGGCAGAAACACAGCATCGTCAGAAACGCATTCCATTTATACCTCGGTATGTTCCCTTGTTAAGTAGCCAAAACTAGCTTAACCTAATTCCTACAGTCCATCCAAAAATAAAAAAAAAATCGAAATATAAGTAAAAAAAACATGTGTACCTTTATACTTTTTTCTGCTGCCGACAACTGGATTTTCCTTTTTAGCAGATCGTAATTATGATTCTAATACGTTATTATGTCATTGGATCTTACCTGTAGAGTTGATGGTGCCAGAGAAGTAGTAGAAGTATTTGGGCGAGTCCAGCTTCAGCGAGTTGAGGCTGTTGTCCGCCACCGGCCGCACAAACGAACACCACACTTGGTTTGTGTCTGTATCTTCCCGCTCCAGACGCAATTCCTACAGAGAAAAGTTGGAACGGTAACACCCTTTAAAAGCACATCACTCAAAGACAATCAAGTTTTGGGTGGTTCCTATATGAATTAAACGCTTTAATGTACTTAGGTATGTATAAATAAAAGCAATGAACATAATAAGTGAATTATCTGTTTTCTGTTCCACTTAAGAATATACATACATAGGCCAGAAACATGAATTATCCATCCCATAGAGTAATGCGCCTGATACAATGGGGATATTCCGGTGAAAAGTTCTCTCCATCTCTTGATGTTGACATATTGCTTTAAATTTTGGCTGTGCAGGCAGAAGAATGGATATGTAGTAAGGTGCATTGTTAGCTCCTTAGCAGAATCATGACACTTGAAATAGGTTGTTGCAATATGTTAATGCGATATTTTTACGGCTATTTTTACTGTAAACAGACAGAAAGCTAATGTCCAAAATAATACTTGTCTAAATTATGTACTTCAGCTCTAAATAAAATTCTATTTTACATCTCATTTCAAAAAAGGAAAACTTTGCAGCTAAAGGCGATCAGAAATATTATCTTTCTTATTATTTCATGACTACCAAAATTTCGATAAATTGACGACACCTATGTCACTTTTACATTTCAAACACTGCAACCCATGAGGTCACAAAATATGGAACGTTCTTCACAACCCTTCCCATTATGTTGCTGCGAGCACAGCATCGGTTTTTGCGAATACAGTTGTTACCCTGCAAAAAATTGGGTTCCAGTGCAGTGTGTGGTCTCCTTGAGACTATGTGTCAGATTGGGTTAGATTGGATTAGATTAAGTTCGCTAGGAATAGGTTGGGTTCAGCTAGAATAAGTGCCTGGCCTTTCTTTCGGCACACAAATTACACCTGAAGCAAGCAAGATTTCTTTAAAATATTCCCCATCTCTGCAGTTTTTCGTCACGGCAATTATTCAAGGATTAACTGTGAAGTTTGGAACATCTTTATTACTTTTCAATTTTCTTAATCACAACAGGGCTTAAATTCGCAAACGGCTTATTTAGCGGGATGTTCTAGCGAGTAAAGTTGCATGTCACGGTCATAAATATTTTTCTTCCATGAACTGAGAACGTTTTGTATTGTTTGTTCCCATGGATAGCTGCTTCTAGTTTAGAAGATACTGTATGTATATCAAGGATGCGTTCCAGGTAGTTCTTGATATGAACCCTACTTGCTTGATGTAATTTAATTATATAAATCAAAAGTTTTATTTCTGCGTGCTAGATATGATGTACTCCTGAATAAATGTATACAGTACTTGACGGAAAAATTTTTGACAGCCTTTATAACATGCGGCCTATCTGAAATTCAGGCATATGTATGCATATTCATTAGGTTAGGTACGTGTTCAAGTGGAACCGAATCTGTCCTATCCTAGCCAAACCTAATCTTAACTAACCTAATTGTATGCAGCCAAACAGTATTTCAGGCAGACTGCATGCTATTCATTGCTTTACCAGAATAAAATTTTGAACCTAAAAGATAGAGCAAGCAAGGCTTTTACCCTGCGGTGAACTCATTTTCTGATGTAGGCTATAATGGCATTAAAAGCAAAAGCCCTTCACAAAGCAGAGAACTCAATGATATATGTAATCTTAACAATTATATGAAGGACTTCCTTTTACTAAACTCACCCCTCGGTGTAAATCGGGCATGTCGCTGACGGTGTCAACAAGGTAGTGACCGAGTGTTGCTTGCAGCGTCGATGGGTCGCGGTAGCAAACGCTTACGTCAGCACTGTTGGGTTCCGCCGGGTTACTTGTTACCGCCAAGGCCACGTAGCTCTGAAATAGCCGTACATGTGTTACAGTAAGACTGTAGAACCGGTGAGTGCAACGAATTCCTGAAATTCCAAGGATTCCGTGTAGTTAGACGAATCGAGTTCGGGTAGGCTGGGAACAGAAAATCTTCGTTGAGGGTAAAGGTTAACCCCTTATTGCCTCAATAGAACATCACTTTTCGTAGGAAAAACACTACATGTAATGCCTCATATGTGTACTGTAGGCACTAAAGGGTTAAGTCAACTTGACTGCACCCTCCACTGGGAAACCCACAAACACTGGTTCGTGCTGCGGATTTAGGCCGGCTGGCCCCAGAGGAGTAATTAAGGCTGCAGGTCAGCTACTTTTATGCAGTTTTTATATGGGTTCTAAATTACATATTTCCTAGAATTACCCGAAGTACGTATTTTTTATTCACGAGGGCAAATATTGAACGCCTTTGAATAAATATTGTGAACCTAATTAAAAACAAAAATAGCTTGCCGACGACAAGGAAACCTATACAGTATATACTGTCCGTTGCTCAATTAGGTTAAGAACCGGGAGGAAAGATTCGTTTAAAGAATCGAAAAATGTACTTGCGGAAAATTTTTAAAACTTGGGAATTTTGTGAAATAAGTCATTTTATATTTTTATTGACACATAAAATATCGGAAAAGTTCAGCAAAATGTGGTATCCACGTCGTAACCTAGCGCTTTCTGTCATCATTGTATTAAACAACCTATCTCTTCTTTTAGGCAGGTATTTGCTGTACTTGTTTCATCATCATTCAACTCTACAAAGAGGAAACAAATTTTATTTACGAATAATTCAGGATGCTGATGTGTAATTTTGCACTATCCTAATTCACTGTAACAAAAAAAAATGTTCTTCTTGACCGAATAACGTCAAATACTTCCATAGAATATCAATAGAACAACCAAATTTAATTTCGGGGCTTGATGGTAATATGCAGACCGTTCACGCTACATAGTCTTAACCTTCCTTGTTGGCTGGCGAATAGCAAGCATAAAGAGCAATGTCTAGACTTTGGTTTGGCATTGGCAAGTGTCAACTAAATTTGCATCGAAAAGGCACCAAGAAAAATAGAACATGTAGATTATAAAAAAGCAATTTCATCGTAGAGGGAAGACTTACATCGTTCGTTGGCGTGTAGCCTCCCAACGTAATTTCCAGACTTCGGTTAGTATTTGTAAGCGTCATGGTCGCCATGTAGAGCGCGGCGTACCCAGGGCACATGGTGTGGCCCCGAGGGCACTGCCTGTAGCAGCTTTTGCTTTGGGCACAGTCCCTTGTGGATACGGCTGACGGAAGAGTAAATGTTTAGTAACTAAATTACTCACGGAAGCGTTTTATCCTATAACTATGGAAATTTTCACTGGTACGTATGTTCTAAAAGCGTACTTGTTTATCTGCAGGAACATTTTCAAAATGCGGAAATTTTTACTGGTAGAACCGTTTTAAATGCAGAAATAAGTATTGTGGAATTTTAAAACGCGAAAATTTTTGTATCTACAATTGTTTCACATTCTTATATTTTTACTCCTACAATTGTTTTAATGAGGTAAGTCTTAGTTCCATCAATGCATTACATGCGCGACTGTTGATAATAGCAGACATGGTTGCACGGAACTTCCTTATACGAATATAATTATTGTTATAATTTTAGTTTGGGAAAAGTTTTACTCACCGAAACAGTTGCTTAGAGATACTTTTGCTTTAGGAAGTTATTCATTACTTACGGAAGTAGCTCAGGGTCAGCGGTTGTGATTTGGAGACAAAGTAGCGACGGCCTGACTGCGTGGAGACGCTTGCACTGAAACATATACGATGATGTGAAGCACAAGCAATGATACTGGTAGACAAGATGTGGTGACCCTAGCGTAGTTATGAGGTCAATAAGCCAATTATACCGATGATGAAGCAATTACAGTATGATGGCAATAAAGCAAATGTGAGAACCATGGGGCAACTACACCTACAAAATATATCAGATTTTCACGAAAGGGGTATTTACCGGTAATACCAGCACACTTATGCAAGTGAACTGGTAATTTTGGATTGGTAACCAAAATGTCACGTCCAGGTTTTCTAAAAGTAAAACGTTGAAAAATAAAGAATAGAGCATGACGTAGGTAAAAGTATTCTTCGGAGGAATTCCTTTGTTAAGTAAGGCGATTCATACGTCATTCATATCAACGCTTTTGCTTATCCACTTATCCGAAAGTGTTGCTGTTCCCTAGAAGTAGCAGGAAAGTTTTTTTCTTTTTTTTGCTCTAGATTGGAAGAGGTTTCCGTGACTTGCCTATAGTGAGAAAAACTGATTTGACAGTTATCATTTTTAAACCTTTTTGTGGCGTACACAAAGTTGAACTGACAACGACGCTACAAAACGTTTGGACGAGTAGACGAGAGCACGCGTTGATTTGAATGACGTATGAACACGGCCTGAGTTGCCAGTTATACTCGCATATTGGTAAAAGCATCTCAAAACACCTTGGGTAAGAAAAGGGTGCAGTTACTCACATAAATTCGATGCTACCGCGGTCAGTGTCTGGCGCTACCCACAGGAAAGTCAGGTTGGTCAGCAGAACCGGCCTCTGCCGGTCAGTTACCGTATTACCCTCCAGATATCCTGCAATTAGAAAATATTGTATTCAAACTATCCGTGAAATATCCTGAAAAGTTACGTATTATTAGCGGTTTAGTTGCAACTCTTAAGAAATTTCAAGCTATGTGTAAATTACAGGTTTGGAAATTATTCTCGTAGGATTTTTAATTAAGTGAATATTGGACATTATACTTGAGGCATCCACTGCTATTAGAAAATACGATTCTCGGTAAATGCTTTTTCAAATTGTAAAGTAAAATACATGACACTGGGAAAATGCCAAGAAGCGGAAATCACGATTTCATAAACTACCTACGGAGATTCGTGGGATAATTAATTTTAGTTGTTTGGTAATGACATTGCTGTCGAAGAAGGTTCGCTAATACGAAGTATTTATAAAGGCTGCTGTCGCGAACCTGAAATGGGGAAAAATTACTTGAGCGGAATTCTCATTATTTAAAAATGCTTACCATCAGAAAAAACCCACATATAGAGTCCCCAGCTTTTTGAAATTACGACTTTTTTAAAAAATTACGAGCATATATTTTAAATGTTTAGAATTACATTTTTCTAAAGTTCCACGAACTAATTATATTAAAATTGTTCAGAAATATTCTGACCCACCTTCAGGGCAGGTGAGTAGCTGCGCCTGCCGAGGTGGGTCGATGAATCGCCCCACGGTTCGAAACCTGTTTTGTCCCAAGTTTTGGCGCGCCTGCAGCATGAAGCCTTCGAAATATTGCGTAGAGTGGAGCGTGACTGCAAAATAACGGTGTGATATTAGTTCCTTTAAGTGTGGTGCGTGTAGCTTAAGACAGTTACCGTTACAGTAACATAAAGATGAATTACTTCGACAGATTCATCGCTGTCACGGAGAGCGTTTAATCAACATTGTATACAAAAAGAAAGGCTTCCAATAACTGCCTTGATGCTTTCAGTAGCTGAGTATACTATAGCGGGGCACAAATATCGGTGATATCATCAGACATGCATATACGTAGCTATGTGTCATGTATAAACACGTATGCTTTACGTAGCTTTGACGTTCGGTCTTATGATGTACATTACTGAAAAAAATGTAAGACATAAATCATTGGAAATATTTACAAAGGCAAGTACTGGATTCAAGCTACTGAACTGAGATTGTTATAGTAATTATGAAATTTAGTCTCGTATCGTTAGAGAATTATTATAATGATTCGAATTATTGCCTTGCATGTCTGTCACCAAATTATAGCCTCGCAAATAGGCACCAATTTCATCGTTTGAGATTTTAGAATGTCTATATATTCGATTGCTTGTGTACAGTTTATGTACCGTCATAATTCTATATATATATATATATATATATATAGAAAGAGTATTGCTATTTGTAAAGTATACATTATCATTATATTCAATGAAACACAACATGTTCACTTCCCAAAATCAATTCGCAATGAGTCAACAGAGGCGCTTCGGATTCATCCTCTTTGATCAGGGTAATAGAATCCACTTAGGTTTCTGCCGTCCTAAACTTCAATCGTGAGCCTTCAATTCGTCGCTTTGTGTCGAGTTTCAGGTGTTAATCGCAAAGCTGTTACATATGAGACGGATGAATCAAAAAACAGGATGGCGTTTGCGTCTGACCCGAACGCTATCGGTTCGCACTTAACACCTGTAGATCGATCCAAAATACCGAATCCACAGCACTGTATCAAAATTCAGATAAGTTCATCTTTTTGGATCAGATTATCTTGATCAAAATAAGCTAATGGAACACGCCCGTGTTATTGAGTTTATTCAGAGGACAACCTGCTAACGGTAACAAGAGTGAGAATTGTATATCAGCATTAATCTTACAGTTTAGTTTTAAAACTTTCTCCACCTTCCTAAAATTCACGAGGCTGTCACTTGTCAGCTTTCGTAAAACCAATCGGGAATAAAATTTAGAAATTGCACATATCACTGAATTAAAATCTTTGACGACGTTTCGGCTATCGACAGCAGCCATCTTCAGGTATTAAAAATCCTACCATCTGTAAAAGTTAGGACAAAAGTTACGAGTGGTGAGAATGCGCAACATTCGGCAGTCATTTTACGACCCATCAAATATTTATTGCCTTATTCCCGATATTAATTATGGTCTGACATCGATGTTTCAACCTTCGGTTTAAGTTCTCTTAGATAATTCAGAGAAGTTCTGTTATGCCGGAATCTTTATTATTTGAATACAGTGTCACGTCATCGGTCAAGATCCGATAATGTCAGGGACGCGCGTGACATTTTCTGCTTCGCGGCATTTCGCAGAAGAACTTCAGAGACATAAAAAGGAAAAGAACCTCAGTTCTTGGATGCTCTGACGGTAGCAGGAACACAGTACACACTTTACGTACAATCTCTCAGCCTTGACTTGCGATTGCTGCAGTCTAATTTATTGTAAGTGAAGTTTAATCTTCAACTTAAGCTCAATATAAAATATTTCAAGTTCAATTTCAAGTATCTGCGTTACACTTTGCTGTATATTTTATTGTAAATCATGATTGCTCTTGAAATTTTGACCTGGTCCCCTGAGGGGCACTGAGAGAGAAGACTTATTAACGGGATAGGTCTTATGCTGAATAACCCAACCGGTCCACCTTGATGACGCCACTGCACCCATAATCAAGTCCAGCATTAACCAGAACAGCAAGATCTTGGGCACAGTGACGTCACCAAGAAAGCCCAATGTTTTACGGATATGTTGGACTAACCAACATGTGAAGTGTGTTCTTAAGGATATAATACCTACAGTTGTTAGTTAATCGAATCCATCCATTCTTCGCCAGTACTATTTAATGTTATTCATGTCATGATGGATATTCTGATTCATTAGTTAATCAATAATTTTCAAAATTCTATCACGTTTCATGAGATGATTTTTTGCTTGTGGTTGTTATCAACTTGGTGAAACTGAGACTGTTCGATAACGACATCGAAGCCATCAAATTGGTAAAAACGTTATAGATAGTAATTTCGTTAATCGAAGTCGTGGGATATCAATTAGTTACCACTGATCGTTCTATTCCGTCCCGAGACAGGGACTATATCCCGATGACCTCGATCCAGCACGCATTCCAGTTCCAGATTTGCTGCATCGGGTGTAAAAAAATTCGTTCGTGCAGAGCGGTTATAACCGATCGGTGGTATAGCGTGGAATGAAAATTTATGTCGCCTGCACGCGCGCCTACAGCTGCGGGCCTGCTTCTTGCCTCAGCTGTGACTGCGAGTCGATCCTGGACTTGAGGATGAATTTTGCCAATACAGTATAGTAATGTCAGTAGCCATTCTCTAATCTTTGCCAATGTTAGTAACCTACATCTAGTCTCTGTCAATGTCAGTAGACATCCTCTAGTTCTTGCTAATGCCAGTAGCCAACATCTAGTCTCTGTCAATGTCAGTAGACATCCTCTAGTTCTTGCTAATGCCAGTAGCCAACATCTAGTCTCTGTCAATGTC
>LQNS02277602.1:7204552-7219108 GCA_001587735.2 Parhyale hawaiensis
GCCAGTAGCCAACATCTAGTCTCTGTCAATGTCAGTAGACATCCTCTAGTTCTTGCTAATGTCAGTAGCCAACATCTAGTCTCTGTCAATGTCAGTAGACATCCTCTAGTTCTTGCTAATGCCAGTAGCCAACATCTAGTCTCTATCAATGTTAGTCGCCATCCTCTAGTCCAGTGTTGTCCAAACAGGGGTCGGCGTACCCCTGGAGGTACGCAACATAGTTCATGAGGGTACGTGAAGATATCTCGCATTAAATTGCGTAAGTAATTTTCAAGCATTTTATTAATCAGCATTTTGACCTTCATAATATATCTTAAATTATTTACCAACACTCATGTAATGCAGTCTTTTCATAATTGATATACTATTTCCATGATTATCGTAAGCAAAACTGAGTTTCGTCAGCCATGGTGAGTGGGGGGGAGGAGGGTACCTAACAGTAGGAAAAGATAATAAATAGGGGTACAACAAGCGAAAATGTTTGTAGAACACTGCTCTAGTCCTTACTAATGCCAGTAGCCATCTTTCAGTGCATGAAGAAGTCTCAAATATCCCGGTATGAAACAGTGAAATAAGGATCTATACGCTTTAGTAGCCCCGAGCCTCCGCTGTTCTTTATATAAACAGAAAGGGAATGAGTGAGCAGATGGCTGCCGAATAGAAGTTTAGTTATCTCTAAATGAATGAGGGACTTGGTCAGTTCAGTGTCCAAGTGATAATCTAAACTGATAGTAAATAATAGCAAAAAGGCTATACAAAAAGGAATTTAAAGTCCAAACTTGAAAATTCAACATCCTTGGTACGATCGAGGAGTGTTATGCAATCATACTGTATTAATTAAATTTTTAATCCATTTGTATGACTACAGAATGAGAATGGCTCATAAGTAATTTTTTTTAATTACGTTCGTTCAATTCATCATACTATTAACTGACTGTTGAATACTCCCATTGTACGATGGCAAACAGTTATACAGTTGAGTGTCTTCAGTAAATTTATTATTCCTTCTTAGTTCTACTGTACAGTCTCTCACAGACCTGGAAACTCCAGATTTACTTTGTGCATTTGATTGTGCGTTTTGCAGGATCTTATTTTATTAGGGCACTATAAAAAATTAATTATATAAATTTACTTATTTTTTCTCTCTGGCACGATGGTGTCTGTCAATGCCTATCGTTTTATTCTCCGCTATAAAACATTTGGGGATTTTACCGTTCATTTCACGTGCCATAACTTTACCACTTAACTCTCTCCTATCTTTCATGAAATTACCTGTCATAATTTTGAGTCGCCGGTACTTGTCTTCGCTGGTGAGAATGGTAACTGGGGAACCTCCTGATCCCCGGGAGGCAGGTGGTGGCATGGTGGTGGTAGTAGTGGTGGTTGGTCTGGTGGATGTTTCGAGTTGCTGAGCAGCTGATTCCAACCCGGACTGAAACATCTTGCGAAATGGAACATCGTCTTCTGCAGCTTCACCCACTGCTTCAATGCTGGAATATTTCTTGAGGGCGGAAGACTTGAACAGTTTTTGAAATGGGGTATTGCTGAAAGTATCTTCGTGGTGCACATCCTTTTTTTGAGAAGGTGAACTGGTATAATTTTTTAGAAGACTTTTAGCTGGCACCGTCATGGGTGGGCCGGCTGTGCTCGTATTCACGGAAGTATCTTTCATATTTCTTTTAGCCAAAGTGTCATTCCCAATTCGAACTTGGTTACGTTCAGTGACAATAGTAGTATATTCGGTAGTTGAATTATACAACAACGTTGTTTGAATTGACATCGTTGTAACTGATTCAGCAGTAGCATCCTTGGCAGCACCTTCATTCTCATTTTCAGTAACGTAATCGCTCTTCATTTCTTCAGAAAGGTTACGCTCCCTTTCAACCACTTCTCGCTTGACGCGTTCACTTTCCGGCAGTTTTTCAACCGACTGTTCACTCCTCTTGATTGGTTCCGATTTTGAGTTAGCCTCTTGCGCCTCTTTTTCTTTCTCCGCCATCATTCTCTTAATTTCCTGCTCCTCTTCCACTCTCAGTTTCTGTATTTGTGCCAAGTGCTTAGGTATGAGATCAGAACATGAAAATCGAGAATAGAAATAGGTGACACTTTGTGCACTAGAGTAAGTAGTTAAAACTGCTAGTAAAACTAGAGCGGTTAGCAACTGAGACAGTAACCGCTTCATATTGTTCTGTTTACTGCAAGCTGTTTCACTATGAACATCGGCTTGATTTTTACTGTTGACTGGGGACTGTACTGCCGTAACGAGCTTTCCTGTGAGTTTTCGGATTATATTCTACTGTTATTGGAAAATTGCACTGCCCGTCGAAATTGTTCTTTACTTATTGGGTTCTATTCTACTATTAACTGAAAACAGTTATATGCTTTCAAACGTGAATTCACACTTATTTATTGCTTGTAAACGGGTTGAATCCTTCATATACTGACTTGCTGAAAGTAAGGTTCGCGCATTTTGAAAAAAAAATCATACCCTGAATTTTGCTACTCTCAACTATATGCAGCTTTAGGAAAGTGTACTATGTTCCTTTGAAGCCACTGCTTGGATGCTAATTTCTTCTTGAGAAAAGTTTCAAGAGGGTGAAAATATTGTTCCTTAAAGAGAAGTTATTTTGTTCTTTCTTGAACGCTGTTCCGTTGTTTTATTTTTGCCTCCTGACAACGGAAACTTTTTACTTAGTCTATGCGCTGCTTATTCTCCACACAACGCAACCGATTCCGTATTTTCACAATGTTTTTCCCGTTTACAGTGCTAAGTTCCTGTGCGTGGTAGCAGCGTCTGCAGTTGGATTGGACTGTCCTGAAAATGGAAGAAATACAAAACTTGAATACTTTATTTGACGTTTCAAATATTATTTTATTGAAAAGTTTTTCTCATTGAAGAATACGGTCAGTTCTTTTACATTAATAATGTTTAGATTAATTTAATCTTACTAGCGGTAGACGGTGCCGCTATTATGCTTAAGTCGGGTGGTGTATTCTGTATACAATACCATTATTGTATAAATAGACATATACATATTACAGATATTTATATATTACTGTTGTTGATTCTATCAAGCCCAATATTTATCCAGACAGGGAGCTCATCCCGCTGTCCTTGGGCTTAATTAAATAAATTAATACTAGGGTTTAGGTGAGGTTGAGGTCCCTGTTCGACTACTCATTTAATCCATAATAAATATATATGTAAATAAGAAAGGTTATATATGTAAATCCATATAAAATCGCCAACTCTATCTTACCTTAGCGTTAGCTAAGTCTGAGGGATATCTATCCCTCTGCGTTGACGTCACATAATGTCTGTTTCCTGCGTCTACTGACAATTTTTAACGTGTTCTTCCTCATTTTCCCAGCTTGTTAGTCTCATACGTGAGTTTCCTCTTTGCTTAACATACTGCATGTCCCTTCTCTTTGAATTGCAGTTAGCGCAGTTCGTAGGGAATGTTCAACTAGCAGTAAAATATATACCGTATAATAGAGTTTTCGGCTGTCCCGGAAGCTGCTTCAAATTTACGGTGTTAACTTCTCGGACGGCCAATATTATTTTTGCGTAAGATACTAACTTCCTGCCCCTTCCTGTTCTCCATTGAAACGTCATTGCAGTGGCTGCAGAGGCTCTAAACTAACAGATTAGATGAAATAGAACGTTAGGTCGCCCGACCACATCATGACGATTAGATTAAATAGTAAACAATAGATGGACCAACAGGCCCATTCCCATAGAGCATCCGGGACTTATGCGTCGGCCCTCTACGAGCTATTGCCATTACATCAGACCCATAGAGATGATATCTGGGGAAGAAATTGAAGAGAATTTATTAAGCTAAAGAGTTGATCGTACAAGCATAACTAATAACTGCAAATACGCAAGGCTCGGGGACAGTGAGGACATGAAAGAAAATGAATTAAGGTAACATGGCTAGTACCCGTCCACCATGCTAGTAGCCGTCCACTTGGCTTTAAAAACTTCCTCTGTGAAAACTAGCAGTACTAGAGAGCCGTACATAGGCTTAAACTGCAGGGTACTACTCAACTTACAGCTTAAGCCTAGATATAGCTCTCTAGCACTGCTAGTTTTTACACTGGAAGTTTACAAATCCAAGTGGAAGGCTACTAGCATATAGTGGACGGGTACTAGACATATTACTCTACGGTGGAGTCGAATCTTTGGCCGTTACAAGTTTGGGAAAAAAAAGAAAAGCAAGCCATCGAAAAAATAAAAAGCAATAGCAAATGTTCTTTTTCTTATGCTTCTATCACTCTTCGGTAAAATTGAAAATCGTGCCATTTTTGAGCGATAATAGGACCTATTGTCGATGATGAAAAAGAAATGAGCGAAATGACAAAATCCTATAATTTTACGAACCGATTCAACTAGAAACTCCTAGTACCACTTTGACTTTGAATTCACGAAACACAGCATTGAATTAGTCATAAATGAACTTGGCAGCAACAGTGCAGCGGGAGCAGATGAAGCGCCAGTAAAAATACTCAAGATGTGTAAGCTAAGGCTAAGCATGTCTTGCCCTCTATACATTATGTGACGGAAATCAATGGATGAAAGAATAATACGAGTTATGTACCTACAAACATTCAATTATTACACCTGTTCCCAAAGCTGGAAATAGTATGGATGCAGTCAACCTAATTCAAAGGGAAATTATAAATGATAAAGTGTCAGAAGGAAAATCGCTTCTCAGTGGAGTCCCACAAGGTACTGTGCTTGGTCCATACTCTTCCTTATCATGACCGATGACATGGGGTACCAATGCAAGTTTTCATTCCCACCTCGTTTGCAAATGACACAAGAAAAAAATATTAGCAGCGGTGCAGTCCCTCGCAGACGTACGGTCTGTGCATTTAGATTTTAAGTAACATCTTTCGGGGGTCATCTGACAGCAACAAGACCTTCAACGAAACAAAAAAATTCGAACTGTAACGATATGGGAAAAGCTTTCCTTTATTGAATCGACAGCATCTTACGCAGCAAGTCATGGGAGCGAAATCGAAATAAAATTTTAACAAGTATTGGGGTGAGAATGCACGATCGATAATGCCACTTTTGAGAATCATGTGGCCAGAGATGTTACGAGGGAAAAAATGGAGTGGATGGGTGCTTTGAACTTTCTTTTCGTGAGAAGCAGACACAACGCTCACATTATGGAAGCAACTGGTATTGCCTAGGGTACAATACTGTTCATCTCTTTGGATACCGAGCAACAGTAAATATCTGGAGCGCCTCGAGGCGAATCAGAGATCATTCACTGCGACAACTCAAGGCCTGTAAGATTTAAACATTCACGAAAGACTTGTTCACTCAATTGTACACTCAATTCAAATGTACTCAATTCAACGGATAATCGGGCGCTCTACGATGATATGTTTGGAAAATTATGGAAGGAATAACGTACTATCATTGTAACGTACTATCATTGTCAATTGGCGAATCCTTTACAAAAACTTAGACCTTATTGGTCGGACCTGTGAAGTGATAATTCCGATCAGAAATGGTGGCGATGCAGCAGCCACAAAGTATTTTAACAGCTTCACTGTGCGGGATGCGAGGCTGTTCAACAAAATGCCTCGTCACATTCGCAACGGCACCAGCATTGAACTTATGAAGTTCAAAAACTTGCTGAATGCATACTTACTGAAAGTGGCAGGCAAACCAGCTGTAAGCGGTCGTGCACTGTGAGAGTAATTCGCTACTAACCCTCCCGCTGCCACTGAATGCAGCATCACTTCTGCACAAAATAGACGGTGTGAGCAACACCACCTGGACCTCAAGGTAAGGTGAGATTCCGAGAATTGGAAGCGAGAAATGGTTGTGTACAAAGTGTTCCAGGTACCAGACAGAACTGGCATCTAGTCTGACAGAAAAGGTTAGTCGGGCAAGCTATTGATTCTAGCAGCAGTTCCAGGAACTTCAATGATACATTCACGCAAATGTCAACACTGTAATTGCTGAAACGCGAAGTGGATAAGTGAATTATCATTTGAGTTATATTCATGCAAATGATATACCAGTAGTGCGTGAAGCACACATTAGATAAATGAGTTATGAACGCAAATACTGCACATCCGCTAAACGCCTTATTTCCCACCTTTCTAATCCCGTAAAGCAGAAACAGATTTATCTTGTGGACTATTTTCTATACTATTTAATCTTCCACGATGTCTCTTATTAATCTGCAGTATTTCAAGCAAATTCATTCAAAGAGCACTTTTTAAAATTAAAATTACTTGGTTAACTGCAGTGCAATTAAGTATTCCTACATTATTTTAATTTTAGGCGTGTGAACTGTAGAAATTTTTAGAATAGCCTTGTAGGTTGCTGCAATTCATCAGTTCTACAACTCCTGCAATGTTTCTTCAAGTATGTTCAATGATGCCAATTTTTCAGCCTGCTGCTGAGTATGTAGGTACTCCGTGACTGACGTCGATCGTTTGTCTCTTAACGCCAACTAAACTAACTACATGTTAATCACTAAACGGAAAGTTCATAGCAGCCCAGTAATTATCATTAGACGCGTAAGTCTGCAGAGAGTTGATTTGATGAACTTTTTGGGAATTACTCCAGACGAGAAATTGTCCTTCAAACCTAATTGTGCATCCGTCCAACCAAAATATTATCGAGAGCATTGGGCGTTATGAGGAGGCTGTCGCACAGGTGCCATACGCGGTGCTGCGTACTCTGCACTTCAGTTTGTTTTACAGCCACCTAACTTACGGTATTGTTGTGTTGGGTAGCAGCAGTACTGTCATGGCTGCTAAGCTTACGAGATTACAAAACCAGGTTTTTAAGCTTTGACATCCGAGTGGCCACGCTGAGATGCAGTTAGATCTGCTTCTGACTTTCAACAATGTTTATAAATATTTTTGCGTCCTTCAATTCTTTAATGTTGCACAAGGAAATCATCAGTATTTTCTACATAGACAGAACTTTCTCAGACGGCACATAACTACTCAACGCGCATGGTATCGCGGAGCCAAGTAACAAATGTGTTTTGTCGCACGACTGAAGCTATTAGAATATGGAACGAACTACCCGTCACTGCTCGGGAAACTTCATGTAGACGGAAGTTTAGCCAAACCGTTAAGCGCTATTTGTTAACAGGCGCAAAGCTTTGGGTAGCCCATGATATACGTAAGTTCTTCTTTCTCTTCAGCTACAGGGCTGCTTAGTTAGGCTTGCCCATAGTGTGGGGAGTGGCGAGCTCCGGAGGGAGTCGTCCGTTGCTGGGCTTAGCGAGGCTGTCTTGAGGTTTCTTCCTCTGAGCCCACTTTGCTTCGTATATTTTTTTAGCTTTTCTCCTAGCAAGCCTCATTCTGTTTTTCTGTTCAGTCCTGAATACCTTAGCCATTAGCTAGGCCATCGGGACGTCTGTTTTTCGTGCCCAGATAGCTTTCTTTCATCCTCGTGCTCCTACTGACAGAGATTTCTGTTGTTCTTTCTCTTCTTTCCCAACTTGCTGTTCCCATGCGCGTCAACTCATGCATGAGTTCTACTTCTTTTTTACATTCTTTGTCCCTTTTTTCGTCCTTTTTTTTGGATCACAGTGTACTCTTTGGGGTAGGTTGGCTTATTAAACTATGAGAATACTGTGTATTACTACTTCAGTCCTGTGTATTACTGTGTATTACTACTTCAGTCCTAAAGTACAGTCGAAGATTTGTCGTCGCCGCTGTCCTGCAGTGCTGTCTCTACGTTACTCATATCATTCTGTTTAGTTCTCCTTGAATTGTCACATATTTTTATTGTCTCACTAGTTCTTATACCGCTCGGGTAGTCAGGCTCAATTTTATAGGCTACTACTGCTTCTACTATATTTATTCTTGATGGATTTGTGTCTTTCCGAGCGACTCTGGTGATATAGTAGCCTTAATTAGCTCTGCAGAGCTACCAAGAAGGTTTAATGCATCTCCAAAGTGCTAAACACAACTTTTAGAGTCTTATATTTTGTTTTCATTGTTCTGTAGATTTGTGTTGATAAATTTTATTATTATTACGTATTATTCGAGTCATGTAGCAAATATGCGAGCCCCGCGAGTATTGATATGTTCTTGCATCGATTTCGATGCAAAACCTGGTGTGTATCAATTATGATTTTTGAATGCTATTCCAATCGACAAGTTAAACTTTGTAAATTCCGAAAACTCTCCGTCGAAAGACTGAAGCTATGATTTAGTCCGTTGTTGATGTCACTAGAACACTATACGTCCAGGCGTCAAGGAACATAAAAACTCAACTGAAGCACAAGGCCAACTCATGACACCCTTTTAAACCCTCCTATGAAACGCCGCCCAAATATTGCAAAATCATGGTTAATTTAAACACCTGCAACTCTACATGGCCGAACACAAATCCTGGCGTTGAGCTCTAAAAGGCCGCGTATTGGGGAATAGGTGAAGAGATTCCGAAACTCTATACAGCCACCAATGCACTGTTAATGGATCACCCGCAACCTTCGTGTTACTCCAAGCGATTTTGGTTGGATAAAGTTTGGGGATTTTTATGCAGCATAATCAATTGCGTAGTTTTTCTGCAGCTTATTTTGCAGCGACAGATGAACTTATGCGTAAGCAAAGCTATCGGGAAACGATAAAGTTACAAACTTTTCTCTTTGGTGGACTGATACTGTAGGAAATACCATGTGATGGAGAGATGGTGTAACACATATTTGTCTGACGGACCGATAACTTCATGAACTCTGAGTCTTGTGAACAGATATTGTAAGAAATATTTGTCTGGTAGACAGACACTGTATACTGTATCACCAGCAAAGACGCTAGGCTGACAATATTTACCTTGATTTGACTACTATTGACTGCTCACCAGGAAACCATATTCAAAAACAGCCATAAAAAGCAAGACCAGGCTGCAAAATGTATAAGATATCTGGTA
Source organism: Parhyale hawaiensis (assembly GCA_001587735.2). Taxonomy (NCBI): domain Eukaryota; kingdom Metazoa; phylum Arthropoda; class Malacostraca; order Amphipoda; family Hyalidae; genus Parhyale; species Parhyale hawaiensis. The sequence goes on from LQNS02277602.1 coordinate 7,213,476, forward strand.
TAGAAAGGACAGTGTAGCCATTGGGATTCACATCATAAATAAATTTTGAATATTTATCTGCCTGCAGTGCCGACGCTCCAGTCAGAGTCGACTTCTTGTTTAATAATGTTATGCAATGTTAAGTTTACTTACGGTATTTGCTACATCGTCAGGAAAATACAATATGTAGCCTACTATGAGACCATACAATGGTGAAAACTGTAAATAGTCATTCTAGGATTTTGCCCTTGAATCTATTTGAACTGCATAGCGTTATTCCTAAGAGAATATGGGATTACCTCACGCACTGACATGTTAAAGTCCACAGGGGTACACAATCATGCCCCCGACATGTTCGCTACTGGTTCCCTGGAATTGCTGTGAATTATTGACGACGTTGCAGCCTTTAATGATCGACCGACCCTCACCGAGGGCGAGCCAATAAGCTCTTGTCCATTGTGAGGAGTAAATAGCCTTGAATTACTTAACTGATTCTGAAATATCTCACTGATTATGTCATTGTTGGTTGCATTTTGTCAACGTCAAAGCTGATTCCAAGTATGCTGACGATATATGTCGTCACTAAAGCTCCTCATACCAGGCATAGCTACAGATATGCTGAATCTTGCTATTCTCTCTTAGCATTCCAGCGGTTTAGGAAGTAATGCTTAAACGTGTGATCGTTGTGCATGTTCACATTCTACTCATGGTTCTGCCCACACATACAGAACATCCATCCATCCATTCGTCCTTAACGCTATGTTTCCAGTATTAGCTAAATAGCTAGGGCGACACTGATACTGTCTTGGAAACGGCAATTATCGGTTCCGAACAGCTAACACTTAACATATCTTTGATGTATTTATGGCTTGACTGGGAACATACTAATTTTTCGTTTCTGATCCCTTATATGGGTGTGGCATCAGGGAAGAACGAAATTTTTGGTCTGTGGAATTTCCGCAGGTCCAATGGCTAGTCTAAATTATTATAATTCTTCGTGGGGCTACGTCGGTCCATTCGTTCGTTTGTCCGACTGGACGTGGGGCTTAATTTAACATTACATTGGGGATAATACTGATCTATCTAAGATACGGCCGGGCTACCGTATATCTATGATATGCGTCAGTTTAAGGCTGTTCACCCTCAGAGTAAATATTTTATTCCGAAGCTATTCCTCTCTTTGACGTAAAGTGTATAATTCCGCTCTTCGTAGCTGTTCTAGTCCCAGGAAAATTTAAAGTCCTGTGATTTTCTTACATCAAATGAGAATATATGTTTTTTTTTAGAACGTATAAGGCATACTTTGTATTTCTAAAGCCTAAATTTCGTTTGCTAAAAAAATACTTTCATGAAGCAAATTGTAAATCGTATCAGGTATGAAAGATTCAGCAGTTACACATTTTCACAATAAGAAATTTTTGTAAGCACCAGTGCCAAAATGCTCTTATGAGGGACACAATTTTCAAGTTCGCCCGAAACTATAAAAGTTTTGTGCATAACTAATAAAGTGGCTTAACTAGATGTTATCTATCAATTTTTTTCGATATTAATTTTGCACACAGGAGTTATCAATCTCAACTAGCAATATTCTATTCTTCAATAAACCTGAAATGTTTGAACGCTATAGTTTTTGAAACTAGACTTTATTGTACGTCTTTGTCCAGCTTAACCTATTGCTAAAGCATAACTATTAATTTACTTTGGACTCCAAAATTAGGAACTACTACTAACAAAGATTTACGGTCGCCGACACTAAATTTTTTTTATATTCCGATTTTTGTAGCTAGAAAAGTCGGCATCGTAACTTGTCTGGGAAACCAAACTAAAATTACTTTCCATCGCCCGATTTTCGTTTCAGCATTCCAGCGAGTCTAAAATCTTTTCTACTTCGCAACTTTTATTTTTCTAGCTAGAAACTTACCTGCGTAAGGGTCTTACCTAACCCAACCTCTGTCGAAAACTCCGTACCGTCGCTATCGCCGCACACCGCCCCCGCCGGATGCTCAGCAGCAAATGCCACTCAGTCGATATCTTTGCCTGTAGAGTCTCCCGAAAATGCCATCGCAGGTGAGGGCGATAGTCATTGGCTGATGAATATGTGATTATTCACGTGAGTGAACTGTCTTGGTGGGCATCGAAATTGGTATTGTACTCATTGGAGCGAGTGCTGTGATTGCATACCTGAGTACCCAGATGTCTCTATGCCCAGATGTTTGGCTTGCGGTGTCAGCATTTTTGCCGTTCACAAGCCATTGCGGGGGTACTGGCCCTAACCGAACTGGAGACAGGTGGATGTAGCAGAAATCACATAATCCTTCCGTGTCTGATGCGATTGGTCTGAGAAACCATCGTCGACTGCAGCCGTGCATTCCTCTGCAACCTAACTGGTATCTACCTGCAGCTCATACCAGCGAAAGTGGATTTCCCAGTTATAGGGTTTGTGGTTAAGTTGACTTTCCATTTCACCTTTGCGAGGTCTTTTCAAGCAGCTGATTCAACCTTGCCCTTCTTGGTGACTTCGCTACATCCATGACCAGTCGAAGTCCACTGAAAAACTAGGCTATAAGTAGTTCCCGAAGCGGAAACGTCTCATCCCTGTCAAAAAATCATTTGGGAATTTCCCAACGTCCACAGAAGCGGCATCGGATAATATCGAATAATCGCCTTTATTTCCGAACCGTTACTACTGATGTGTATGGTAACGTCACTGCAACCGTGAATGTGAGAAGTCACGATGCAATAAGCCTTTTCACGGGGTGGAACTTTTGTGAAAAGACTTCGAAGTTGAAAAGCTGTCCACTTTTCTGTTCTTAAAGCGACACAATAAGACAATGACGTCATCAAAAGAAGTCACTGCAATGCTCCAGCACGATCTCGGTCCAGTGACCCGGCGCTGTGACTGGACGACCTCCAGGCGGCCGCTGCCCCCTGGAGTGCCGTTATTTGGCCGACATCTGCCCAGGAGTGGCAACCGCGGCACTGCTGGACATGATCAGCCGCTCACCGCTGGTTCCGGAGTGAGGTTGTGGACTGTAGGTTGCTCAAATACGAAACAAAGCAGTGCTCTCTTTTTACAGTGTTTGAAGTGCTTTACGTTGATATTTTTTATATGTAAGTATATTACATTTCAAGCTGTTCATTTCTTCTAAAGTCTAACAATTTGTTTGACGCTGATGAATATGATATGACTATGTCATATGATCAGCAGGTTTTCGAGTTGGTGAAATTGTATATGATCAGTTGCTCTAATGCTGAACCAAAAGCAAAGCTCGCTCTTTGTATTTTTTGCAGTGGTTTATGCTGATCATAAAATATTAATATACTGTATTTAGAATTAGTTTAAAATAATCTATTTCTTATTAATACTGCTAAATATAGCAATAAGTAATAGGAATAGCAACAACTGGAATCTGGGGGGCTATTGACTGTTTCATCAATGTTGAACCTCAAGCAGTGCACGCAGTGCGATTTTTTTTTTTTTTTTTTTTTTTTTTTTTTTGTCTCCCTTGGTATATCGGATTGAGATTTAATTGCTACTATTTATTATAGCATAGCCATTTACCAGTCAGAAAATTAGCGGTATTTTTTCGAATATAGGGAACGACATGGGATAATATAGAATATATTCACTTAAACATTTCCAATTGCATAAGGATGGTGTGAGTGCGAATGCGTGAGCTGGCCCAACACGGGTAGACTTGCGTGCGATGGCAGCCGCTCTCTCGTGCAGTAAGAAGCAAACTCGCTGTCAACTTCACTGTTTCAAACATTTCTATGATATTGACCTTTTCATACTCATATTGCCTTTAAATTTCGCTTTTGAACTGCTTAATACTCCTTGCTATGAACATAAAGTGCGAAATCCGGTCAAAACTGGCGGTGATGCAATACCCAGGAAGTATTTTAATAGTTTTGGGGTCCGGGGGGGGGGNGGGGGGGGGGGGGGGGGGGGAGCGAGGTTATTCAACAAAATTGCAAGTCACATTCGAAATGTCACCGGTATAGAGACTGCGAAATTTAGAAACTTACTGACGCATACTTACTGAAAGTGCCAGATAAACCTGCTGTAAGCGGCTACGTGAACTGTGGGGATAACTCGCAGTTAGCCATGCTGCTGGTCACGGACTGCAGCATCACCTCTGCACAAGAAGGGTGGTGTGCATAACGCCACCTTCACCTCGTCCGAAGAATCATCAAGGTAAACGTAACGCTGCTAAATGTGATGTGACCAATCGCCGTCGGAAGTTGCAGCTGCGTGACTATCCTCCTTTCGTACATGGCAAACCGAAAGTAGTGCTGACTCTGATTTTTTTTTTAATATTTGCGTTTATTTAAACAGTGTTTCGCATTAAGGGTGCATATGTCCCTACGGACCCCCTGTTAGTTCACGCACGGACCTCCGACTAGCTCGTGGCATATGAAGCTTCTGCAACGATATTTTATTGTTATTATCTCATTGATGATACGGATTAATAACTTAGTTAAAGTTGTAAAAAGAAAGCCATAAGGTTTGTTGAACTATTAAATCATTTTTTTAATTAAAAAAGTCGAATTATTACATAGTTACCCCTTAATGTCGCACATTTCATCATAGAAAACGTTTGATTTTTCTGAATAACAGTGATTGCAGCATAAAATAACTTTAGTTCACTGTAAATAGTCATTTGAAAGGCTAAAATAGATTCATAAGAATTATATGTGAAAATTCACCGTATTAGATTAGCAGTGATATCACGTAATCAGTTATATTTTTGGGGCAATATATAAACTAAATGACATTGCGCTTGGTGTTATTAATATTTACAGAAATATTCTGTGGTCATTTGGTGCATCATCTACGAAGTTAATGCCATTTTAATGACAGGGATTCGTGGGTTTCAAGTCGTTTCCACTGGGGGTGCGTAAAAACTGAAGTCAGGGAATCACTGATTTAAAGCAACCACTTGTAGGTCTGCTATGGCTTTTTTAAATTCCTCTCGTATATTCATTTAGATACAAATAATTAAGTATTGTCATAACCTTTGTTAATAGACCGACATGTGGCTATTTTATTGGTAATGACAACTATATTGCCCGCCTTGTATGAAGCAAATGCTTAACTAACCTCTCGTATAGAAAAGCTGGCGCCCTCATTTAGAGACAGACAAGTTCGTTGGTTGCGATCACGTCTGCTATCTTTCATAACTGCTGGTGTTTTGCACACCGACTGATAAGAAAAAGCGAGACCGCTGACCCGCTTACGGGCAACTCTCTAAAAGTAAAACCGCGGTTGTATACACACCGGTCGGGCCGGTCTCGCAGCACTAGCAGTGTTGCCATAAACTGCTAAATGCTCCCGCTATAATTAATTTTAAACTCTAGATTTAGGGTGTCATCGATTAGCGCAAGGAAGATGAAATAAGCTCAGCCCACTTGGCTTAACTTGTATGGGATTTCAGATAGAAGCGCTGGTTCCACCATGTCGCAGGTGTTAGCAGCAACCCGATAACGCCTAAGACAGACAGACGTCTGACAGACGTCAGTGTGTAGTTGTTGATGGGAAGAGGAGTGAGGTTTTGGATTTGGTTTCTGGTGTCCCTCAGGGTAGTGTTCTGGGCCCTTTGTTGTTCATTGTATATACGGCGGATCTGTTTCATCTTGTTGATAATTTACTT
>LQNS02277602.1:7238341-7257163 GCA_001587735.2 Parhyale hawaiensis
GGAATAGACTCCCCTCCGATGTTGTTAGTGCGGAGTCAGTCAACGCGTTTAAAAATCGTCTTGACGTATATTGGGAGAGACATCCTCCGCAACTGAGAACTCCTCCTCAGGGAGTTGCAAACTCTTAACGGCCAAAGCTTCCGAAGTAACCTTAATCCATCTCATTCTCTCTCCCGCTCCAACTACACAGTTTGTTATCTCTAAGCTCCGCATGTCAGCGGCTCTTGAACGTGCTTGCGTGCATTCAAGATCGTTTCTTGGGCAGGGACTCTTCAACCCCCCCCCCCTTTTTTTTTCTCTCTCTCTTTTCTCCTATCCTCTATCTATTACTAACATAATGGCAATAGCTCATAGAGTGCCGGGGCGTATGTTCCGCTGTCTCTTTGGACGAACTATAGGTTCGTCTACTGCCGTCTATCTAATCTAATTGAAGTACATACTCACGGTCTTAACACTTGACCGGGCAAGTAACCAAATATAGTTACTTCCTTAATACTGTTGCCACGTGGGTGTTTTTCAGCCGTCCGGTAAAGCGATAATTCATCCGAAGGTTCAGTTATCAGCACCGGATTCATCCCGCACTCCATTTAAAATATCAGGGTTAATCACAAACTGCTTGCACGTGCGATAGCCGCTTTGCGGATAATGCGTGGAACTCGTCCCAGCGTGGATTTGCAGCTGATGGTTGAAGTTCTGGACAAGCTGAGCGGAGCAAATTAGGTTTTATCTCGGAGGATGTTAGCCAAGCCCTGTCATCACTTTTGTATTTTACTGTATTTTTTATTTCTTCCTAAAATAATGCTTAATTAAATACATGGAACCTGGATGTCCTTTATTTTCATCGATTTCTTCCTAAGCTGACGGAAATTTATGTTTGCAGGTCGTATGGTGAAATATCAACAGGAGTCTTGGTGTTCAGCTGCGGCCTCAGAGGGTGATGGCAGTTGTTCTTCAGCAGAATGATTAGTCCAAACTACGCAGCCATAGCCTACATGGAGCGGAGAAAACGCCCTACATATAGCAATTTATGAACTGAAGTTCATTCTTGGACAGTCCTCGTGCATGAGACATGGCTTACACCCTCTTCTCTCACCGTCGGTCAAGCATTTAGGCTTCATTTTCCATGCCCAAAAAATTTCCCGAGGAAGGTTCGGTAGGCTTTACATTCAATATTGGAAACCAGAAAGGATGAAAATAAATTAGCAAAATGTCAACTTGCAGAATAAGCTAAAGTTTTTTAGAATATAAGACTCAGGACCTCTAACTGTGCCTTGTAAATGGGTAATTACTTACCAAGTTAAAAATGATAGTATATTGCTATGAAAACTAGCTTATGCAGCAATATCAAATATAATTTATCATTGTAACTACTCTTAGATACTATGCAGTTGTACTAGTGCTAGTGCGGTGGCTAATCTTTAAGAAAGTAATAACAATAATAATTTCAGCGTGGGCTAATATATAAAACGGAAAGCTGTTTTCATGGTTTTCCAGTAACGAGGAAAGTAAATATTCACCTACGTACTCGATACCATGAAACTTTCTTCGAAAAGTAGCGTCAAAACTGAAAAACTGCAGTCAAAATAAAAGATAAACTCGCCCCTTGATTAGTCCGCGCTAGATGCCATGGAGTCAAATGCGCTACCATTGTGGCGACTGTTGCTGGCGAGCCGCAAACTCAGACCCGTGTTGTTGAGTGTATTACTCTTGCTGTTCTTGAGCACTGTACTTCACTTTCAAGATCACGCACCCATCGATCGAATACGAGATAATCAACTAAACTCTCTGCAGCTTCCAGGGAGCGATGTTTCCAGCGACGTCTTCTTCACGAGAGATCCTTTCTTTTCCAGTTCCGACGACAACAGACCTCATGTTTACGTGCAAAGCAGTTCGTCTGGATACTATTCGCCCCTATCGATAGACTCCAACCCTTCCGCTGTAAGACCTATGATGCAGAATGACGGTACCACGGACCATCTCCGTTCTCCTGAACCGCTTGCGGCTCTTCCACCTCCTCCAGAATCCGTAACTCGAGAAGATAACTTGTCAGCGAGGAGCCTTGAAAAGGATTTCTGGAGACGGAAACTAACGGTGGAAAACGTTGAAGATCTCTTTATTAATACTACTACTACTCCGAGACAACGGTTATCCTTCCACACAAACGATGACAAAAATCGGCATGAACGCATTTTGCGCCAGCTAGTGCCGTTCCACAGGAGCAAGGATGAAGCTTCCAACAGAATCGGCGGGGAAAGTTCGAGTTCAGTACACACAAAACCAGTCGGAAAGCACCAAATCCGACCGGTCGTCATTACCCGAACGACTTCTTCGGTTTCATCATCTTCTTCCAGTCGTCTCGCGAGCTCACTGCTTCCCATGCCTGCAAAGTACCAGTCCAAATGGACAAGAATAACTGATGATTTGTTTATCTACAGCTCTTATTGGGATGACAGGAACAGCAAGGCTAAAACTCCGTTTTCAAGGACCTTGGGCATTTTGAAATACAGCGATGAAATGGCCGAGAAAAAAGGCTTTCATCCAACAGGAGAATTGAAGGTTGAGGCTGCCAACGTCTCTTGCCACCTGTGGCACGCCGCTTCAAACAAGCCTGTTACCGGTATACTATCAGTCTCCTTTTTTGAAGAGGGTCTAAATAAATTCATCGGTGTGTTTCTCAAATGCCAACCACCTGAGCCAACAACTTCATTCAATGGCCCATCTTCTCGTCAGCAAACCACGACATTCCACCTAACAACCGATTTTGATTACTACGGTGTGTCTTTCCAGCCCTACGGTGCTCCGAACTACCCCCATAAAGTCAACTACTTCGGGAACCCTGTTGCAAGTGGCCGACCTAAGAGCACGGGCAACACTACAGCGCTTTGCCTTCGGCCATTGTACGGGCCCTTCGATGATGCAGCAGCTCTTCTTCAGTTCATTCTTTACTACCACTCCACCTTCCAAATTAGGCATTTTTACCTGTACGACCTCTCTATATCCTACGCTACTCGCAAATTTATTATGGAACTTCAAACTATGGGAGTCGAGATCGAAGTCCTTCCATGGAATATCCCAACAGGGGATTGGACAGAATTGTGGGACTACGGCTCGCTCACAGCCATCAACGATTGTGTTTATCGCTCGATAAATAAGCACGAATACACCGTTATCGTAGACTTGGACGAGTTCATCGTGCCAAAAAGATTGCACGCCTCCATTAGAGACGTTTACAAAAGCGTTCTTATACAGAAAAGTGGCAAGGATGGCGATGCAGCTCTCATCCCTAATGCATTTTTCTGTTCAGAATTCAAAGGCAACGCTAATCCGAAGGGAAAACTTATCACCAACTCACCAAGCTACCCACTGAAGTTGCCTATTTTTAAACGAACAATTCGTGAGGGTCGAGCATGGCCGGCCACCCAACGATCGAAGATGATTCTGACACCCAATACGGTGGTAGCTGTCGGTCATCACATGGTGCATCACTTCATCGATTCTTCCTACAAGAATCTAGGTGGATCCACCCTGCAAGTTGTCCTGAACCACTACAGGGACTGCGCAGGACTGCATCACGGACTTAACAACACTGGGGCACCCGTTCTGGGACAGCCTACAACCAGGGACACCACCATGCTCCAGTTCCGGGAGGAGTTCATTAAAGATAAGCTATTCAAATTGTACAAACATCTGTTGCAGGAAAGCAACGTCTCATTATAGCCCTTTTTACTCCATTAAAAAATATCTACGTAGTTTAGGTTGGACTTCACACAGTTTTATGTCGAGCAATCTCGTAGTCCCGAAATTATTCCATAACTTCGATTAGGCTCCGTTTTACGTCAGTGACAACCAGCACAGAAGTATAGGGCAGATAGTCCGCTTGATCAAAAGAGGATCTAGCTTTTGGGAGGGAGGAGGGGGGGAAGACCCGCCGCCGGTCTCCTCCCGGATCTATTGTCGAGTACCACTGTCCAAAGTAACTCTAAATTGGATTAGTAGTATAAATAGTCGCAGTGACTGAGCAGATTCAAAAGCACTCGCAGATAGGCTCAAAGGATCAAGATCCACAGTCGCAAATCGTACAAGCCAGACGCCTGGAGAAGTGCCGATGGATGAATAAGTGCTGTGTTATAGTTAGTTTGTATGCATATAATGCTTTAAGATAAGTTTGTATATAGTTGTTGATTTTTCTTTAGTTTTCCACGACCGAAGCAGTCCTGTGATACTTCAAGGAGTGTTCGCTTCGCCGAGCGCGACCGAGATTAAACCTTTCCAGAACCTAAACGCTGAGCGGTCGATTAGCCACATAGTTTTGGATCGAGAACTTGAGCGTAATCGGCTTGTGATTAATGCTTGAAACTCAATCAGGAGTGGCGAATCGAACACTCAGCACTGAAGCTCTACAGAACATGAAGCTCGTGTGGCGAATCGAAGACACCGTTAGCTGTTGACCTAGAATTAGAGTCAATCCCACCCACTGCATGCAGCCAGTGAATTAAGGCGCCATCGATTGGCGTGACAAGGGCCAATTAAGCTAAGCTCAAAATCCTTCACTTGTTCGAACTAAGACCACAAACTTTGGATCTTATTTTTGACCCTTGCCCTTGAAACAACCGAAAACTTGAGCCCACTCGGTGAAAGTTCAAAATGAATATTCTGAAAAAATCACTTAAAGTTTTAGTGGATTCAGAATGAAGAGAGCGTAGGCATACGTGGGCCATTCATAAACTTGCCGCCCAATGAGGTCAAGTTCAAAGCCAGTTCGCCACGTAAACGGGAGGGAAATTCATTGTCTACGTAATTTTTTTTTGTATGTCTGTATTAGCCTTTTTGTGTAAATCTATTAATGCTGCAGTGTGATATTTTAATCCAAAATTTTGATGAAACTTGCACAGCGATGAATTATTGGCAAAGTTGTGCCTAGCGGCCCTAGTGTTTTAGTAGCGCAAGCACTAGGGCCGCTAGGTTTTTAGCCAATGCCAAGCGCTAGTCGCTAGTTTTTGCGAAGAAATTACCAATAGCTAGAAGTGCAATCGAAGAAGCATCTGTTTTCTCGACTCAACGAACCTGCAACTGTACACAGTAAGGAGTCCTGTTCGTTGACAACTCGTTTCCATCAGAAAACTTTAAGAAAGTGTTCATTAATTCAGCTTAATACCTCCGTACTTTCGAGCGCTGCTTGTGAAAAGATCTTTTCGACTGGAAAGGACATCTCGACGCCAAAATGCTCAAGACTCATTGACGAAAATTTTGAACACCTGATGCTCTTCAAAATAAACAAGGGCTTATAAGCAATGTACTCCCTAAACTCTAACATAACACTATTGCCTATTGAATGCCAGTAAATGGTTGATCAACAAATATACCTTTATTAAAGAATTAGCAATCTCATTTTAATTGCGTTTCGGTTCTATGACATAGTATGTTACTTGCTTCCATGTATCTTCTCGTTATATGGAATATCAGCAAAACACTTTATTTCTTCCATTTGCTATGCCATAAAATTACTGTATGCAGTATTTTAATTTCCAGAGCTGGGATTCGATATATTTCTGTATCGTCGTATCCGCCCTCAGGGGCATATTGTGGCGGGCCCTTTCCCTGCCACAATATGTTTGGGCATCACGCACCCAAGGGTCCCGAGTGCCTTCTCCGCAGGGGATGTAGNTGGCTGACCTATTCCCGCTAGACTTCTACCTTCTTGTATTTCGTTTCCTTCCCCTGTGCGGCGTAGCTGAGCGAAAGCGTTCAGCCGTTCCCGGGGGTTGGTGATGCTCAACTTGCGCCTTTTCCCTGTATACAGGAAAGTTTTGACAAAACAGCCCACTTAATTACACTAAGGACACTAGAAAATTCACTCGTATCACTTTATTATTATAATAATGAGGGTTTTCCCGCCGTATCAGAAACGAAGACTATATAACAGCGATCCAATTTTATATAACATAGGTAGTTTAGAAGTTGAGTCGAACTCAGATGAGCTCTTTTATTACCATCGCGGCCAGGTGCACCATGTCTGGCAGGAAATAAGGCGCGAGCATTTCTAACCCTACACTGCTCGGCCGAACGTAATCGCTCAGCCTTGCGGCGCAGGGAAAGAGACAAAAATCGAAAAGAGAAGAAGACAGAAGAAAGTGAACACTCGTGCGGGGAGTCCCTTACGTGGCCCCCACACTAAAGCAGATAGGAGTCCCAGGGGATGGGTCGCTTACCACCATTCGGCGGTCCACCTCGCGGAACAGAAGGGGAAATTTTAGAGCACCTACCTAACTTTACAAATCTAACCTCGTCAGCAAGAACAGCGGTAAGCTGCAACATCTGCGGAAAGGCACTCGGGACCCTTAGGTGCGTGATGCCCAAATATATTGTGGCAGGGAAAGGGCGCTCCAGAAGGCACAACTCTTGATTATTAGCACACAACTTCATATCGCCGTGAGTTACTGGGGCAGGTTCTCGGCTTACTCCTACTCTGTTCTTTGTGTAACAGCTAATTGATAGTCTAAAGATTTGTTATGCAACTTTTCACCAGCAGTTTCATTGCATATTCGTTCTGAATCATTCATCATTTTTCTCAATGTTAGGTTTAAAAATGTACGTATCAATAAAAAGTATGCACTATTTTTTATTCAAAAGGCCTGTCTACACGTTAGTTTTTTACAACCCAGTCACTTATCCAATCGTCCGAGTGCTTCTTGGCGCCGGTGTCAACACAACTTTGCTTACGCGGCAAAATGTATTAAAGTGTTAGTCGTCGACTCCGTTTCCTCGGCAAGCGTCACTAGGCAAGTTATGGACGTCTCTTCAAATTGGGAGTGGAATAAAGTTCAGAAAACAGTGCACTTTTCTGCAGTATCTACGACACAGCCCAACACATTCGACAGATTGGATAAGTAAGGACTCTTGTGTAAACGGCTATCTTAATATTCCAAAACTATCAATGAAACTTTTCTACTTTCCAAATACTTGCAAAGCCTTCAAGTATTTCAACCCGTACAAACAATATTTTGAAGAACTTGTAGGCTACCTCCGACAAATTATCACAGCACAGCTGACGCCCTGGGAATCATTCTCTACCAACATAACGGAAATGAATGTGACAAGACGTGACAGCCGTTGTGCTATGGTATTGAAAACACTTCTGTCAACTCCACATTGACTACGGCGTTGGGTACAACAGGATTCCAATTGAGCTCATATATGTTATGAAGGGCATTCGATTATTTCCAGTATATTTAGTAACTTCTTTTTCAATGTCACTACTACTGATAAGATTACCAAAACGTTGGCAGCTTCGACCGAACGACAGTCGACAAAGCTAAGATTATCGCATTACATAAACAAGACTAAGTTTTGAGAAGTTATCAAATGCCTATTGTCTACTATATGCGAATAATTCTTTATTAAGTATTAAGTTACAAAATGCATCGTTGGGGTAATTAAAGATATAGTAAAAGTTAGGCTAATATCAACAGGATAAGAAAGATATGTAAGAAAATCAATGTAATAAATAAGACTTTCGTGACAATAGGTAAAACAAAATTGTCTTCTCGGACCACTAATACCTCAGCTTAGCACAAATATTGCAGAAGTTGATAAGGCAACCCCAGGTGTGCTCCACTCACCCTCTCCGATTCAGATAATCAAACTTGATTTGCTTCAAGTTGTCTGGACTACAGGAACTGTTTCACCACTATGCATTGAGTGCGGAACATTAATCGACAACCGAGCAAGCTTGAATGAACCAAAAACAAAATCTTAAAAAGGATCGACGTCGACCAGCTCAAGCATATCCGATTTGTGATTAGCTCCTAGGATTCGATCCAAAGTGGCGAATCGAACGCTTAGGGGGAAAGTGTCGAGGTGAGCCAATCACGCAAGTAATAATATACAGTATTCTGTCTGCCGAGCATAAGTATCGCACTGCAGCGCTTTGGCAGCACAGCCAATAAAAAAAAGTAACTGAAAAACAAAACTTTCCAAATTTGCAAGTTGCCAAAAGGGCAGCAGAATAGTGGGCGCACACACAAACAAATATATATACAGCTTTTTAGGGAACCAGCGCAACTGAGTCGGAGTCCACAAGGAGTAGGAAAATTAAGGATGCATGCACCAACTTGAACGCCGCTCACACGCACACGATCTGCGTACACAAACACGCACACAAATCGTCGCGAACGACGATAGCGCGACCCGGACACAAGCGTGTCCTAGAGTCAGGTAGTTAATAAAGAATGGGAACTTCACGGATGTATGAGATAGGAGATACCCACTGATGCCAGGCGCCGGAAGAAAATTGTAGCTATTACTATTTAGCAGTCTATTCTGACACGATCATTTTGTTAAAGAGTCAGAGTTGCGAGGACGAAGGAGGTCATTGGTCGCATGAAGTCAGACTATCCAACTCTGCACGTCTGGTGGAAATGAAGCTGCGCCGGGGGAAACTCGCCATCAACTCATAACCTGAAAAAGAATTGCTCATTAACTAATATGTAATGTGTATTCTTGTTACCTCCGCCAAGGTTATGTTTCTGTCGGCTTTGTCTGTCTATCCTTCTGTCTGTCACCAAGATAACTCACAAAAAGTTATGACGGAATTTTGACGAAACTTGCATGGGGTCGTTAGGTATGTTACGACGAATAGATGGTTAAGGTTTGGTGAAGATCTGTCCATCCGTTTGTTTGTCTGCTATTTTTTGTGAGTGCCATAACTTAAAAAGTAATGGACGGATTTTCATAAAAATTCCGTGAGTTGTTGCGTTTATTTTAAAGAGTAAATGAACACATTTTTGTGATGATCTGTTTGTTCGTAGCTGAGTTTGATTTTATCTTTGTTAGCGCTATAACTTGAAAAATTATGCATAAATCTTTATTAAATTTTTAGGAATTGTTAGTAATGTTGAGAGACATAATGGATTAAATTTTGGTGACGATCGGTAGGTCCGTTTGTGTGTTTGACTAATGTTTGTTTGAATGATTGTTAGCGCAATAATTCAAAAATTATGGATGGATCTTCATGAAATTTTCAGGAATTGTTGGTTATTTTAAAATACATAACTGATTAAATTTTTGGTGGTGATCGGCTCGTCCGTTTGTGTGTTAAGAGTTATGTTTGTTAAAATGCTTGTTAGCAGCATAGGCTAACTCAAAAAGTAATGAACGGATCTCTAAGAAAATTACAGACACTGTTAATATTTATCAAAAGGCACAAGTGTTCAGATTTTGGTGTTGAGAGAAAAAAAATGATGGTTTCAGAGACGATTCGAATTTTTCGTTACCGCTGCCTTGCTTGACGGAGGTAACACCGTGTGCACTCTCAGAGAGCTCTAGTTTAAACTGTTCTTTTTTTAAAAGTAAGCGAGATGCAATAAATTGCTTTCCAAAGTAAAATTGAAAAAGTAATGGAAAACGTTTTTCCACCGCCGTAAGCAATAAAACAGCTTCAACCTCTATTTTATTGCTTACGTATAATCTAGCTTACTGGTACACTAAGCAAAGTTCCTAAAACTCACTTATAAGGAGTCATCTGCATGCTGCCTTGCTGAGGTCCGAAGATACTCGTGCTGTGTTTGCTGGCAGCTCTAGACGGCGCAAATCCAAGCACCTTCTGGATATTCTGAAAAACATATACAAGCACTGCTAAGTTATGAAACTACAACATATTCTATCCCATTTAAAAATCACGGTGGGGCGCCCGGCAAAGGCACCTACAGCATCCTGCTCCTCTCACTTAACCCATTAACTCATTAGGCAAACTATCATTTCTAATAACAAGTAACAAGTTGCACTAAAAAACCGTCCAGAAAAACCGATAGCACGCGTTCACACAACAGTCAGACGAACGTGTTCTCCGACCTCATCGTCCCAATTATTATTATATTGAGTAGTTTAAGCCTCCGTCTCCAAAACAATGGCGATCTAACAGAGGAAGAAATAAGGGACATACACATAGTATGACGATAGAAATATGGGGAACCCATGCACGAAGGTGTTCCCACACAGGATCAACGCGCATGAGAACAGCAAGTCAGGAAAGAAGATGAAGAGGAATCATCGTGCCAATGCTTTGTTGAGTTCCTGAAGCACAACTGTGCCCCTACCAAAACAATTATCGACTGAAATATTGGGAAGTAAAGCACCCTAATAAGTGCCACTAGCCAAGTTTTGTTTTCTTCAAATTTAAGACAAACTAACACTCGGAAAGCCGTGCGCCATTAAGCAATTTAAAAAGCACATTTCAGCTAAGCTAAGGGAAACCCATAAATTTCACTGTCATCAAATCTTCATCAGGGAAGCTTGAAAGAGGCTATGATAATTGCTGACATCTGCCAAAGGTGTTCGATACACAACACACACAAAGTCACAATGGCCAGTTCCACACCACTCCCTATGTAGACACAACATTGCAGGGGTGTTAGATCTGTCGAGTGGTCCGGTGTTTACCATTGCATACTTCAGGAAAGCGCATCTGTTCGACTAGACAACCAACAGCAACCACTAGCAGAACAGCACAAACCGTAGCTGCTCTTGGCCGCAGCAACCGACGTGTATGCAGTTGTTGGACGAGTCATTTGCAGTCAGAATATTTGCCGTGATTGGATCAAATTTTTCTAAAAAAAGTATTCTACCATCTTTCGGCAACGCTAGCGTCCTAAAATGAACTAGAAAGCGGTACAAGCAACACAATCAATTGCTCCCCTTGCAAGGCGTTTGGGATGCAAGCGCAGCCAAGCCTTGCTTGGCGGAGCATTTTCTGCCAGTGAGGACATGGTCTCTGAAGAGATGACTATGGTGAACGGGAAACAGACTGCAGAGAAATATCTGAGAGACCTAGGCACTAAGAATATCCAACTAGGAGCTACCTGTCGAATGCTCATGGTACACAGGATGTAGAGGAATATGAAGGAGCAGTGGGTAAAGTCGTCGCCCATCAAGTTGCGGTGGCTGAGCCCCTGCAGCCAGGATATAGGTGTGAAGGGAAGGTGCGCCACAACACGCCCGTCAAATCTGCGCAACAACACAATCGAGATTACAAAGCTCATGCGCGGCCAATTCCACTATAGCCATCACCATCATCAACGTGTTTACAAATTATGCAGGCAGACACAAGAGATAGTTTCGTATAAGTGTTGACAAAATGTTTCTCGAAAATGCATTCAAAATATAAAAAATTCACTGCTTGTCTGACTACCGGTAAGCTTACCTCGAACAAAGTGGCTATGTTTTTGTCGAAGTCTGTTCTTTCTTGGTCTGTCTGTCACCAAGATAACTCAAAAAGTTATGGACGCATCTTCATTAAATTTCCAGGGATTGATCGATAGGTACGTTAAGATAGGAGGAACAGATGATAAACTTTTGGCGAAGATCAGCTAAACAGATTATTAACTTTTGGTGAAGATCGGTCCGACCATTTCTCTGTTTGTCTCCCTGTTTTTTCTTGGTGACAAACTCAGAAAGTCAGGGACGGAGCTTCATGAAATTTGCACATATTAGGCCTATTAGGAATGCCACGAGGAGCAAATGACCAAATTTTTTGTCATGATCAGTTTTTCTCTGTATTTGTTTTTATGCTTGCCAGTAACATACTCCAAAAAATAATGAATGGATCTTCATAAAACTTGCAGGAATTGTAAATGTTAAACGGCAGTACCTAATGAGCAAATTTTGGTGTGATCATCAAATAGAAATCCTGATAGCATGATTTATTTTTTGTTTCTTTAACATTGCGTTGTTGGCGGAGGTATGCGCCTCAGAATGCCTTCCTAGTTAATATCGCTATTGTACAAGTTAGTTTTCCCTCCCTGATCTAACCATAAATCCAATACATATTCTGAGAAAGGAAACTAACGAGACATACCGTAGAGAATACTTAGATAATTATCATATCAAGAAGTAAAAGCCTCCGTTTCCACAACAATGGCGATATCACAAACGAAGAAAGAAAGGACATAGACTATAGTATGACGATACACACGTGGAACCCATGCACGAGGGTGTTCCCACACAGGATAAACGGGCATGTGAACAGCAAATCGGAAAATAAGAAGAAGAACACAGGGAAGAAAAATCAGTAAGAGAATAAGATGGGAAGGAAGCGAAGGGGGCACGTAAGACAGACATCCCGAAGGCCTAGCTTATGGCTAAGGTAATTTACAGGGTCTCCCTGGGGGCGCTGCTCCCCATAACATAGGATGGGCGAACCTAAACTAATCTAGCCCTATAGCCTATGACCCATCCTATGCCCCCTGTGGAGATGCTAAGATAAAGAAGGAACCAAAAAACAGGGGTATTCCCGTACAAGAACAACGTGAAAGTGCACAGCAAGTCAAGAAAGGACCGAGGAAAGCATTACCAGTAGGAGAATGAAATTGGAAGGAAGCATCCGGAGCAAAGTGGGCACGGTAGAATGACGTCCCGAAGACTTAGTCATGGCAACGGTAACCTAGCTATAGGGATCCCCAGGGCTTGCTCCTTCCCATACAACACAGGTTGGGCGGACCTAACTAACCTAACGGCCTATTCTATGCCCTCTGAGAGGACTGTAGTTAATATAAAGACAGCTGACGACTCCATCAACCCAATGCAGCGTCTCAACACAGCCTCCGCTCCCAGTAGGGTACAAACCTTCAAACCCGTGGCAGGTACAACATGAAACCCACGTATGAGTGTGCTCGCTACATTAGATCAATGTGCACGACGACAGTGCATCAAAGAAAAAAACAAAATAGCTATAGTGGAAGTTCCAGTAAACAATTTCCTGCGGTGAACAGATGGCAGTGACTCTGGAGGCGGCAGAACGACTCACAAAGGAGCAGGAGGCCCCAACTCACGATCGACAAAGGCACTTAAGCGGAAGCAAGCCACTGCCAATAGCTTGAATGTTCCAATGAACAGTTTTCAAATGGTGAACGGAAGACAAAGTGCCTCTCTCAATCTTGAGTTAGAGCCTCTTGTTCCTTTATTAGTCGCAGTGCTACCTTCAGAGGTACTCTGCCGCCAGTGAATCACTGCGACTAAAACAAAACAAAAGCATCAACGATAGCAAGAGAATGAACAGGGATGATAGAAAAGTGACTATGAGAGAAAGAAGCCCCAAAGGCCTAGGTTTAAGGTAACTAGAGAGATTTTCTCAGCGAGCCCAGTTCCCATTACATAGAATGGACGAGCGCAACTAAACCTAACTCTGGTGCCTATTGGCCATAATATGCCCCCTGTGGACTATAACATAATAAAAAGAGACTAGTTACACTGAACTATGATCATTATTGGACATAACAACGAAATTCAACCCCTACGATGTTGAAGGAGAACAACATAGTCCCACTGTAGAGGAGCAGGCAGGCACTTACATGGAATTAAACATAGAGAGCAATGCAGTAAAGGTGAAGCCAATGGCAAACATGCTCTTCATCTTCACCATCGCAAGGTCTCTGTTGGAGGTCTTCAGCCGCTCTTCTTCTCTTTCCAGTTTCTTCTTTTGTCTGCTGTCAGACAACTCACCGGCCTCTTTTTTCTTCTCAACTGGGAAGCAAGAGCATTAAATTAGGCAGCTTTAAAAGATAACTACCTAGTACAAGCCTCCCTTGCAGGTTTGGCTCCCAGCAAAAACTGGCTAAAAAGATGGGGTGCTGCACTGCAGAGATGGAGATCAAGTCATAAAGTCAATTTGACTGCACACTCCAAATGAGAAGTCCACATACAATTTACTGCCAATTGCTGGATACCTGTCGGCTACATAGGCGCGCACGGCTGCAGTTAACCAGTTCGAGTGGAGTTTGCACATAGGTATCGTCCTAGGAGTCAGTAGGTATCTACTCTGTCATGAATTAGAAGTAACTACCTTTCATATCATATTTAATTGAGTTGGAGTTGAGCCGAGTTAGATATTTTTGGGAGCACAGAATTAACACAAACCACTGACTGTGCCAGGATAAGATAGGCGGCAATAGATGAACCAATAAACCCATTCCCAAAGACACCGGAACTTAAGCCCCGGCCCTCTATGAGCTATTGCCAACAAGCTGAAGCTGGAGTCAAACCTTCAACTTTCTGACTGCACAACTCTGGCAGGCAGCTACACAGTTCTACAGCAGGGTAGGTATCTACAATTCTTGTGCGAACCAGGACTGTGCAGTCGGGCGGTCAAGTCAGACTCCAGCCCCTGATCCGCTAGTTTTTCCAACTCCTTGATACAATGAGCTTTTAGCACAACCATTTTTTGTAAACTACATTTACCATGACATGAACTGTCTGGGCAGCCCAATATCAAGTTATCAACAGTAAGAAGCTCCAGATAATTTCTTTAAATCTAAGGTGAATTAGAACTCAGAAAGCTGTGCAATTGTCTGCTGTATAAATGGGACACAAAAAGGTAGCTATTGCATTCAGAAGCAGAGTTGTGAAAAAAATGGCCATTGCACTGTCATGTGAAGGTGCAATTAGATGAGAACACTATTATTATTCCAAGTCTTGGAACCAGCAGGTGTATAATTCCAACTTCACGCACTAAAATCCCCAACGTCTCAGAACTACATTTGCAACCCCGAGTAAGAGCATGGCTCAGTGGTCACATGTCACAGAATGAGTAAACTTGAAGCTTTAGGTACCTACCTAGTTCATTGTGAACTCTTCAACTCCTAGGCAAAAACAGACTAGGTATAAACTGAAACGACATGCTAAACGAGAAGTGTTCATGAAGCTTTCAGGCATGGATAACTAGACATATATACCTATTTAAATGTTGAACTCTTTCTCACCAGCTGTAGCTATCCATTTTGTTTCACTGAAAATATAAGTTTTTTGTGTAGCTTAGTCTTTAGAGAATTATTTCTCATAGCTAAGAACATTTAATTTCTGAGCAATAGGTACCACAGCAGCAGTGGCGTAGCCAGGAAAATTTCTATGGGGGCGCAGGGGTTGCGAATCAATTTCATGGGAGGGGCGTGACCAGACATCTAGAAAAGCGCCCAAGCAGCGTCGAGTGGCACTCCCTTTACTGAAAATAGGCTACTATAATGCTTAAATTGAGTTCATGGGATAGAAGAATCAGAAACTTCAACAGTTATCACTGCTGGGCTGCCAGCGTTTTTTTTTTAGCTCAAGATCTCGGCCAAATGTTGGAAATTTCAAAGAATGTTCACAATTCCCATGGTTCATCTTACTTGTTATCGATCCCACTATCGAGAGTTGGAATTTATATAGGGCCTGCCCTGACGGGGAAATGGTAGGTACCAAATAACTTCCACCTTCCGATGAAATAATGGTTAGATTAGATAGCTGGCAGTAGCCGGACCAACAAACCAATTCCCAAAGAGCAAGAGGAACTGACGCTCCTGCCCTCGATGAGCTATTGCCGTTACATCAAAAAATACAGATATCTGTGGTTAAAGAAAAAGAAAAGAAGAAGAAGAAAGAAAAGTTACTTGAAAAAAAACTAAGCCAAGCCCAGAAGGTGGCTGTGTAAGCAGAATTTGTTGCAGCAGACTATCAGGAACTCAGAGACGTTCAGTTAGATGAGGCAAAATGGTTTAAGGCGGCCAGTGATGTTTCCGCCGATAAGAGTTTGTCACTCTTGTGAAGCTGTGGAGGTTGTTGCTCCACCGCCAACTTCGGAAGGTAGATAGCTAGTCCTCTCAAAATGTCCACTATGGGAAAAATGCTAGTTCAAAGTAGCTCTTTGATAATTTACATTGGCCCTTTTGAACATAATTTTAGAAGTGATCAATGATTTTTCTGTCATAAAAAGTGGCCTGTTGCCGTTTTGAGTCGGCCACTTCACCCTACCGCATCAGACTGCAAGAGACCTAAGTATATCCACTCCTTCACTTCAGCGGCACGCCGCTAGGAACGGTTCTCCTCTTGGGTCAATATACTATATAGATAACTCGGCAGTGGATTATCTTACCCTGAATTGTTCTGCCAGTTATTTCTTGGCTAAATATCCCACGACTGTTATAGGTGGGTAAGCCTAAGCTACGAAGGAACATTACGAATTCACTTTGGACCTGTTCGTCCGGCTGTGCAGGAAATTCTCATTCGGTAAACCTTTGCCGGTTTCCCTGCTGAAAACACCTTTGCTAACTCGACCATCTGGATCAATCTCAGCTAATCTTAGCACGACTACTACTGCCTTACTAGGTCCAAAACTGCGTGGACTGATTGGTCTCTAGCTTCCAAAGCTTTGGAAGCTAGAGTCCGGCGTTGCCGGACGAAACCAGTTAAGAGCAACTAACGAGATATAGGGTGCATGCAAGCGGGGACACAGCTGCGGTAACGAGCAAAGTGGTGAATGCCAAGCGCATCACTGCCAGCATTTCGCAATTGTCGCGAAGAGACAGAGCTACGTAGCGCTCTTAGAGCTGGGACGCCAAAGGTTCAGGGCAAGATGTGGGAGGGAACGTCTCCGGCATACTAGCCGGACAAACCAGTTCAGGACAATGGTCTGCGAGAGATGTAGAACACATACCTAACGGGGCCACTACAGAGGTAAAGTACGAGAGGTACCTATCTGCCAAGGGCATCACTATCAGTCCTTCGCTTTTGTCGTGGGACACAAAGCTGCACAGGAACCCCCGCGTAACCGGGGTGTACAAGTTCACGGTAAAGATGGTTCCGGCGTCGCCGGGCGAAGCAAGTTGAGGGCAATGTCGGACGAGGCATGGATTCGTTTGAGGCTTGAGTTTGTCAGCTCTTAACCGCGGTGTGACCCTTCGGTCACTGAGCTCTTTGGTCAATGTAGTTGGCATAAGAAGCTTCTGATGCGGTAAAATAGACTCACGAGAATGTGCTATTAGGGTGCATTAGCTTGTGCCTTTCTAGCGGGAAAAGCGTTGAAGAGAGGTACAGGTAGCTATCGTCAGGGGTCTTACCCCATGTCTCACGTAATCTAGCACGAGACACCGCACAATGCAAAACTCCCAGCAGAGCCACGGTGACACAAGTTCAAAGCAAGGATGAGAAGGAGCAGATTGGCGGCTGCCTAGCCGAGGCGGAACCAGTCCAGGGCAAAGAATAGAAGCTTTTTTTTTTCAAACTCAGAGCAGCGTGCAAGCCAATGAGCGGAGTTCCCAGAATAGCGGGCACAGAACAAGTCGAGAATAACACACAAGGGACGCTCAGGGCAATGGACAAAGCCAATGCCTGGCAAAGACCAGCGTTCCCAGCATAGCCGCCGGGAGGCACAAGTCCAGGGCAACGCATTGAAACTGTTGTAAGTAGGCTGGGGTAATCAGGCGCATTTGGGCGTTGTGCCAAGGCCCTACCCACACTTGCCACAGAATTAGTTTTTTTTTTTTTTTCATTTGAAAGTTTTTTTTCTTTGAGAGTTTTCGAAAGTTTTTTTTTCTGCTGCTGCTGTTGTGAGCGAAGTACTAATGCGGACTTGGTCGCCATGCTAAGGCCATACCAACACTCACAACCGGTGGCAGGTGAGTACACCTGACCTGGAACGGCCTCCAGGAACTAAGTCCCCAGACTCAGCGGCACCAAATCAAGCGCAACACCCACTCCCTGCAGGAAGAGTTCTTTTTTTAGTACAGATATATCTTCCTCAGATGTCTTAGACCTCGAAGACGGTAACGGGAGAGGACACCCAACGGCAATGGAGTGTGTTTCCTTGTACATTGCAGGTAGGTTTTTGGGGGGAGATTTTTTCATAAATTCAACATATAGCTAGCTAATCTTTTAATAACATTAGCAAAGAGCATAAGTAGGTACGAGGCAAAGGTCGCCGGGAGTAATGGTGCCGATGCTAGATGTGAATTCAGAGGAGGCAAGCACCAGAGAACCTGCCCCGCCGATTTCACGAGTAGGCATGGAGAGGTGAGCCAGCTCGACCCCCGAAGTAGACGCCAGCCAGTTGACTGGCTGCCACGCCACCTGGCTGAAGGCTGCGCTGGCTCAGCTGACCGCCGCTCAGCCTGTCGAAGCGCTGTTGCGGCTTGCGGCGGCCTGAAATTTTTTTCAAAAACGAACATAATGATTAATCCCTATTCCCTCAGTTTAAAACGCTTATAGAAGGAATCAGACAGAGCAAAATTGTTGCGATTTGAATAAGAATTCCCACATGTAGAGTAGATCAGATGTAAAAAACAGTAGGATTCCCTGGGGCAAGTCCTGTAGGGTGTCAAGCTAGCAGGAGGTGAGATAAATAAATGCTCAATTGACCAGAAAGGGAAAGAGCAATTCACCTGAGTGCAGCTGTCCATCCAATGGCCATTATTACACAAAAGTCAGCTTGCCAATAATCTATCCTTCGTTTTGAGCAGTGTAACAATTTTTTCACTGTCTGTAAGACTGTAACTAAATAACTTTGATGTAAGATTGAGGGGAAAATATTTGGGGCAAGTTAACTTTGGAAGCTACTTGGCCCACTTGGCAAGTGCGTGTGGAAATTATTGTCAAGCCCTGCGTAGGTTAAGGAGGGTTATAACTCAGAAGCACAATTCTGACAAGTTCGCAAAGTTGAGCTTTATATAATTTTGACCCATCTGTTCTAATGATCCGCAGCGTCGTTGAAACGCTTCCAAGTCAATACGGTATACTCCCTTCCTCTCAGTGGACAGTATAATGGTGTCGCTCAGTCAATCATAACCCATCGAGTTTCTCGGGTAGATAATTTTTGATGAGTTTCAGCCCCAATAAATCTTTGTTA
Source organism: Parhyale hawaiensis (assembly GCA_001587735.2). Classification (NCBI taxonomy): domain Eukaryota; kingdom Metazoa; phylum Arthropoda; class Malacostraca; order Amphipoda; family Hyalidae; genus Parhyale; species Parhyale hawaiensis. Next base: position 7,256,988 of record LQNS02277602.1, read on the forward strand.
CACTAGGTATGCAGGTGTCACTGGTATTACTGCCGTAACTTTAGTGAGCCAGTAGAGCTCAATGTAGTAGTAGTAGTAGAAGTTTTTACTAGCGCTTCAGTGGCACACTGCCTATATCGCGCCGAACTATTCCTGTGTTTAACCACAGGCTCGTGCGCCAACTAGGGCGCGTTTTA
>LQNS02277602.1:7284819-7306913 GCA_001587735.2 Parhyale hawaiensis
TATGCCTGTGTATGTTCAAAATGCTTTAAATACTGCTAGTTCAGTTATGCATTAACTTCAAAATAAATAAAAACTTATAAGAAATCTATTCCCAACCATATTCAATAAAAATACGATATAAATATATTTTACAAAAATTGACATGGTGGCTCTAGTTTGCTTACAAAATCGTTGACCGTTGTTGTGCTTTTCAATGATCACGATGATCATGATCACGGTGATTCTGATTTCGAGCGTGGCCACAAAAAAAAGCCTTATATGTAGTGCTATGCAGGTATATCGATCCAAAGATATGATGTTGCGGGTCTACCCATGCCCTGTTGCACATCACCCTGCTAATGGAATTAATATTGGAATTGGACTGACCGCATCTTGAAAGGTGTGCAAGTTAGACTTTTTTGTAAGCCAAATTTAGATGTATATATCAGGAAGCTTAAATACCATATGGTGTAACTATCCTGAAATCTGAATTTTCTCCAAAGGTGTAGTATGAGGTAGGGCCTCATTTGTCCTAATGGGACAATTTGCCCCATTTTCGAAATGGCCCACCATAATTCTCGTCCGCCAATTCACTTTAATTTCCGTAATCTACCCTCATCTGCACTATTTATAACCATAGCACCACATTTGTCCCCATGGGACAGCTTGTGCCATTTTTGTCTCCATCACTTTATTCAGTTATAAGATAAATCTCGCAAATCTCTTCGCGTTTCTACATTTTTCAACCGATTTGGACAATTCAAATGCCAAAAATGTGTCTCGATGACTGGGCATTAGGACCAGCTATATATGCGTCTCGTTTGACGAATCTAAGTCCCATTTGCCCAATGGGGACCATTTGCCATAAATTTAGTTCCTTCTAATTTTAGGAATTTTACCCTCAAATGACTCCTTTTAACAAATCTAGTGTCATCCGGGTCACTCGGGACCAGGAAGCAAAGAATGCAACGGGAGGACGCAACAGGACTGAAATAAAACATAGCTGTGACCGCACGTAGCAAATTAACATCACATCGACGAGTCGAAGTGTTCTAGGCGTGGGGCCTCAGACCTTCGTATATGGTTTTCTTGAACATATCGTCGTGTTTTTTCGATTTATTTCGTTCAGTCCTTCGCTCAAGACTGGCCAGCTACTTGAGCTGCAAAATACCGAAAAATGTTGTCGCCAAGTACAGAAAGTTCGGGCAATAGGCTACCTGTTACTCTAGTTTCTCTCACGTACAGAATTGGCTATAATGGTGCTTATATATGTTGGTAAGGAATAGATATATTCTGTGAAGAGTACTGTGAAGTGAATATGAAGTGTAAATAAGGCTTCAATCAAGAAAAAAAAGTTAAATTGAGTAGGCGACAGGGAACAAATTCGACGCTAGTGTTGTGAAAGTCTCCACCAACATGCACTGCAATTTTCTATAGATAACTGCTTAATTAGTATATATAATCTTCATTTATTTATACGCTAGAGATAAACTTTGCAATTTAAGACGATTTTTCTGGTGAAATTAGTTAAAATACTCCTAGGCTGCTCAGCCATAGATTCGTCGATGATGACGTCACTTTTTGATGCTAATTTTTCGTGAGTCCTCCCGTTACACTCTGCTTCCTGCTCGGGACTGTACGGCCTTATTTGTCGCAATGGGACAATGTGCCCCTTTATCGAGATGGCCATGCCTCCATTTTCCATAATTTCCTCCCAACTTCAGCCGTTCTACCGCCAAATCACTTCAATTACCATAATCTACCCTCATCCGCACCATCTATGACCACAGCACCACATTTATCCCCTTGGGACAGCTTGTGATATTGTTGTCCCCATCACTTTATTCAGTTCTAAGATAAATCTCGTCATTCTCTTCGTATTTACACATTTTTCAACGAATTTGGAGCAATCAAACGCCAAAATGTGTCTCGATGAGTGGGTCTTAGGACCAGCTATATAAAGCGTCTTTTTGTGCCCACGCTCGTGATCAGAATCACCGTGATCATGATCATCGTCATCACTAAAAAGCACAAGAACGGTCAACGATTTTGTAAACAAACCAGAGACGCCATGTCAATTTTTGAAACATATATTTTTACTAGTGTCCCGAGCCGTCATTGTAAATGACGGCATATTGGGTTATTAATGACTGGTGCACGTGTGCGATAAATGACGGCAGTAAGTTAGCCCTTCAGGAAAACCCCCGCTGGCTTCCTCATTTTTCCCCTATGTAATACTGAAGAAAAAGATTCCAAGGTACTCAACTTTTTTTTCGCCTTCTGAAATCTTAATTTTCTCCTATCTTATTAGTTGTATTTTTCCCCTATCTAATACTGAAGAAAAAGATTGCAAGGTTCCCCACGCGTGACAGGAAAGGCATTTTGGACATACACAGGCATAAAGCTAAGGAAACTACAATTCTGAAAGCCAATATTACAAACAATCATCATAACATTATTCAATTTATTCCTAAATATAAGAAATCATCACGATCTTGCATTTCAGATTTTGAATTTTTACTTGTCCAACGGCTGGAATCACTCTTTGATCACGCATGATTAGCCTGGGGAGGAAATCACGCTGTGATCAATTCTCACCACTCATCACGGTTGATTGCTATCAGAATCACGTCAAAATGCGGTCACAAAAACGCGCGAATCATGCGCGATCAGCGGGAATTATCCGCGCGGTGGTCACAATAAGACGCCTTTATGCGACTCGTTTCAAGCAGTTACCGCATTGTGACCATTTGCCCCAAATTTAGCGTCCGCTCTAAGTTTTTCTTTTTCGCTCGATTGAAGCCGTTCTTGCGGAAAACAACTTTTCCTAACGTTATCTGGTGTCATAAGTACCATTTAGTCTCCCTGGCTTCCAATTGAACAATTTGTCCCATGGGGAGAAGTTGCCCCTCTCCCTCCCTGCGGCCCACCTCCAATTTTTACAATTTTCCCTGAATTTCCACCATTTTCACCTCAAATAATTACTTTTAAAATAATGTAGTGTTGTTACGGCGTTAGGAAATAAATAAAAGGATTGGCATAAAAGAAAGAGGCGCCACATCTCTGGGAGGCGGTCGACCTTCCCTATAAAGTATAAATAAATAATAAAAATATTGAAAAGTATATTAATATAAATAATAAATATCGAACTTGTCAAAATGAATTAAATGAATGAAAAACAAACATCTTAAACCTACTACCCTTGAGCTCTGGAATAGATGCTAAATGAAACACTCAATCAGCAATGAAATCATTTATTAAAATCAAGAGAGAGACAGTAATTTGAGCAAAGGAAAAAGTTGAAAGAATTAGGCATCTTTGAAATTTTTGAAGCATCCTAAGATGCTTATACATCTCGCTTAGTAACAAGAAGAAGGAATAAGCGAAGAAATACTGCATAAATACAATTTTCAATTTGATCGCATAATCTTTAGAATATAATACACTCTCACAAAACTCAATCATTTGGCAAAATAAATGATGTTTGTAATTAGAGAGGCATATCGATTAATGCCATGCGAAGTAAAAAAAAACAGTACCTCATTCATCCATGATGTGGAACGTGAAGTGATGTGAAGCTTAGCATCATAGCGAACTTAGGAGGCTCTGCCGAAAAACACAACCCACGCGTTAGTCAATAAGCTCGAACCGTCGCACATGGGACGGACGGTTCCGTAAAGAAGGGCGCCGCCGCCACCAAGGTTTGCCCGGGTGCTTCCGAATTTTTATCTCGTATGTGCTGATAAAAATTATGTAGTATGTATAACAAATTTTCTCTGGCTGCAGTCACCATGTTCAAAACAAATATATAAAAATCATTGACGTGAAACAACGCTTCAATATTTTTAATTGTTTGTTTGTATCCTGCTTCGCCACTCGCTAGTCTAAAGCTGACATTCATAGGTGCCGAATGCGTCTGATCAGTCGTGTTATATTCCTGATCTGTGTGACATGGAATCCATTATACCCGGACCGTATATAGGTCGTGTGAATTTGAAGGAGTTTAATTCTGCCTCAAATACCTTTTTTTCTATCGTCTCTCTAGATTTTTGAAATTGTTTAAAGTTATAGACTTTAGTTTACCCTTTCTGAGTCGCCCATGCATGAAGTTTGATTTTATTAGCTATAATAAAGTGGACAGAAAATGTGATATGCTTATATGCGATAATACTGGCATACACAGAGAAGCAAAACAATTTCATCCTTTTAATCTCCTACGCTACTCCCATATCTTTCCTATGTTCCTTCAAAGACTCTTTGACAGCAGGGAAAACTATATACATGCATAAAACCATACAGACATTGGGTAATTAATACAAGGTTGGGATATATATGTTGCGCGCGTTTGGTGGATTTGCGCGATCGATCGATCACGCTGCGCGTTTGGTGGATGTTGTAGGTATTAGGCCGTAATTTCGGGTAAGTTGGACTATATTCGGGATTAATGTCGGGTAGGGCAGGGGAGGCAAGGACTGTTTTTTTTTTTTTTTCCATTTAAAAATTTGAACGATCCACCAAACGCGCAGCGCGATCGATCGATCGCGCAAATCCACCAAACGCGCACAACATATATACAGTAACTCCAAATGACGATCAAATAAACTACCAAACAACTCTGCGAGCCGTGCAAAGACGGAGCCTGTGCGCAAGAGCAGAACAGTTGCCCTTGGCACTGGCCCTGCTGTTGAATAGCCAAGGAAATCACATGCTTAGCCTGCAGTGTGCTCGACAGAAATACTACTAGACGGAGATTGCCGTAGCACTGTTCTGAACACTTATTTGCAGGCAGCTGTCAGCTCCAAGCAGCTCTTGAACAGTATCATTCATCCGTGCGCGCAGCTCTCAACTCAAACTATCTTTAGAGCACAATCTTCCATCCGTAGGTAGCTCTCAAATTGCGTCTCTTCAACATTATCTTTCAATGTCTCAACTCCAGCTATCTATTCAACTTTTTTATCCTGCTTCCGCAGGCAGCTCTCAACTCCAAGTGTCTCTTAAACATTATCCTGCATATTGGCATTCGGCTCTCAACTCCAATTACCCTCCTATTTAATGACGTCGCAAACTCATATCACCAGGCACGGTTGAAGTCACTCCTCGAGGACATGTGCTGAGTACCAGATGGGATTTTACACACTGTTGGTCAAAGCATTTGTTACCCTCCAGGAAAATGTCTTTTCTATATAAATTATTTGAAACATCATACACACTTAACACTTGGCGTTATAGGGTAGCTATTCAGCAACAGTAGCATAAGTACTTCTTGCATATATAATATTCTGTTAGATTCCCAGAGCCGTATGTGCGATACACTGTTTAAAATATACTTTTTCTAGAGTGTTGAGACTACTTATTAAACAATATGTAAATATTGGGTACTTTGAGGTTTTACAGAATATCTAGATGATAACTAAAGCACTCTGAGAGCGCATACCACCGACACGTACGACAGGGTTAACAAAAAATTTATATTAAACCTGAAACTAAGATATCTCCTCTATCATCACCAAAATTTAGTCGCATGTGTCTCTTGACAGAAATGAATGCTTCTGTGATTTCCTTGACGATCCTTCCTTAACTTTCTGAGTAATGTTCTGACAAACATTAGTCAAACGCTCGAACGGAACGGACCAACCGATTATCAACAAAATTTGGTCATTGGTGCCTTTTAATCTTTGTAACAAATCCTGCAAATTTTGTGAAGATTTATCAATAACTTTTCGAGTTATACTTCTAACAAACATTTCAAAAAAATTCGTCAAGGACATAAACGCACAAACTGATGATTGTAAAAATTTGCTCACTTGTGTCTTTTAACGTGCTTAAAAAAACAACGAATTTCGTGAAGATCCGTTAATAACTTTTTGAGTTATGCTACTGACAAACATAAAAAAGCATGTAGAGAAACAAATGGGCTAACAGATTAACACAGAAATTTGATCATGTGCTCCTTAGAACAACCCCAACAATTTCTGCAAATTTTATAAAAATTGGTCCATAACTTCTGAGTTGTGCCCTCAAGAAAAAAGAGGCAAACAAAGAAGCTATTGAAAAGATCTTCGCCAAAAATTAATCATCTGCTCATCCTAACATATTTAAAAATCTCTCAAAATTTCGTAAGGATTCGTCCAAAGCTTTTTGAGTTATCTAGGTGACAGACAGGCAGGCAGACAAACTCGATAAAAACAACCTTCTTGGCGGGGGTGAATAACAAAGGTGTGTATATCAATTGTGCCCGCCAAGCAAAAATATAAATGAATACTCGTACATATATAACAATACATGAACGAGTATTTGTATAATATTCACATACATGCAGTATGTGGTTCACGGAATTCGAACCTGGAACTAATGTACAGCATAGCACGATCACAAGACCGACGCTCACAGAGCTAAAGCGCAAGCGTGCAGAAAGCGAAGCGTAGTTCTTGGGATGTCGCCATGCCTGGCGTATACGGAAGTCCCCGGTTCGAATTATCTAACTCTAAAAAAATGTAGGACTGTGAGCTGCTTTTCTAGATAATGCAAGCTGAAAGTGTTATTAATTTCTGTGCATTTTATAAATATATACTTAAAGCTAGCACCTTCTCTTCATTTTACCGGCTTTGATGCTTGAATTTTGTTGAATACTGAGGATATTTGAATACAACCCGCTAGAACGAAACTGAAGTGAGGATATAAACGTAGTTGACAGTAATGCTCTCTACATGTGTGTCCGCACGATGTGAGAGAATCTTGGTCTTTTTCCTGGGGTATTGTCTTCACGTTTAGTACCCGTTACACTGTTGTATGAAATTGTGCTACGCTGCAGACAGTGAGTTACTTGAAAATTTAGTTTCTGAGCGGAAAGGCATTATTTGAAAGGTTCTGCATCAAGGGATGTGGACCCTGAGGCCTCAAGTTTATTTTATAATCATTGTTGCAGCTACGCACTCCGCAGTCTCATAAAAAAAAAAGCGCTGGGATAGTATGTGGCCTACCTGAAATTCATGCACAATATATGTCCTAAAGGTTAGGTTAGGCAACTATTCCAGCAGAACCGAGTCTAGCCTACAACCTATTTATATAGATACTAACTTACATAACATATACTGAGAGGTAGGCCACGTACTACCAAAATTTCAGCCCTCAATTTCGATACGGTGAATGACCTAAGTAGGCTACTTCCCCTGATGAAAATTCACTTCTGGAAAACTTTTGTGAAATCTATAAACATTGCAGAGATCTACGAATGAGGTGTGTTTAGTGACCACCAACGGGAATTCAACCAACAGACAGGGAACGATCCTCTTGAATAAAATCACACAATTGCAGGAAGTTTCTAAAGACGCAGTCCTTCTATTCTAGTTTCCGCAAGCCAACGTACTTTAATCGCTAAACCCTCAATTGATTCCTGCCAAGAATTTGCTACCACAAGTGGAATTTGCTACCACAAGGGGAATTTGCTACCACAAGTGGAATTTGCTACCACAAGTGCCGAGACTCCCAGATACTGAATGACATGAAAAGCTGCGAAAAAAAAAGACAGCATTTCTTGGCAGGAGCTTTCTTTTAAATTATTACTTGTGCTTTGGCGCCAGCAATCTCGCTTGCGCCGCCTCCAGTGACGTCATCATAGAGGCAGCGTTGCCAGACATACTTTGAAGTTATTCGCTATCTTTACTTTCTGCTGGTCACGTTTGCTTGCTAGCTGTCAAGCACTGCGCCGCGGCCGCCGCCAGGAAGTAAATCTTTTGCGAGTCTAGTAATAGAAAAAAAAATTGTGCTTCAGAAGAAAATCTCTAAACTTAGCACGATTCTGGTAAATTTTTAAGTGACGAGCATACTATAGCGTAAAAAATAGCGGTAGAAATTGTATTGAGACACATCTGTGGGACACCTGCTCTCGGCCGCGACTTTAGTGCGAAGAACGCATTACATCTGCCTGTGCAATTTGAGCCTCAAAAGTCGATAAAAACGGAAGCGGTACTTTCCACATCAGTTAGGCATTACTTCCTAATTCCCATGCTACTATATTTTAAGACAGAAATTTCGAGAAAAAATTCTTGGAGTCGGATACAATGTTTGCCAGTATTCATAACGAGTGCATCTTTTAAAATAGTCGCGATAGTCCGATTTACAAACGCCGTATATTCTGAAATTTTTGTTCCAAAACAATTAAAATCCTGTTAGAAAATTCATCAAATGTGATAGAAATGGCAAATAGAACAGAAAAATGAACGCGCGAACAAAAAACGGTAGTGTGTGAGTATCTGATTGTACATCCGTCCTATTCCTGCATCACAACCGATGAAATATTTTTTTTTTTTGTGACAGATATTTTTACGACAAGAACAAATACTCATTTCTTCTATCTCATCCATCTGCAGTTCCCATCATCGTAAAGGGCACAGGACCCGCTATGCATTGCTAATACTAACATGTATACAGAAACTTAGGAATTGGCTGGTAAATTTACAGGTGTGGACAGTAATAATAGATTACCAAATTTTGGCAATGGTCCGTTTGTTCGTTCGTTCGTTTGTCACCGTTTTAATTTTATGCTTGTTAGCACAATAACTCAAAAACTAATGAATGGATCTTTATGAAATTCATAGGAGTTGTTAGTATTGATAAAAGACATAAATGATCAAATTTTGGTGCAGATCAGTTGGTTCGTTTGTATGTTTGACTCATATTTGTCATAACGTTTGTTAACAGTATAACTCAAAAAGTTAGGAACGGGTCTTCAAAAAAATTGAACAAGCTGTTATTAATATAAAAAAGCACAAATGATTAGATTTTGGAGTTTATACAAAGAAAATTATGGTTTCAGAACCAATTTGAATTTTTGCTACCGTTGGCTCACTTGGCGGAGGTATGAGCTCTCAGAGTGCTCTAGTTACATATTATATTGCTCCTCGTGCGAGGGTGATCATTAGGTAGTACTAGTGCGGTGCCAGTTCACTTAACTAATTTGGTAGGTGATGGCACTGAGCCTTGTTGACTAGGTTGTAAGCTCACAGCTGTAATATTGTTAAGAAATGAATGTATACGAAATTTTTAATGTAATCTATAATATAATTATCCAAGAACACCTATCGCCTGTGGAGAAATAAATGCTAAATAAATAAATTTTCGAGTTACTGTACCTTAGTGGCAGACATACAGATAGACAAACTTTGCAAAAACGTTACCTCATTGGGCGGCGGAAATATGCACATAAATATAATGTTTGAATTAATGTATAAATATAACAAACTCGTATGGCATGCATTATAATTTTTTACATCCACCAAGGAGACTATGCTTTTGTCGGCGTTTGCCTGTTATTCTGTCTATTTATCTGTATGTCACTAGATAGCTCAAAACGTTATGAGCGGATCTTTACGAAATCTATAAAGAGATTGTTAAGCATTTTAGGTGAACAGATGATTAACTTTTGGTAAAGATCCGTTCAACCGTTTGATTGTTTCCCTAGCTGCCTCTATTTTTTTTTTCTTTTTTTTGTTAACATGAAATTTGCAAGAATTGTTAGGAATGCTACAAGGAGTAAATGACCGAATTTTCGTGACGATGTGTTCGTCTGTTTGTTTGTTTGTTTGCTTCGTATTTGAATTTACGTTTCGTGAAATTTCGTGAATCTTCGTGAAATTCGTTGGAAATGTTTAAAGACACAAAAGGACAAGTTTTGGTCATGATTGGTTCGTCCATATGTGTGTTTGACGCATGTTTGTCAGAACATAACTCAGAAAGTCGCAGACGGATCGCCAAGAAAATTACAAAAACTGTTATTGCTGTCAAAAGCACATATGACCATAATTTGGTAATGATAAATAGTAAGTCTTAGTTTCTGGACCAATTTGAAATTTTCCTTAACATTACCTTGCTTGCCGAAGATATGCGCTCTCAGAGTGCTCATGTCTAACTTTTATTCACAAAGATACATTGGTTTCTGTTACACACTATTACTTTTTTAATATATAGGCATAGGAATAGTGTTCATATCACGGTGTTTATTTGATGACGTCAGTTAAGCCGTCTGCCAACAACAGAACTTCACCCATTGCACATTATTTATAGACCTTTATATTCATTATAGAAAAACATGTTTGGTATTTACTTTGCTGTGTTTTCATCATGACGTCAATTCATCTGTCTGCCCACGTCAGGACGTCACCCGACGATCACCAAACATCCAGAGGCTGCGATCGTAATCGCATTGAAGGCTGCAGAGCTGTCGTAGGCTGCACGTTCGAAGGTCTCGTCTGCATTACGCCAAATGCCTGTGTGAATGGAGATTCATGGTCACCGGCAGTGTTAGCATTCTAGCAGTGATTCTCAGGCTTCTAAAGAACGAACTTGCTTTGTATTTACGTCAATTGGCAAGCGAGAAGCTGCTTGCCAAGGCGATAGTTTGCTTCTCAGGCTCGCGTGTCACAACATAACGGGCCTGCTTAGAGTCCCTGAGATTTGGTATAACTTTTTGTCGATGAGATGGCTCCAGATATACCTTTTGCTGTTGAAAATGACTCGATATATAACTTTTTATTGTTGAGAGGTCTCGATACATAACTTTTAACTGTTAAGCGGCTTGAGTTATACCTCTTTACCATTAGGAAGTCTCGCGATATACCTTCCACCTATTGAGGGACTTCGGGACATGCCTGTTTGCTGTCGAGAGATCCCAAGATGTACCTGTGTGCTGTTGAAAGTCTCGAGCTATACGTTTTTACGGTTGAGAGGCCTTAAGATATCCCTTCTCTTTTGTATTTAGTTTGAACACAAAGATAATTCAAATGTTGAGTTGTTTGATTTTTGTTGTCAGCGTTACAGGCTACGGAAATTATCAGCCACAGTTTAACGACTGAGCGACCTGCTTCTGAAAATGAACCGGGTTATTGACCTAGGCTGTCCTTTGGTGTTCGGTTTGTAGGACACATTAGTTCTCGGCTGTTGACCATGGACGACTTTCCTCTAAAGAATGAACGGACTATAGTTCAGAGACCCCAATAATTACACATCTATCTGGCTTTAGTTGAAGGCGAATGTAGAGGACAAATTGTAGATCTTGGATGGTAGCTACATTTTTTGTTGTCAATTTTGAAGGCCAGGACATTTCCATGAAAATTTCTGGTCAGCAAGGGTAGGGTTCGGTGAACGTTTTACCGCTTTACAAGGCAGGTGCCTGCTATCAATATTTGCTCTGTGGCCTTCCCAGATATTTTAACGTAAGTGAGGTACAAAAAAAAAATTATGGCTGGATTGATTAGAAAGAAATACTCTGTCGATAATACGATGTGATTAATTAAATAGAGCCCACGTGTGATTCTCCATGTGCAGCACCCGTTTCAGAAGCCGCTTCCAGTCTGATTCCGAATTCATACCACGATCAACAACGGTTATCCACGGTTCACTGTGATCGGTTAACCTAAATTTTCATCTGCGTATATAGCGACCTCCTTCTGAAAGTTGACGGCTCAGTTGATAGATCTCAAAACCATTCCATATTGGCGCCACATTAGAAAGTCAGGCCCATGATCGTCTCTTAATTGGTAAAAAATTGATTTTCTTCTGAAATTTAAAGACCCCCGTGCATACGAATACTGTATATCCCAATGTCTTCCCTTTTATAATGGCTGACGGTCAGGCCACAGTAAGGGAAATGTCCCTTTCCTGCACTGCGGCCAGGCGAGTAACTGCCCATCTGCTGACCAGCTGACAATTTTCTCTGAAAAACCTATTTATATATGCCCATTCGATTGTCTATTGTTCATTAAGCTAATCTAATCCAAAATTAATTAATTAATTCGCTCAACTTTGGTCATGAGCGCTAACTTCAACTCTTTAGATCGAGTTACAGGCTTCGCAGAATTGAGTGTATAGTCGTCCCAAACGTAATTGGTTTGCTATAGCTCCTCACGGTTGATCCTAATGGCGAATGCAACGCACAACACAGAAGTTTTACAAAAATTGATACGAGTAAGTTTAAATTAGCTTAGCAATGAAACAATGGAACAAGCCTGATGTACTTTGTGGTTATCTACTATACCGTTGGTGTATTTTAAAATCCAAGATAATGTTTGCATGGCTCTTGACAATCAAAATGATAATGGTGATGAACATACGTGGTATATGTTATGGACCCAAAGCACCCAGAAGTGTTACATGGTCTCTATACATGATGCTCACCTAGCCTTCAGTCATCGCCTCATCTCCGGAGGTCTTACAGAATTTTAATTCTTGAAGTTTTACACAGCCATCATACTTGAGGTTCTACACAGTCTTTATTCCGAAAGATTTACATGGCCTTAAAATGCAGGGGTTTCACATGGCATTCGCCCCTGAGGCTTAACATGGTTTCACACGGCCCTAATTTCTGAAATGTTACAAGGCCTCAATTCCTGAGGTATTACATTCTATAGTTTTACAGCTAACATGGGGGGGGGGGCACCGATCGTTTGTCGATTAAGTTCGGCAACCTCCTGAACATTGAGTGAGCAGTTCCCGTAGATCGTGCTCTTGGCATTCTTTAGGGTAGTGCACACGCAAGTCATGAGAACGAGTTTCCTCAGCTTATCGTCCGAACATGAGTGTGCCAAATGCGTGTAAAACATAGGTCGTCAGTTCAGTTTGCTCAGTAAGTGGCGTTAGTTTACTTTCAAATATATTTTCAAACTTGGAGTCAGTTATACTCTTAATTCAATATTCTTTGCCAGTGATTGCTATGTAAATGGACACATAAACATATTCGAACGCGGAGATGACAGTACTTTTTCTTTTGTTGTTGTTGTTGTTGAGTTACCTCCAAGAGGGTGGAGTTTGAACATCACCCTCTCTGACCACACTGAGGAAATAGTGGTGGCATTTGATCCTGCAGGCAAGTACTGCATTCTTTTGACAAGCGTGTGTACATGCAGGATCTCAGTGTTCATCTTAAACTTCCGGCCTATAGTGAAGCCTCGAGTTAACCCCATCAGCCTTCATTTATTCAAACAATGTTTTGTTTCTTCTTAAGCGCTCTAAAAAGTGGGGCAGCATCTGCTGTAGCCAGACAGTTATCGTTTCTTTAAACTACTGCATACAAAAGCTCAAGTTTACTACGAAGTATACATGTATTAAGTAGGGTGTATCATAGCACTGCACTTATAACAGTTACGGTGATTGAGTTATTTTTTTTTATATCTAGTAATGGAGTAATTTTATCTTTATACTTGCTCAATATTCACTGGATTTTCACTGGTCCTGCTGACATCTAAAAAAAAAGCGGTAGTAACAGTATTTATCTGTAAAATAACATTAAGTACCCCAGGGCCCGCAGTGTTTCAGGACATAACGGCACAGACTATGAGTTTGGTGACGCTCCGCATATGTGGCATCGATGACGGTCTCGACAATGCCAAGTAAACGCTAATTACTCGTCCTTGTCAGAGATTGGTCTAGTGTTTGTCTGTCATATTTCAGCAGCACGAGCACGTTTGTATTCAGGCAGCAATTAATTTTAAAATCGTGACGCTTGTGGTAATGGCGCAAGCAAACCAGTCTTCTAATTATTATAGGAAAACAAATCAGTTTCACTAAAATAGACGTCATCGAGTGCTCAAAATAAGTTATTGCAGTAAGTAAGTTAAAAAGGTTAAAAATTGTTCAATGCAAGCAGTTAAAGAGCATAACCGTGCAGTAAATTTAACTTGGGGTAAATTGCATTAGTTAATCGAATAACAAGATCATGCAGTAAATCTGACGCCCAGTTAATTGTACTACTTTTCAGTATACTATAACTGAGTATTAATTTAATGTATGTATATGCGCAACATTTTGAAACTGTTACTTCAACAACGATAATTATGAGCCGAATTTCTGTAAGAGAAACACGTTACACTAGATGATAATAAACTTTAAGGGTTATCTATAATTTTAAATAATTATTGCACTTGAAAATAGGTGTGGCACCATGGTCTTTTTTTTTTAATTTTGCAGTTAATGAATAATTTTGTGTAAGTGCGCCGGAAATGAAGAAGACTAGCAATTTCCGCATTTAAGAAATAAAAGATACTCTACAATAAGTTCTTTAATATCGTATCAATTGGCTTTACCTAATTTCAAAAAACTACATATTCGGTCATTTTTAACTTGTGTTGATGACGTTGCATCCATGTCATCTCTAAAATAAAATCAAGCGTAGCTGATTTGGTATGCACATTTCATAATTACAGTAATAACTAGAGCACTCTGAGAGCGCATACCTCCGCCAAGCGAGGCAACGGTAGCAAACAATTCAAATTGACTCTGAAACCATAATTTTCCTTTTATACACTCCAAAATCTAATCATTTGTGTCTTTTGATAGTAATAACAGCTTGTGCAATTTTCGTGGAGATCCGTGGATAACTTTTTGAGTAATACTGCTAACAAATGTTATGACAAACAAGAGTCAAACATACAAACGAACAAACCGATCTGCACCAAAATTTAATCATTTATGTCTTTCAATATTACTAACAACACCTAAGGATTTCATAAAGATCCATTCATTATTTTTTATTTAAAAGTGACAAACGATTGAACGAACTAACGGATCATTACCAAAATTTGGTCATTCACTCATTGTTATATACCTAATAACTCGTGTTAATTTCATAAAAATCCATCTATAACTTTTTGAGTTATGATACTGAGAAAAATCAGGCAGACAAACAAACAAACAAACAAACGGATGGACATATCTTCACCAAAAGTCAATCATCTGTTCCTCCTAACATACCTAACAATACCTGTAAATTTCTTTCAAATCGGTTCAAAACTTTTTGAGTTATCTTGGTGACAGACAGACAGGCAGAAAACAGCAAGATAGACAAACACGACGAAAACATAACCTCTTTGGCGGAAGTAATAATATAGACACGTTGGACAATGCTTGGCTGAGCGACGATGCACTATAGCATTATTGTCAGACGATCTCTCAGGCAACAGTAACACTGCGCTTGACAGCGCAATGTGTGCAGTTTCATTGTTCGAATCCAATTCAACCATCGTGAATGTCAAATTCAGGTAAATATTTTCATAGCTAGATTTTTTGCAAAATACATGTTGTAGAATTATTTTTATACATGTTATATATAGTTTCTTCCATCCATAAACATTTTGAAAACTTTGATAGACATCCACTGTAAGAAAACTATCTTTATGAGTCTGCCCAGCAGGGAGTTCGCTTGAATATCTTTTCACAAAATAACAAAAGTCAAGTTAATAATGTGTTTTTAAGAGCTCCATTGGACTTTTGCATCAGGCAGGTTCGGATATAACTCAGCCCCTAAACTTACTCTCATTAAAGAATCCTTCACGTTCAATTAATATAATACCCAGGCAAACCACAGGTTCAGTTTCAAGTATTGCTCTTATTACGAAAACTGCACTCGTTCACTGCACATGGTAAAGAGTTCATGATGCGCATTTTGTGACCATCCCCCCCCCCCCCCATTTGATCTCTGGAGTTGAACATTGGACTGTAGCACCAGTACTTATTCTTGCTAAATATATGGCGCTAAAAAAGTGTCAACCTCGACCAGTTGTCCTGTACTTAGTTGCTTCACATTTTCTTCACGAGAGGATAAGCGTCCCAACAACGCAGAATTTATGAATCAACCCTGGACTGTGCCTCCTAGCCCCATGTAAAAATTTTCTCATTGCCTTTAATGATTTTCTTCATATTTCAGTCACAAAAAGCAGTTTCATGCTAAGCACAGCGTAGTAAGCCCCCGCTCCCCTTCTCTCTCTCCACCGCCAAACAACGTACTTTAACCCCCTAAAAGCTTGGTTTTTCTAGAATTACATTGCAATGAGTCATTTTCAAAAGTCTTTTCTGCACGGGATTTCAAATGGAGCATTTTATGAACCTATCCATCGGCTGACCTTAAAGTACTGCCTAATTCACGGTAAAATATTATTTTTGACAGTAAAATATTATTTTTGATAGCCGGTCTCGAGAAATTTTCTTTGTTTTTTTTTTTCTCTGAAAAAGTCTCACTGTCATAGATTTTATCAATCAATCTCCTTCCACCATCGAGTGTAGAAATTCATTCAAGACTGCCTAATTCAGGACAAAAATGATTTTCAGAGCCGATTTCGAAGAAATCTCTTTCATCTTTTATCGACAAAAAGAGCCTCAATAACATGAATTTTATGGATTCCTCTCTACCACTCGTTTGTATACAACACTGAACTTCAGCACTGCCTTATATATTCAGAGCAACTATTACTTTTCGGAGCCAATCCCAACCACATCTCTTTCGTCTTTTCTCAACAAAAATGTCTCATTTTCATAGATTTTATTAATCCCTCCCCACCCCTTGGGGGGGGGGAGACCATTGGACTTTAGCCCCGGCAAGCGCTGTGGGCAGAATTCAATCCCCGTAAATTGCGTCGCGTCGCCAGTCTCAAGGTCGACTCTGTTTACAGACCTTGAGACGGAGGCTCCCGAGCGCCTGCACAGCAAATAAGGCCGAAAAGGCAGACCCAGATAACTCCATTTCAAAGTCAAGGTAGTTACTTGACTCTGCCTTCTTGCCAGTCAATGTAATTTCAAGCATCCCCCAGGGATCAACCTAAGGCAGTGACTAAAAATAACGGTGCCTGTTTTCCTGTATGATGCAACCCACGCACGTAAGTGGAGTTACATATATATTCGGTAAAAAAAGCACGTTATGTGTGGCTGTGAAAAGGTCTGTTAACCCACCGATATTACTGATGTTTTATTATTTATTTTTATTCAGCTATTCATGCACAAGAAAGGAAAGGCAAACCACCTATGTAGGAACCTAACTAAGGATCTACACGCCTACATCATATCCTCACTAAATTTGCATATGAAACTTCTTTTACTGCATCTTTATAACAGGGATTATACTGTCACCAGGAATGGAATGCATTCCTGGTGACAGTACCCCATCCAAAACCCCATTCAGCACACTAATTTTACTTGGTTGTAGATCCATAATTAGAGATGCCTTGCAATTACATAGAAAAATCCCCTTTCAACCAATAATGTAACTTCATTAAATAAAATTCGATGTACCACGTTCCGTTATCATAGATAAAACTATAACAGACTCACTGGCTAGAATATAATCGAGATTATGAGATAAAAATTTTAAACTCAATATTATGAAAAGTATGTAACTGTTACGGTTAAAGTTATACAGACCAACGTGCTTTCTTGTAGAAAGAAAATTTCATGCAGCATCTGTAACCAACAGACTGCTTTGTAAACTTCTGTAACTAATAGGACATGACTTAGTAAAATCTACGGATACTTGGAACAGGATTTAAGTACCACTAACTTTGATGCATCCGCTGATGTATGCACTGAGTGGTTCATAGTTCTATTTAAATACTGGATTCTTAAAAAAGAGTTAAATATGCATGTATTAAGCATTCATATATGCATTTATATCAGGAACATTATTTGCTCTATGAGCATATGTGATATTTGAGCATTATACTACAGTATATTAAAGTTTTTTATTAACTAGACCATTATTACAACGGTGTAAAAGAAACATAAAAACGGGCGTGCCATTGTTTCTGAGATGAAAGAAATTAATATTTCTTGCTTTATAGTAATTTGTTACTCCGATGTTCAGTGAAAAATTCTTTGAAAACTACATATGAGATGGGAAAGAAATAATTCCTTTTTTATACATGCGTGGCATTCACTGTACATTATTAAACTGTATAGCTGGCCCCAGAAGAAACATCTGTCTTTATTCCATTTTATGTTTCGAATCTCCGAATGTAAACCATGATTCATTCATGTTAATATTTTACCAGAGAACGTTCTCAGAAACTCGTCCAAGGCTGCCGACCGCCCTTAGGCTTGTCGCTTCCAGGACCTCAGTCTCTATAGGTTACCTTCGATCCCATGTGAACAATGGCCAGCTTTTTTAACAGAACTTATTGCCAAATAATTTACTCGTCATTAGTAGGGAAACCGCCGGGTGCGGAACTTTATATCCATCCTTATGTGAAAGTCAAAACTTTTTAAATTTTTCAGCATTCATCACATGAGAGAGTCGAACTGCTTCTACTATAGTTCAGCTTCTGTTGATAAAAACTGTTTACATTTGAACGGTATCAAAAGTTGCAGTTAGATCTAGGTAACAATATATTTTCCCACTATTGGTCCTACTGCCCAAACGCAATTTTTGCCCTCTCCAGGCCCTAACCTGTTCTACGATCTTAGCCCTGAGGCGGCCAAGAATTCTATGAGGAACACTACTTTGTTTCAAGATCACTTACTGTCCATTTTAAAGGACGTTTACAGAGATGCCATTTTCGTAGAAACCATCCTTTACTCTGGGCAAGTCAGTACTAAATCATGGCAAGTCTTCAAAGCGTTATGCACTGCATGGAGCTTGTGAGGCGCTGCATCCTCATGGGAAGTGTACGATTTTCCTTGAGTTTTTCCATACATTTTACTCAGACGTTTCACAGTCCTGTCGTTCCGAGGAATTCAACCCCTCTATTCTGCTTGCACCGGTATAACACACGGCCATCATGGGGTTCAGGTAATATGTTTGTCAGAGTCTATAAGTGAGGTTAGGCAGCTATATGCCTGTTGAACCGCACCGGGCGTAACTTACCAATTCTTGGTTAACCTAATTTATCTATACCCCTAATTAATTAACTTAACCTAATCTAACCGAATGCATACTTTGGAGTAGGTTACGTACTATACTGAAACCATCTTGCCTATAACCCTAACTGCTGTAAACATTTTAGCATATTTTTCTCGGGTTCTTTCCTTATTGACTATTTACGCAGCAGCTGCTGACTGTCTACTGAGAAATGGGCTGGTCAGACATGCCTCTGCTGCCAGCCAATAGGAAGCCAGCACCATAACACACCCATCTCCATCACCAACACAACGGTGACCAAGCTCTCTCACCACGAAAAAAAAAGACAGCAAAATAAAATGACTAGCTGCGCAGGGACGTATAGAGAGAAGTGACGGGTCGCAGCGCTGCTTCGAGATCGAGAAAATTGCTTCCTTGCACAGAAAATTGCCTCCGCGTGCTTCATCTTGCCTATGCACTAACAAAAAAAAATTATGGCAAAAACAGCGAGCCAAGTAGGCAAATATAGAGAAAAGTGGCTTGTAGAAGCGCCGCTTCGGGGTTCTAAAATTTGCTGCCTTTGTCTACAAAATTGCTTTTGTAAGCTGCATAAAAGAAAAACTGCAAATGCGTAACTTATTAGCAATGAAATATGGTAACACTGTGCATAATAGCAGGTGGTAGTAAGAGAAGAAACAACAAAAAGAGCTAAAAAAAAACTTGCTTGCTAACAAATTTAAAGAGGCCGTAGGTATGAAGCTTCGGGCATTTTTGCTTTTGTGGCTGGTGGCACGTGGCCAAAACTAAATCTATACGTTACTTTTCTTATTAATTTCACTGGATCCCCTCGTTAGAACAGCAGAGCTCTATCGCTTGAAGTCGCTACCCTTGAAATTGTGCAAAGAAATGATGGATTACTGTTCAGACGACAGAATCGGGTATATGTTAATCAAATATCTTAGAACATCGATTTTTACTCGTAGTTTCACTAATAGTCGGAGATGTAGCATTCCTTTATTCATTCTTTGCTGCCACCCCCCACCCCCCTCTTTCCTCCAAAAATAAAATACCTGATAACAGCGTGTTTATTAAAAAAGCTCTCCACATTGAAGTCATCTTGCACTAAGGGTACAATAACAGTATATGTATTTTGTATTATATGCCGATTGAACTAGGTAGCAATTCTCTATTAAATATGGGAGCATACTGTATGTTTCATGGAAACCATAGGTCGCACAAAGTTGCCTCCTATGCTACGCACTATTGCTGCTGCCCTATATAGAGGCGCTCTGCTTCAGGGCGTAGAGCCATCATACATGAGCACCATTGCTTCAGGACGATGAGCATCGTACATGAGCAGCCCTGTCCGTACATTATCACGCAAATGGGCTAGCCACTTCAGAATTTACGAAAAATTCTAGGTAAAATATGATCTTAGCTCTTCAGATTAAAGCCTGTTCCCACCATGATTTTTTAGTCTCACCCAACGTTCATACATCAAAACATCCGAGCCTAGTTGCTCTGTCAAACACAACTGCGTGTATAGCTAATGAGCGTTAAAATGTCAGGCGTCACGTCAGCGAGCTCAGCCAGAGTTATTAGTTAAAACTCCGGACGTCTCTTCTAATTTGGAGTCAATAACTGAATCGGAAGTTGAGTTCCATTACTGCAGGCTCAGCAATGCACGTGAACGCTGCGGTGGATGAACGAAGGGCAAAAGACTGCCGGCTGAATTCGCTTTTAAAAGCACTAAGGCAAACAGCCGGTCACTCGCAGCGTAGGTAGTTAGGACATGTTTCAGTGGGCGTCAGAATTAGGCTTTCGAAGCTGAACTTGTCCAAAACTCCTAGCACAACTTTACCTTTGCAGCCTTCAATCGTGTTGAAAGTGTTGGAACTCAGAAGCAACTCAATGACGTTGAGTCTCCTGAAAACGTTATTTTAAAAAGCAAGGCTAAGTTTTTGGGAGTCTCCAGGGTAGCCGATCAAGGGTCAATGCCGGAAACTCATTTGAAAGGCATCGAAATCAGTGAACCTGCGTGAAATTTCGAATAAATCAAGCCTGGCGCCTAATCGGATACTATGCCCTGAAAACAGTACAAAAAAGCGGCCGTCTGCTGTTTACGGCGTTTAGTTCAGCGCTGCGGAGGACCGAAAGAATGTGCCAACTTTTACTCACCAAAGGTACCCAGTGCTCGTGGTCTAGTTTCGGTTTTCTCCGAGGCATCTCATATGATGACTGGAAACTACAAATGGTCAAACTCTTGTAACTACATATTTGATTTTAAAAATAGCAGCTGACGAACATTCATGTTTCATGCGAATGGTAAAGCTCCAGAGTATTTTGATTCTATTAATGAAACCTTACAAGTCATTTATGGGGTAATACTCGAGGATTTTAACTTTGATAACAGCATCTTGCATACACTAACGTTTTATATACAGCGTAAACGGTGAAGCGCGAGTGTTTTTGTAACGCAGAAGGTTCCTCACAGTGGAAAGGTACCTACTATATAGGCTAGGCTAGATACATTCTAATGCCTATTATGTCGATGCCACACCCTAGTCAAAAGAACGAGCAAGCCTATCGTAATGTTTTCGTTCGAATGTGTTAATGTGCCCATTTAAATAGAGCACACTTTGAAAGAATTTTTAAGTTGTGAATCCCTCCAGATATAAGATAATGATGGGTCGGAAAGTTAACTAACGGCACTTGCAGAGTAAACCGAACTGACGGTAAACATTTTTACACCATTTTTTGGCAAACTTGAAGCTGTGTTTACAAGAGTTCAATATGCGTTCGGGAGAAAAGATCACGATATGCGTTCTTTTGACTAGCGTATGGCATCGCTTTAAAAAAAATAAGAAAATCATTTTCATGCGTTTGTACCTACCTTGTCCAGCACGAATTAGTTGCTCTTTTTAAGTCTAATTTGTTCGTATCGTGGTTTAAACTGCTTGCACGATCAAGTGTGAGTTCCTGCACGATTTGAACATTACTCGTGCGAGCAACTCGTGCCGTATTCTCTGCTAAAACCACGAGCAGTGGCGAGGCGCGAGTTACGAGGCAGTTTCCATGACGTCACAGCAACACAAATGTACGAGCTGAGGTCAAAGTCCGATGTTCTTCTCCGGCGAGCGCCGGATGGATGGGTGTAGACTGTAGAGTATGGGAGGCGATGACGCAGTAAATGTTAATAAATGTTACGATAGTAGATTGCCATACTGAGATCCAGATATACTATGAACATGTACGAAGGGGCGCCAAAATTAAACCTTTGACGTTTGCCGGTTCCAAACTTTACGGAGGTGCAGTGGTTTCAGAAGTTCGAATGTTTGTTACGGCGTAAAGGAAATAGCTAAGTGTCTGTCAACGTATATATATATATAATTAATTGATTGATTGACAAGTGACATATTTATCAAATGCATAATTGATTGGTAAATGTGTATATACATTAAATATGAAATGAATTGACATGACAGGTTATGCATGACGCCATAATATTTTGGGAGGCGAGCCA
>LQNS02277602.1:7309069-7353386 GCA_001587735.2 Parhyale hawaiensis
ACAGACATGGAGTACTGATCCCAAAAACTTGCCCTCTGAATTTACTTGTAAGAGAAGTATTTCACATTAAGTGCTCATTGGTTCCAACAGTTATTTTCTTTGACACGGCAGTTGATTAATTAATTATTCACGCGGTAATTAATTACTCGATTAAATTAGACGACCTAGTACACACGTATTCATGTGTATAATTATATCATAACATGTTGAATTGAGTTTCAGGCATTGAGCTTTAATCGGTCGCCCTTAAGACTTGCAGAAATGAATGCCAGAAATGCGATCTGAATTTAGGACTAGTTCATACTAACATACTTAGCTTCTCGACCGTAGTAACTCAGCCGAAAACACCTGCACCATGAGGGTCCTAGAGCCGGTCTCTACCTTGGTCTTTTGACAGTGTTCATTCATCCAATCGTACGGCAGTGTAAAGCCGAGTTCACGGGTATTCTTATCGACGCGTTCACTCATCAACTCACGCGAATGTTTTGTACCGTCGTGGTCAACACAACTTTGTGTACGCCACAAAAAGTTATTAAAATGTTAGCCGTCAAATCAGTCTCCTCTGCACATGCCACTAGGCAAGTGACGGATATCTCTTCCAATTTTGTGTGAAATAAAACTTAGAAAACAGTGTACTGTTCTGTTATTTCTGGGGTACAATAATATATTCGGGCAAGTGCGTGGAAGAGCGAGAGCGTTGAGATGGATGTAGTGTGAACTCGGCATTCCTGTGTTGTAGAAATTGCTGAAAAGGACACTGTTTTATGAGTTTTCTTTCACTCCAAATTTGATGAGATGTAACTTGTCTAGTGTTACTTGCCGAGGGAGCTGATTTGACGGCTAACATTTTCAGAACTTCTTGAGGAGAACACACAGTTGTGACCACAGTTCACTTACAGAAGATTGTTGTGTCAAATTTGAGTGTATGCGTTACGCCTCTAAAATTCCGGGTGTGTGACGTCAAAATTACGTCACGCCACTGTGAAAATATCAAAGATTCCTCGCTGCAACAGTGGTGTGACGGAATTGTGACGTCACAATCCTGGAAATTTAGGGACGTAGCGCATACACTAAAATTTGACACAACTATCTTCTGTAAATGAACTGTGGTTGTGACACTCACAATAGCGCTAGACAATATTTTTGGCGATTGGATGCATGAATACGTTCAAAAGACTAGGAGGGCCCCGGGCAGGATTATAGGACGAAGTACAGGTGCGGGTGTGCTACTATGTACGCTATAGAACTCCGTACAACGCCAACGTGGAGTAGTGGTTAGGTCAAACCATATCACTTGAGTTGTTAGTGTCGCGAACTGTAATCGAGAAAATTGCAAGCTCTGCTGTATTTTCCTTCACCGTGCAATTATAGCATTGCAAATTACTGCTACTTTATGGGTGTTATGAAATACTGTAGTGTAGCTCTTACTGTGTACTACTACAATTACAGTCTCCCATTGGAAGTACACCAACCATAAAACCATAAACGCAGAATGCTCGTCAGAAAATCTAAGTTTGTTTACTGTCATATACGGTCTGTAAAGTCTGTAATACTAATTTTCCTTTGAATAAAATACAAACTTGTTTGTGTTTGACATATTGCATATTGATTAGCTGCTTGGTTACATCAAAAGTTGTCGTTAGTTACAAAAACTAATTGATCGCTACCAACTGCTATTATCTATTCTATTCAAGCGACGTCGGAGTACTTGCAGAAAGGAGAAAGTAATTGATTTTACTAAAGAAGTTAACCCCAGCATATATCATTGTAAGAAAAATATTGTTGAATTGCATTGATGGTGTGATATGACTTTGTGTATCTGACATTTTGCCTGTCAGTTTCTGTCTAAACAATCATTAAAGTTTCTAACCCAGTGGAATACAACATAGTCTGACCGAATAAAAATTGCTAATTCTGTCAGAGTGTAAAATTTACACAACGAACCTAATATCAGTGCAAAGGGAAGTCGAACACTCTTGCCGAACACAATGTAAAAATTCGATTGACGCAAAATATCACAGTTTCTCCCAATCAGTATCACCATCTATGGTAGAAAATTAACAATTTCCGTTCAAAGGAAAATCACTGTTTTATCAATAGACCAGTATCTGTTCAATCCAAACCGCAGTTGTTGTCTAAATAAAATTAGAGTAAAGTTCAAACAAAGTCACAAAAACTTATTCTAATTTTGGTTTGAACTTCTGTCGTCATGGAAATTGTTCTACTATCACGTCACCTGTGAAAGAACAAAATATGTAAACAAAAACAACTGCAATAGGAATATGAACACAACTATTTAGTAAACGAGACGAGGAATGGTAATGAAGCAGCTAGGGCTGGCATACGCACCATATGGAAATTACCGTAGCATTTCATGTTTACCGAGTTACACGCTTACATAATAGGCCTCAGTACTGTCAGGGTAAAAGGTAATAAATAACCCCGAACGTAGACAACGCATATGAGGTAACATTGAATGGCGCCAGGAGAGAAACACTAAAATAGGTGTTTATAACTATACGCTTACTGAACAAAAACTTCAGCGAAGAGAGAAAAAAAAAACAGTCGCCTAAGCACAGACTGTATACCATACAGTGGCGCCAGAGAAGAGCAGAAGCATATCTGCCGACTGTACACGGCTACTACACGCTCTATCGTATCCGGAATGTTCTGGTTTGCCAGTTGGTTCAGAAAGTTGATGAAGCCACACATGGTGTGGAGAGGTGTCGATGGACGGGGCAGGGGGAGCAGATGCCCTTGTGAACCCCCCCCGTGTACCCCCATACACGATAAGGGACCTGCTACCCCCACGCTCGTCGTAATAACCTTCCGTGCCTCTATCCGTTAGTACCAACTGAGGAAGTTAGTTTTAAAAGGGTGTAGCAATATTGTTTAGCTGGCCCCATTTACCCTGATTACCAAATTAGCGGGCCACATCCTCGCCTGACAGCTAGCACTTATATTTGTTTACCAGAAAACTCCAGGTTTTCTTCTTGGTAAAATATCGTCTGAAACTTTAGGACGTTATGGAAACTTGGTGGTACAGGAGCAGCGTTTAACCGCCCATTCGAGCCATTCTATTAGGTTAAAAATAGCCCCATGTTGACGGAAACTAATGTTAAAGCCAGTGTCACAGGATTTCTTTTTACTCTTTTCTCGTCGTCAGAGCCCATCCAACGTACGTTTAAATGACTGTTTTGACGTTGCTTGTAAGCTGCTAGAAAGTTCACATATTTTTGAGTTCTAAAACGCACAGCTTAAACAGATAACGAAAAGTTCACATATGATGCTTGGTGAACCCAACTGATACGATCGTAATGGGTATTCTAAGCAAGCCTTACGATTAACTTGGAGTGTTGTTTCAACGAAGCAATAACGCATTCGAACATTTTGTACCACTCATAAGGAACAAAAAAAATGCCTTCAATTGGTTCGAACCCGGCTGAAGTGCATGGTAAAGTATTTTTAATAAATACGTTTTGAAATTCTTACCAAATGAATGACTTCATAATTATTTCAGGGCATATGTCACTCTTCAAAAAAGTGGATGACACTCGTATTCTCATGATACGGTGCAGGGCTCTAATATCATTATATATATATATATATATATATATATATATATATATATATATATATATATATGCATCTGCATTCATTGCTTTCTGCTTTTTTTGTATAAAGAAGAGAAAAAGCGCCATCTTAGTATAAAGAATTCAACGCACGAAGATGGAAAGGAATGAAAGTCAGGACCAGCATTTTTACCTCCGCCAAGGAGGTTATGTTTTTGTCATGTTTGTCTGTCTGGTTGTCTGTTATTCAATTTGTCAATTTATCTGTCACCGAGATAACTAAAAAAAATCAGGGCCGCATCTTTACGAAATTTATTTGGATTGTTAGGCGTGTTAAGAGTAACTGATGATTAACTTTCAGTTGAGGTCCGTTCAACCATTTGTTTGCAAGTCTTTTTTTAGTACAATAACTCAAACAGATATGGATGGATTTCTATGAAATTTACATTAATTGTTTGGTATGATCATGAACAGTAAACGGCGAAATTTCTGTGATGATCTGTTCTTTCGTTTGCTTGTTTGTTTGTTTGTCTCTGTGTTAGGTTTTATTTTTGTTAACAAAATAACTAAAAAAGTTATGCACGGATCTTTATCAAACTTACTGGGAATGTTAATCAAGTCAGAAGGAAAAGATGATTAACTTTTAGTGGAGATCCGTTCAACCGTTTGTTTGTTTGCTTGTCGGGCTGTTTTTTCTCGGTACCCTTACTCAAGAAGTAATGGACAGATCTTCAGGAAATTTTGCACGAATTGTTAGGAATGTTACAAAGAGTAAATTACCAAATTTTCGTGATGTTTCTCCGTTTGTTTGTTTGTTTCTGTATTTGATTTAATGTTTGTCATCAGCATAGCTCAAAAAGGTATAAGCGGACCATTACTAAATTTGCAGGAATAGTAAGAAAGTTAAAAAGCACATACGATCAAATTTTCGTGATGATTGGTCAGTCTACTCGTGTGTTAAAGTAACGTTCGTCTCAGTGTTGGTCGTAATATAACTCAGAGAGCTTGGGATGAATTTAAAAAAAAAATTGAAACTGTTACTACTGAGGCACAAATGACCATATTTTGGTGATGAGAAAAAAGGAAATGTTAATTTTTTGACCAATTTGAATTTATTGTTTTTTTTTTTTTTAACACTGCCTTGCTTAGCGGAGGTATGAGCTCTCAGAGTGGTGTAGTTTATATTCATATATATTATATATATGGATATAAATGTGTGTGTGTGTGTAGTGTCGAGGGTACACAGTACATACCATGAAAGAAATGTACTAGTATAGTTCCATTTTTCTACCGTGAAAAGATGTACATATAATCCAACATAATTATGAAGCTTAGTAAGATAATTTATTATATCCACGAAACTATTTCAATTTCTGTTTTTCACATACTGGTAACTGTTAATACCTACTCTGAGACTTATCCAACGACTCGTGCCAGAAAAAATACATATATATATATATGTGTGTGTATTGATTCATGTAATAAACATATATATGTTCGCCCTCCAAGTGAAGTGTTAGTGCTAAAGTAGCTAAAGGTAAGTACCGCAGAAGTTAGACAACTGTGCTTCAGTCTATTTTCAGATCACGATGTACTCTTTGAGTACATCCAACTTTGATCTTTGTACGGGCACAAGGCTACTTCCTTGTTGCTAAGCCTTCGGTCTGGAAACTTCCATGAGGATCTACCCAAGGACCTCTGATCTACCTCTCTATTCCAGGGAAGGGGGGGCAGGGTGAAGTGGAATCTACCACTGACGCTTAGGTAGATACATCACGTACGCACGGCGCTAACCAGGCTGGCATTGTGGCTCGATACTTGCCAACTACTCGATATATTGTATCTTGTTAAAGAATAATACTAGGCTACGTTTTTTGTTTGATAGGTAATTTGGTGATGTGTTTCAACTGGTGTTGTATTTCATGGTGCATTGATATTAATCCATCACATATTCGTGTAATCCGCGATATTTTTTAACTATATGACCCTAGTCCACGACCAAAAAAAATGTTAGTATGTGATAGTTTTCACATGTTAACGCTGTTGTGATGTTAGCTTCATCGCAGGCAACAAAAGTAAACAAATAAATAAACAAAAAACAATAATGATAATTACATTAAAAGTGATATCTTTTTATTATTAGCCTGCTTTAGTGAAACGAAAGCGAGAGCTGTATTGGCAACGGTTTGTGTGTGTGTGTGCGTCGTCGAGTTCTCTCTCCCTTGCTCACTGTCTGTTCATCTAGTGCTGTGGAGGATTGTGCTGTGCGACGTAGGCTGTGGGGTTAAACGAGCTCTCTTTTTTTCGCAGACGTTATGGTTTTTTTTAAATAATTGCTTTAGATTAGAGCTTCTGTTCGTGAAAAACATTACATAGATGATGAGCATCTGCATTACCTGCAGTGGGATTAATGGAAACAAGAACATTGCTTCAACTGTAGATATTTTTACTATGGGATCAACAGTAGTAATCCTGCTGGGTGCATTATTTTATAGGTGAAATAGCATAATAATTTTGTTTTCAAAATTTCAGTGTTTCTCTTTGAGATTGTCAGTTGTATTATAGTTGCAGCAAGCCTACCATTTGCTCGAAAGTTGGTTCCATGTATGTTCGTGTAAAATGAGAGAACTATGGAAACGTGCTGTTCAAAACCATTAGAGCTAGGAAACCTTTTGCTACGTTACACTTCCATGGAGAGAGAATATGTTGCTTGCTGACGTAGACTGTAAGGATACGTTCAATTGGGTCAGCAAATTCAATCTAAGCCAAGCCCACTTGTCTTGACCTTTCCGAAAAGGCAGACAAAAACTTATAACTTCGTCCCTCTGAATCTTGTTGGAGGTGCTAGAAGCAGCCCGATTATACTGTGCAGACTGAAACCTCCATTTTATAGAGTAAGGCTAAGTCCATGGCAGCTTCACAGGTAACTGGCTAGGGGTCAATTCCTGAAATTGCAATCAACAAGTCGAAGCCGAAACACCTGTCTGAAGTTCCGGACAAGCCAAGCTGTGCACTCCCCGCCTGATGCTGCAGAGAAACATATAAAAAGCTGGACCGTCAAGTGTCCAGCAGCATTATCCCTCCTGAAGCCACTCGATCAGGAGATAACTCTACCATTTCCACTGTACATATCCACTCAACCTTAGAGCCACATATTGTAGAGCTCGTTATTATTCTACGATTCATCTGATGACTCTGTGTTTTAAAACCAATTGCGATATAACTAATAAGAAGTTATCTCGATTTATTATTATTATTATTATTTATTACCCAAAGTGGGGCGCCAAATATATAGGCGCGTCGGTATGCGGATGTGCGTCTGTAGAACTTACCAACGCACGTAGATGATGTAATGTATTCACCCGTAGACGTAGAGTGCTGCAACTTCGTTGTACCTTCGACTACGGGTGTATATACATATGTTGATTCGGTAGAGCTAGTAAGGGTGGTAATCCAATATCACCACAATCCAGATATCCCAGTCAATGTGAGTTCTTAGTCTTACGATAACACTGGCACAGAGGTATTGGTCCGGATACACAAAACAAGACAACTGCTTATATTTATATTCCAATTGGGTATAAAACAGGGTCTGCAGTAGAATCGTAGAATAATAGCGAGCTCTAGAGTGTAGCTCAGTTCTAGAGATGATATTTGCAGTGTAGAAAAGACGTTAGCTTCTAACCAAGCGGCTGCAGGAGTATAATTGCTGCTGAACACTCTACGGTCCAGCTTTTTATATGCTTCCCTTCAGCATCGGGAAGCACAGAGTGCACAAAACCTCAATATCTATTCCCAGCTGACCGCCCACTCAATTATAGCGTTCTAATGTCTCTCTGTCTTTAATTTGACTCAACCCTTGCGTACCTCATGAAACCTCAATTTTCGTAGCAATTAAGAGCCCTGCTTGTAACTTCTTCATATTGGTTCAGTAAGTATAAAGTGCGTGTTAGTTTACTTTCCCTTCCCCTATTAAACCATCTTCTACGGATGTCAAAGCTGCAGATAAATGTGCAATGGATTTTACTATTTCCTTTGGAACCATTTCGATGCTTTTCGTGACTTCTGCTTCTCAATTTATTTTCTTGTGTTCTCACTCCATATCTTAGGAGTATTGGTAGAAATTTCCCCAACAAACAGCATGCCTATAAGTCAATAAACTATAGTGTGATCTCGCTCATGTCAACCTAACTAAGTGCTCTCTGAAAGGCTGCTCTAGATGTAATTCCTGCACGTATAAAAAATATACTCCAGCGATCGCTTTGAACTTTTTCAGTGTGTATTAGCTCTAATATGACAACACATCATTCAAATAAATGCTAGTTTTTATAATGCTGTAAGCAAGCCCACCGTCACATCGTATAAAGGCTTGCTACCGTTTACTACTCTTATAATAGCGGCCAGTAGATAATGCAGTGTAAAGTTCCAATTCTCAACTCCGTTTAGTATGGCTGTCATGTACATATGTGAATAAAACACTAACTTTATTTCGACAGTCACGTAAACTTCAAAAGAGATACAAGTGTTACTTGAAGGTAATTCTCCAAAGCTGCACTACCGTCAGTGGTCATTAAGGTAGTCTATCGATTACATTTCTCCCCTCTAAGTAATGCAATTAAGATAAATCTAATATAATAGATCTAGATCACCTCACAACAGCTGAAGATTTTCTAGAGCTACTAGACGGCCCGTGACCCGTTGGGTCGTCATCACGATTGTCTTTGCTTCCGGAAAAAACAGGTGTTTTTCAGCTGGATGGACCACGCGCAATTCGTCCGTCCAATCCTGGACGTACTGGTCGCCATCAACAGCTTCTTTGCTTCTCTAACGAATATTCAGCACGCAGTCTGTAAGCAAATTCAATTTATATGTTACGTATTCCAGTTGTATTTTCCGTAGCAACTTTGAAATTATCGTGCCCGTTCTTGCAACCGAAGAGCTGGTTCCACGTGCGCATCACATACAATCGAATTAAAGAGCTAATCCATGGAAGTATTGGAGGGGAGCTGTGCCTAGTCCATCGAATTTCTTCCCGTCTAAAAGCGAAGAAGCTGTATCAAACAAGACACAAGTTAAATAAATAAGTAAGCAAGCACGGTTCACGGAGTTTTAGTATAATATAGATATATAGACTAGGCAGACCCGTGGAAATTTCACGGTTGGTTAATGTTCTCACTTTGTAAAATGCAGCAATCCTAACCTACTCTACTATAACTCACTTCAATTCGACCTTATACATGTCAGCCTAACCTGCCCAATATAGTATACAGTGCCTGCCTCTTGAACCTTACGAATTCCGGTTTAACCTTTAACCTCTTAACATGGAAACGTTTCTCCCTATCCTTTCTATTACGCTGCTGTGTATGCAGTTTCGGCTTGTCTAATATTATTGTATTTAAAAACTGTTTAAATTCCGAGCCGCTGCAGCTATTCCACAACCACGAGGGCTACTTGCTCAGTTTCGAATCTCTCTGTGAACTTCTATTGAGTTTCAATTCGCAAGTGTACCGATTTCGAATCGATGTGTCTTAATAGATTCAGCCGTTGTCACCTGCACAAAAACATGTATTCCAAGAACATGAAGCGTTTCCGTATTTCGACTTGTACGCAGGAGGCCTACCGTAGCCGTGTATGCCAGACATTATCGCACCGGTGGACATCGCAGATGTTTTACCAGCGAAGGTTTCGCCCTAGTATTTTTTGATATAGCTAGACATAAAGACAGCATAAAAATCAATAGACTGAAGCAACTGATTGTTTTCTTCTGTATTTACACGTTTTGGCTAACCTTCATTTTTCATCGTCTGAAGATATTATTTAGACTTTGATATTTTTAACATTTTCATTTTTCTCATCGGTGATTTTGATGATTATAATTAAATATCGGGAGCCGTGACTACTTTATACGTCATATGTGCAATAGCTTCTTCCCAAAATAAAAATACATCAGACTCAGTCCTTTTTTTTAATAATTTATTCAGGTCGCCGAAAGTACTTTTTGCGTCAGCTCACGGGATTTCTTTAAACGTCGCGCTTTCACTTCAAAAATTCTTTAGAATGAAGCAGTTCAGCACAGCTCGCTGCACCGTAGTCTGGATACGAATTTTCCCATGTTTGGATCGTTATCTATGCGACCTCAGCAACGTGAATATTTGAAAACAAGATATAAAAATCGGTACGGTATGTAGGTATGATACTTGCAAAAGGAACTTCATGTCTTTGCTTCGAAACAGCTTGAAAATTTATTCAAGAGCGCACGAAAAGAAAACATATTGAGCATCATCCCTAAGAAAAGCAGAACTTCTGGCAAGTTAGATTTGCCCCTAGCTAAAAGTGAGAATCGTAACCAACAGAACAGGGACGTACGGACGGATGGATGGAACCTGAAGCAGAATTTAATTATAGATTGACTTTGCTTACTAGCTGAGTGATGAATATTTATTGGAGAATCAACGAAGCTGCTGATGGCAACCAGTACGGCAGGAGTGGACCGTCAAATATCGTGTGGTCTATGACCAGCTGATTTACACCTGTTTTTTATTTTTATATTTTTTTACGAAAGCAAAGACGATCTTGGTGACGACCCAACGGGTCACAGGCCGTCTAGTCAATCTCAACTGGCTGCCGTTAGTTAAAGTCCACAATATATGGTGGAATATCGGGCCCAATTCCATGGCGATGAAATTATGACGATGAAAATTTTGATGAAGTTGACGAAGTTCCCTGGGCCATATTAAAGGTCCGCTGATTGCTAACTGCGCTGGTCATTACCGATGAAACACTCATTCTTTGAATGAATCCCGGGCCCAATAATTGGCAAGAAGGCGCCAAAATCTCGACATAGTCGAAAGCAAAGATTCGTGGCACAGTGCCAAATATCGAAGAGTCACATATGGCGTCCAATAGAAGATTGGTGACGGGTCAAATGGCCCAATGAAGTGACGGGTCAAATGACCCAATGAATTCGCTTCTAATTCCATTGGCGAAAACTCTTCAAGGCTATCATGCTAGATTTTTGCATGTTGCCGTAAATTAACGGGTGAACTGATGTAGATGATTGCGCAAACACCTTTGTAAGGCGTAGAAGTAAAGGCACAATACATCACCCAAAACTGCAAAGTGCTCTGTTTTAACTAAATTTCACACCACTCTGCATATTACCACTTCAGCTGGGTCCGCAAGGACTGGAGCTGATAATAGGTACAAAGACGAGCACCAAGCCTAAGCTGACTCGAAAACCCTTTCCTAATCCCAGCCGAACGTTGTCATTCGGATCCTCTCAAAACTTGCCCCAAATAATCGTATTTTAACATCCCGAGTTTCGCTTCCCTCGGCTCATCCCCTCATATCCACACTTAAGTATATATTTGGACAAACCCTCGAGTTACTCCAGCCAATGGTATACGCATGATGCTTAATCCATTTTTAAGAGGCTGCCCCACTATGTAGTCTATCCCTCATTGGTTGTTTCCTGATTTTTAAAAAAACACCGCCTAGATTTCAGCAGTCTCTCGCTTCTTACCACGAAGAAAAAATCAACAACTAAAAAAGCACAGACCTCTCACTAAAATATCAGTTTCGCGCAGGTCTGCTGTTACTTTCATGCACCATTTGTTTCTTTCGCCCATTGTAACCCCAGCTTGGTTCACGTCTGCATCTTTCTGGCTTAAAGCAATTTATTTTTCTATCCGATCTGCCTAAACTCTGGCCGCTCTTAATTTTTTTTTTTTTTTTTTTAGTAAGAGATACTTTTGGTGGGCCACCTGTTTCTACTTGAGTTTTCTTAGACGTAAAATTAGCGATAAGTCAATTGTCACTGTTCAGTAGAGCGTAGCTTCACATAGTAAACCTGATACCATCTCCCTCATGTTTTGTGAGTTGCGGAGGCAACTGCGATCTCCCTCGCTACCCTCTGCTGTGGTTGCCTCATTAATATTTGTGGCCTTTTGCCAAACAGTTTAAAATTAAATTTCGTATAAGATTCGTCCCCAGTCTGTTTCCCAAGAAGTGAGCAATTATTTGTAATAGAAATCTTTTGGTACGAAGCTGTGTAAATTACTTAGTTTATGACAGGGCAATTAATTATTCCCACAGCAAATTAATTAACCAACTAAATTAAACGACCTATCACACACATACATACATGTATATATGCATCACGACATCCTAACAGAGCCAAAGGTTTTCAGTAACAAATATTCCTGTTTTCCCGACCAATAATTTCTCTAAATTTCATGTAACTCAGAAAAAAAATCGTCCCCTACAAACAAGATAGCTCCATCTAAAGCGTTCGTTCCTCTATAATCCAACTAACAGCAACACCTTTCAAAATGTCACTAAGGCCCGCAAAGAATGACAGTCTAAATATAGCAGAGCTCGTCCTTACTATGTATGGAAAAGATAGAGCCACTTTTTTTCATCTATGCCCTTCGTGATGGGCTACAGCCCCCAAGTCTCAGGGTCAAATAGGGGCCTCAGAAGCTGAAAATAATTCCCCGAAATCTTTATTGCTATGGTGCACCAGATCATAAAAAAATGATGGCAAAGCATTGTCAGTGACACCTCTTCGCAGTTTCAGCATGTGGTCTTCTGTTGTGGTGGATGCATTGGGAATACCACCTTCTTGGATTCTAGTCTACAATTTCCATGGAGTTCATCACAGTAAATCGAGGTTTAGCAATGAATTATTACACTATTCTCACTTTGTCACCAAAAATTAGTTAATAGGGGTTTTTATTTTAGGTGTACCCATCGCGCAGATCACGTAACATGTAGGTATTATAATAAGACCTCTGTCTCTCATACACGTCCTGGATTACTATGTTTGAGCCTTCGAAAGTTAATTAGTTAGTTGGTTATAGTCAGTGGCTTAGGCCCCCGTTTCCGCACGAAAGCGATGTCACAAAGAACAAGGAACTTGTAGATGTCGATAGAACGTGAAGCCCATGCACGAGGGTGTTCCCACACAGGATCAATATGCGCCTATCGAGCAAGTCGAGTCGAGAAAGGAAAGGAAGAACAGAACAAAGAATCATTAGTAGGAGCATGAAAACAGAAGGGATCAAAGTGGACACGAAATCACAATGCTTGCATTTCTTCTGCTGAGTGCAACTTGTGGTGATGAGGTCTGATCAGATTCTCCAGTTGGTAGGTACGTGTTTCCCCCTATTTAAATTTTCATGGAAGCAAACACAACAAACTGATATGTATGGGATTTGAAACTAGTCATATTTAACGCTAATACTGACTAAAAATAAACTAGACAGAATGAAATGATTGAACTTATCGGAAGCATATTGGTCCAGCATGAGCTACAACGCTGGCATCCATTAAGAAATTCGCAAATATTCAGTAGAGTGGCACGAAATTCTTAACTAATTATAAATCAGCATGGTACACAACTAGCAAACCCTCCACAAGGTTGCCACATTCTAAAACACAAAGTGCAATCAAAGCCTGGAATAGTGGCATGCAAAAAAAAAAATCTACTGCGTCGGCATAGTATAAAAACTGCACTAATTCTGTAACTAATTATATTGACTCTTCTATAAACTTGCCAGCTTGCTCGTAATACGTCGTTCCGCTATATGCCAACAAGCGCAAGCAAGAACTAGCATAAGGTAACAAAAAAAAAAAAAAGGAACAACTTCTGTTCAAGGATTTCTTGTTCGGTAGGCGCGCGGGACATGATTGCAGTGGTGGTCGCTAGGAAGATTCTCCAAGAGCGAGAAAAAAATATTGAACTGCCCTTCACATTAAATTAGGTACAGAGTACCCAGCCAGAAGCTGTCAGTTCCAAGGTACCCAGCCTGAAGCCCTAAAGTCCAAGGTACCCAGCCTGAAGCTCTAAATTCCAAGGTACCCAGCCTGAAGCTCTAAATTCCAAGGTACCCAGCCTGAAGCTCTAAATTCCACGGTACCCAGCTTGAAGCTCTAAATTCCAGGGTACCCAGCCTGAAGCTCTAAATTCCATGGTACCCAGCCTGAAGCTCTAAATTCCATGGTACCCAGCCTGAAGCTCTAAATTCCATGGTACCCAGCCTGAAGCTCTAAATTCCAGGGTACCCAGCCTGAAGCTCTAAATTCCATGGTACCCAGCCTGAAGCTCTAAATTCCAGGGTACCCAGCCTGAGGCTCTAAATTCCAGGGTACCCAGCTTGAAGCTCTAAATTCCATGGTACCCAGCCTGAGGCTCTAAATTCCATGGTACCCAGCCTGAAGCTCTAAATTCCAAGGTACCCAGCTTGAAGCTCTAAATTCCAGGGTACCGAGCCTGAAGCTCTAAATTCCAATGTACCCAGCCTGAAGCTCTAAATTCCAAGGTACCCATCCTGAAGCTTGATGAGAGAGTGGTTACAAAATTCACAAGTTTCTGACCTACGCAGCAAAGGGATCACAAGCTCCGTCATTATAATCTGTTGATCAAACTGTAGAGCACAGGGTTGAACAAATCAATAGGGTGTTGCTGGTATTACAGTGCAGTCACCACTATAGGTCATATTTTTCTCCTCCGTGCCGGAAACCTAAGAAGATGTAGGGTAGCATTTGATATCTTGAGCAAGAACTACTTTTACTGATCTAAGTATTTACTTAACAAGAAGAGCAGAGATGGCCGGAACCTTTGGACTGTTCACAGCATGGAGATGTCATCAAGAGTTTTCAGAGAATGGTGTATTGCTCTGCTGTCTAAATTATAAACATGATGATGGCACCTCGAGGACCCTTCGTATGCCATTAATTGTTGCACTCCAACAAAGAAAAATGTCAACAAAGGAAAGGACCGGACAACGTCGCCAGACTGGATGGCATCCAACACGACTATACCTAAAGAAAATTTCATGTCCCGGCCGTACCTCCATACGCAAAAAAAAAAAAAATACTTAGTGCCTACGCGCAGAGTCTGCGTGCGATATTTTTATTTAGTATACGCCTGCACATTTAACTGACCATTGGATTATTATTAGCCGACTCCTCTACATAAATCCTGTCTCAAGTATACGTAGATTTCACAGTTACTGTACATTACAGCTAGAATACATAGATAACTGGCAGTAGACGGACCAACAGGCCCATCCCCAGAGAGTGGCCAGACTTACGCTCCGGCGCTCTATGAGCTATCGTCATTAGGTCAGAATCATGGAGACTTCTAGGGGAAAAAGGAAAAGAAGAAAAAATAATAATAATAGAGTGAAGCAAGTAGTTGATCCCGCAAGCACAATTAAATGCTGCAGAGCCGAGGAGCAGGAGACGTTGAGTTAGTCGTGCCATGAAATGTGGATTACGGTGGCTTAGAAGTTCTGCCCATTAGGAGTTTGGTGCTCTTGAAGGAGGAGTTCGTAGTTAGTTACCAACGTGACTGAGGATTAGTCCAAGTCCTGCTCTATACTGTAATCACTGTGCAGTACATTTAGAATTTAGCAGCATAGATATTAGCCATCCGATTGCGTTCAGAATAAATACGCCGAAGAACAGTCCTTCAATATCCGCTGTTATAATTCAGTATCCAGGTATTTTTTAGCTCCGGAAAACTCGCAGCAGTTATATGTTTTATACATTCAGCCACGTAGCGCCTTCAGTGATAAAATAACACTTTCTTAGTTTCTAAGAAGCAAATATAAATGGTCCTGAACTGGAGGTGTACAGAATGAGCCATGTATCCGGGGACCCAGAGACACCTTTTAGATCCCTCGACTTCTGTCATCCTGCAGCCCCGTCGCCGTCAGGTAACAGTTCCTGCGGAGCCAAGTTTCCTATCATCTGCTCTTCCGTTCTATGCCCCAACAAAATATTTGGCCTCCCCACAAGTTCATTAACATGTTTAGTTTCTTGAGCGGCCAAAAATTCTATTAGAGATTGCCATGACCAAATACGTCAATACAGGTGATAGTTCCTGTAGAGAAAACAGTTTTTAACGTCATTTAAACACGAGGTTTGACGTTTCGTGCAGTTTGTCACGTATGCACTAACTCCAGAGACTTGCGCCTCGTGTATTTAGTCGTCAATGACCAGGGCAACATGCAGGTAACAGTTCCTGCAGCGAGACAATCTCTTTATGGCATTCAAACACGAGGTTTTCCGCTCGAGACAATAAGGACCGTAAGCTGGATAAGAGTATATACCTCGGCCAGTTCCTGGCCGCCGTTGTGGCTTTACCTTCCCCCAGGGCAACTTGGCGCCAAAGCACCTGGATGTATGAACTGTCGAGTTCTAGGCGCAGTTTATATCCTTGTGGACATATACGACTGCCTTGTGTGGGCTGGAATGTCCACTAACTCCTTACCTGCGGCTGCCCAGTTCCTCAACACCTGTGACATTCCCGCTAGATTCCTTAGCTCAATTGGCTGAGCAGAGCCTCGTGATTAATAGGACACGACAATGATTATTAGTCTAATTAAAGACATTGAGTTTGCTGTTGAGCGCAACATAATTCGTGTGTTATAGCGCTGGTTATCTAATTAGATGAATTGATTTTGGCGCTGAGCGCTACATTATTCTTGTATAAAGAAACAATAATTAGTGTAATTAGAGGGCCTGATTTTGCTGTACAAACCGACGGAATTCGTGTAATACAACAATTCTCTAATTACGGCAACAGATTTTATATCTGAGTGGGAGATAATTCGTGTACCGAAGTAATAATTATGAAAATTATCAATTCGCTTTGTTTATATCACATGCATCACTGCGAGCTCATTCTTGTGGACTCCAAGCAATACAGAAATGCAATAAGGATTTAAATATGCTAGGGTGTTAAGAATTTCTGCCAATGGTTAAAAACACAAGAGGTTCAGTCATCCTCTAAACCTGCAAAATGAAGGAGAATTTCACGTTATAATCATCAGGCTAGTTTACGTATAGAGTATGTATTGAAAACGCACTGTTCCTGTCCTAGTGGAGCAACAGTTCTCTCTTTCACAGAAATAGCCTCTTTAACATAAACTTTTCGGCATTCTCTGTTATTCCGGAGCCACAGTATGTAATCGCAGGCTCAACTTATAAACGGACGCGCAACCCGCACGTCGTTCCGAGACACAGGGGAAGTCGGTTACCACGATACCCATGCAAAGTGTAGAACTTGACCGACGCACGAGCGTGTTATCGCACAGTGTTACCTCAGAATTAGAAGAACTTACCCTCCCTATGAACAACCGATTCGAAGTATAACTCACTTCATGCATCCCCAAAGCTTCCTACAGTAATGTCCACGTACTGAAATACTCAGTATTGATAAAGTTATTTAAATCTTGTGACAAATTCCCGTAGATTTTATGCACATATTATTTTTAGGCACCAAAGTGCTGAGACGGGCCTGTTGGTTCGTCTATTACCGCCTATCTAATCTATAGGTATAACTATACTTTAAAGGATGTAATACATCATGTAGATAAGGTTTTTTAATTTTGCTTCAAATATCAATATAGTAGACTGTAAATGCGTGTTACTTTTCTCCGCAAAATGTGAGTAGTTGGAGGATCCATACCTACAGTATTCTACATTCTGTATCTCAAACATCGAATCGATTATTTAAGTACTTTCGGCTAGGCTATTTTTTGTTCATTAGTTTCGAAGACCAGCTTGCACCCAGAGTGACACACGAATTAACACATTAAGACTGAGCTTTGACTTTGCTGATTGACCCACACGGACGAATCTAAATTTAGGATGACAAATAACTAGTTTTGTAAGATGTTCAGGGATCAATTCAAGAAGCTTCGAACACCTGAAATCAACTACCTCCGCCAAGGAGGTAGTTTTTCTCGAGCTTGCCTGCCTCTTTGTCTGTCTCTCACCAAGATAAATCAAAAAGTTATGGACGGATCTTTACGAAATTTCTTAGGATTGTTAGGCATATTAGGAGCAACAGATGAATGAGCTTTAGTGATGATCCGCTTGACCATAAGTTTGTTTGTTTGTCTACATTTCTTTCTTAGTACCATAACCTAAAAAGTTATGCACGGATTTTTATGAAAGTAACGGGAGTTGTTAGGTATATCACCAAGAGTTAGTGACCAAATCTTTGTAATGATCTGTGAGTCCGTTTGTCTGCTTGTCTCTTATTTTTTGTGTTTGTTAGCGATATGAATCATGAATTTATGAACAGATCTTTATGAAATTTATGGGAATTTTTGGAAATGTTAAAAGATATAAACGATCAAATTTTTTGTGATGATCTGTTTGTGTGTTCGACGAATAATTGTCAGAATGTATGTCAGCGGCATAACTCAACATGTTAAAACCGGATCTTTATGAAGTTTGTAGAAATATTGAAATACACAAATGACCAAAGCTTGGTGATCATCGCTTCGTCTGTTTGTGGGTTTGCAAATGTTTGTCAAAATGTTTGTCAGACCATAACTTATAAAAAGTTACGGACGAATCTTCAAGAAAATCACAGAAGCTATTCTCACCGTCAAAATGCACAAAAGACCATTTTTCGTGCTGATAAGGAGAAATTACAGCTTCAGAAAAAATTTGAATTTTTTGTTAACTATCCTTGCTTGACGGAGGTATCCGCATGCTTCCGTTCACAGCTCTAACACCTTGTATCGCTCGCAGGTTCGAGGCCATCCTTAGCATGCGAGGTCTTTGCAGATCTAGGTGTGCTGACTCGGCAGTTGTGTACATGCACTTCGCCGTGGTGGAACTTACCTTCCTCACAGATGAGGGGGGTGGGGGGTCTCGGGTCATTTGTTCCTTCCGTCAAATTGGCGCCATAGTTCTTTGTGACCCGATGTCGACTGCGACTACACTTACTCATCTGGGGCCAGTGGGCCTATACCCGCTAGTGCATGTGGGTTTCCCAGGTGAGGGTGTGGTCTAAGTTGACTTTACTTTGCCTTACTTTTCTGCTCCCAGAGTACTCTAGTTTTTTCTGTACTGAAGTCATGCGTAGCTCTTAAGAATCAAGCAAATAAACTTTACTTTCGATGTAATTTTCTCACCTTCTGATTCCCTCTAAAGTTGCATGCAGATAGACTCACATAATTAGTAAGACTCTCACACCACCCAACAGCCGTCACCATTCAAGAACTCTCACAATAAGATGGGTTCACTTGCGATGGATGACAGGAAAGTACGTCGTTGCGAATTCCTAAGCCCATGAGAAGCTCACGATAAGTCTTGCCCATCAAATTTCTCCGGATTTGCTTGAGTGGATAATAATGATACACAAACGCTGACCCAAATAGCGGAGAATGATGAACGTGGCCGGGCAGACATGCAGCCGTGATGCAATATCCCCCGACAGTTCAGATCTATATAGTCAGCGACCTGACATAAAGTTTCGAATTTGTGCACACTTGTGTCAAGGACAGATTTATCTAGCGCTCGTGCGGATATTCGCACTGATTTTCCTGCAAAAGTCAGCGTGCATCATGTTCTTCATATAGTAATCGTAAGAGTGCTGATAACAATGAAAGATATTAATTTTCTGGTATTCATAATGACGTTTATATACACTATAACATTATAGGTGAGATGCAGTGGATATTGGAGGAAGGTGAAAACCATTGGATATCGATTCTGATGTACTTATAAAACTTTATTAATGGCATATTAGATGACAGTCTTATAAACTGTATGTCTAACATATGAGAGGAGATGGCTATTCATAGAAGATGAGGAAATATAAACCACCCGATATGTAATTTTATGGTTTTACATATATTTATACAAATATATTATAAGTGTGGATAAGAAGGGATCGTTGTTTTGGGCTGAATGAATGTATATAGATTGTTCGTGCTGATTATCCGATAAAATCAAAGTATATCACTACTGCTAAGTCCTGGATGATGCAGCATCTTTAGATTTATGATGAAGCCAAGAGACTCGCAGAATGCGCCAGTGCATTACTATTGTAATTTATTATTATAATATTACTATGATAAAAAACGTACATATGTACCCTATCGCCTTTATGCAATTTTACAATTATTGAAACACAGTACGTACTTTACAGTAATAGTGTAGTGCACAGCACTTACTGTAACTGAACTCAGTGACTTGCTCAAGCAGCGCATCATTCATAAATGTATTGTTTCCAGTCAGAGAAGGGTAGAGTTGTTAAAGGTGCTCTCTTCCGATGCCGAGACCGCCTTGTTACTTTTGTCTAATTTCAACTAATTTGAAACACTTTAAAGACTGCGCTTCTTTACTAAGTATTTTCACATACAATTAGGACAAACAACGTCTATCAGATTTTATATATATTTGGCAGTAACAACGAACACTGCAATACCAAAAATTGAATTCATATTTCGAGTATACCCATTTATTACCAGCGTTACCATATAAAAATTCTTCACTTGAGTTTGATTTGGAGCCGTTCAGTGCTATTTGTACGAGCCTGTATCCCTTGTCACACTATCATTATTCGACCAATGCTGTAGAAAATGGATTCAAGTAGTTCCATACATCCAATATCTACAGCATTCTCAGTGCAGCAAGCACAGTGCAGCGTGTGAGTGCAGATGCCCTCTCAGCCTCCAGTCGCGCGATACCATAATGATAGGCACATATAAGGCGAGGTCCAAAGTTCACCAGGCTTCTCGGAGGCAGAGACTTGCAGTCTCGCTCCTCAGCTGCACCCACTCAGCCTCGTCAAGTGCAAGAACCGAGGCTCTGTTGGGAACTGGCCGGCGCTCCGCCGAGCAGCTGGTGAGAGGACTTTGTTCTCGGCTGTGGTTCTCACTCTACCTCCCTCGGGCGTGCAGAATCCTCCTCGTTGATAAACCGTCAATGATTTTTACTATGAGCAGATTGTACCTAAGGCCCTGTCCACGCGTTCATTTTTTGAACGTCTTCACTCATCCCATCGCGCGAATGTTTTGTAACTTTGTTTTAAACACTGCTGTGTGTACGCCGCAAAAGTTATTAAAATGTCTGCCGTCAAGTCAGTTTCCTCGGCAAGTGTCACTAGACAAGTTATGGATATCTCTCTAACTTTGGTGCAAAATGAAACTCAGAAAACATTACACTTCTCTACGGTTTCTACGACACAGTAAAACACAGTCGGACGATTGAATGAGAGAATACGTTCAAAAAACTAACGTAGTAGACACGTCTTCAGGGAAGAAACGTCTGCGCGATTCCTACATAGGCAGCCCAAGGAGCTGTGTTAATGTTTTAGCTTCTGAGGCGGCATAAAACTCTGTTAGGCTTGTTGTGTGAAGTAAAATTCAGAAGAAGTTTTCTCCCTAGTGTTATTCTCACTCATTGACTGAGATTTCCCTTTGGTAGAAAATTAAATCAACTTCGTTAATTGATTGAATGATCA
This sequence comes from Parhyale hawaiensis, assembly GCA_001587735.2. Lineage (NCBI taxonomy): Eukaryota > Metazoa > Arthropoda > Malacostraca > Amphipoda > Hyalidae > Parhyale > Parhyale hawaiensis. Next base: position 7,329,920 of record LQNS02277602.1, read on the forward strand.
CAGCAGATATTCCAATGAGCGTAGTAGATCTCTCGGACAGGGACATCTCACGGCTCCGAAAACTGAAATTACTAATTTTGATTTGCCATAAGCCCACCAGGATTTGAATGTAGGAATTTTAACGTACGTCCTGACAAACACATTACATCTGGAGCATAAATTATCTTTATTTCTCTATAGCTGTATTCTTGATCTTTCCAGTAGAGACCCCTCTTAGGTGCACAAATCCCCTGCAATAACGGTATTTGATTCTCCACAAGAAGTTCAACCTTAATGCAATGATGTAATATGCATAACAGCTCAGAGTATATGCATATATATAGAGTCGACGATTGTCCCACAATGAGCTCTGTTTTTCGTTCTCGTATGAGAACAGTTTTTAATTGTTTTATTTCCAGATGAATTTCGAAGCTGGTTTCAGAGCCTGATATGGTTCTTGGCACCCTTCCCTTATTTTGAACTGGTCCCGCCGTACATCTCATCTTTGAGAGTGTACAGCCAGTGGTCCTGCTCCTCTTTAAGTTCTACTGAAATGATATAATGTTTATAAATTAGGCGTAATGCAGCACGTTTCTTGATCGTAATATCAATGTCTCTTAACAGAAAAAACAACCGTATGTGATGGCTTTAAATTTTATGTCTGTCCTGAGCATGGGAACAAAAACCGCTTTGTTACAAATATATCTCCTAAACCCATATGGCAAGAGTTGAGAGGAAGGAATGTTTTTGCAGCTAAGGCATGTTTATCTGCACGACTTCTGCAACAAGGTGGAATTGTGCTGCCCAGACTTTGTCCTTAAGTTCATATTAATAGTAAGGTTACTGACACTCAAACGCTGTGTACACTGACATGCAGCGCGCCTTGACACGGTAAGGAAAGGAAGAAAGCTGTAGAGCAGTTTCTCTCATGTGGGATTGCTTCACTCGTACTCAACAGACGTGCATGTTGATACACCTACTCAACACCCTATAAGCTTCCTTTTGAAGTGGAGTGAGTTGGGACAGCATGGATTTTTTTTTTTTTTGTAAGAGCTTCTCTCATACATAGACGGATGATGACATACTGATTGAATATGACTTACACTAGTATGAACTTGATTTTAAGGTAGAATCGCTTTAGATTGGAAGGATTTATAACCGAATGCATTGATATCGCAACGGTTCACGCATATACAGGCGTTTATGTTGATAACCCGAATACCTATAGGCTTCATGGATTCATGTTAGACTAGACGTATTTATTTATTTTGTGACGGCTGCGCTTTCACACAAACGTGAATGCTGATATGCTGACTGTTTCCTTTATGACATAATTTTGGATTTTACTGATATTGAACAGTGTAGAGACTTTACTCAATGGCTCAACGGTCTTGGAAGTATCAAGATACAGCACACCCGCATGAACTCCATTTTGTGAAGGATTCGTTTCTTTAGGCGTCTTTTTGTGGCCACGCTTGCAATCAGAATCACCGTGATCATGATCATCGTAATCACTGAAAAGCACAAGAATGGTCAACAATTTTGTAAACAAACCAGAGCCGCCATGTCAATTCTTAAAAATTATATTTATATCATATTTTTATTAAAAATAGTTAGGAATAGATTTCTTATGAGTTTTTATTTATTTTAAAACCAATGCATAATTCAACTTGCAGTATTTAAAGCATTTTGAACATACACAGGCATAAAAGTAAGGAAACTACAATTCTTCAAGTCTATATTACAAAAAATCATCATAACATTATTCAATTTATCCATAAATTTAAGAAAACATCACAACTTTGCATTTCAAATTTTGAATTTTTACTTGTCCAATGGCTGGAATCACTCTTTGATCACGCATGATTAGCCTGCGGAGGNAAATCACGCTGCGATCAATTCTCACCACTGATCACGGTTGATTGCTATCAGAATCACGTCAAAATGCGGTCACAAAAACGCACGAATCATGCGCGATCAGTGGGAATCATCCGTGCGCTGGTCACAAAAAGACGCCTTTAATGGCCTAAATTTTGGATTGGAGTTCGTTCATCTTGCGATGGACTGATACATGCATAGATATTAATACACTAGTGAACAATCAAAAACAGAGTAAATTTTGTTCTGATCGTTATAACGTGTAAGCTATTGTAGCTCGGTGGAGTTGAATGCACGCTAACCGACCAAGCACTTAAGGAATAACCACTAATTAATTAACTGGAGTGAACGCGAAAATGGAGGCTATCATACATATATAAGGAATAAGCAGTCAGGTTATGGCTGAGTTACATTAGGCCTAGGTAAATTTGAGTCAGATTATGTTAGGTTGGGTTCGGTCAGGTTTGATTTGGTTAGTTTAGGTTATGTTTGGCTATGTTGGGTTAGATTAAGATTAGCAAGATTATGCTTGCTTAGCATTTACTGGGTTATGTTAGGCTAGACTATGCTATATTAGGGCTGGTTCCAGTTAACTACCTTTCTCTGAGCATTAGGACTTACAATTATTCGATCAAGGTCAGGGAGTAATAATATTACTCCCTAATCAAGGTTATTTCATTCGCGTTCAATCCCGTGGCGTGTTGCAATCAACCGGATGTGGTACCCATATCACGGTGTTACCCAGTGTAACACCGCGTAACGGTGAATGCGACGTGCACGCGATCTCAGCGTCTTCAAACACTGTTGCGGAATCTGCGAAATCTCAAAGCATTATGTTGCCTATGATTTAAAACAAAAATTTAAAAAAAATACGCAAAGTATTTTAAATGCTAGCATTTAGAAAGCATTTAGCAGTCATAGAATATTTTCTTTATTTTTACGCACATCAATCGATCACAGCGTTTACACTCAAAGGCAGTGTTTGCAAACCAAGGGGGTGTTTCCTGGCTCATCACCCGGTGTTACCCAGCTTGTGTCGCATTGGAGGCAGGGGTAACGTTGGTGACACCAAAAAGTCGATTGCAACAGGCCTCAGTAGTGGTCCTTCAATAAGCTACATACCTATTCTTGCTAGCATCTCCACAGCGTCACTTCGAGACACAGCATACGCAATTTGAATGTGTATCTCATAATGCAGAGCTGGGCCCCGTCTTTTACTTACTTCTATTCACTCTGCATTTTTTTATTTGAAACCCTTCTATTTATATGAACCGTCTTCAGGCCCATAATTTTGGCTAGAAATATGTTAAGATTGCTAACAAGACAGATGAGAACTTCCAGTTGGGCGGTCCGACTGAAGAACTAAATTATGCCAATTACGAAACAATTGAAATGGTCGAAGCGACGCTGACCGTGCAATGTCTACCAGGAATGGGTCAAGACCGCTGGCCGTAAAGCCGACGAAAGAGGAAGGTAGGGTAGACGCAAGGATTATGAGACTAACAGGTTAACCCACGGGGCGGAGCCAAGCTGTCGTGCATCATGGGAAATGGACTTGTAACGTCATAAAAACCTAGTGCGTTTATCAGTAGCTATTTTGCATTGTTTCACCATCATTTCATTTGCTCCTCCAGAGTGTCCTCCATGTCCTACAATCTTTATAGTTGCACAAAAAACGTATCAAAGCATCTACGACCTTTTTTAGCTCTCTGAACGATAAAATTTTTAAAGAACGTTCGTTAAAAGGCTTGTAAAAGACCAGATGAATTCAATCGGCAAATGCCCGCATGTGTCAGAAGCACTTTTAGAGCCAAGTTTATTGCCTTCATATGCAATAAATCAAGTGAGTTTTATCGAGAATAATATGGCATTCTAAAGATGGATTTATACGAGTATATATTTCAATATGTTCGATTTATCTTCGTCTTCTACCAATGATCTGCCATCCTCAAAAATTTCAAACCGCTGCAACAAAATTTGGCTCATATACGAGCGATTGAACGCAGAGATAAAAACTTTTAAACAAAATTTGTAAGAAAAACATTAAAGGACCAAAGCAACAATTTACTTTCCTTCCGGCGAAGTAATACTAAAGTAAAAGTCTATATATTTAATACACAGAAGCCATAAATTGCTCTGTAAAATTAGAAAAAAAAAACTCAGCTGCTATACGCTGCGCGCGTTACAGCAGTCTTACAGTATGGTGGCATCCGACTCGCTTTAACTAACTTGCAAAAAATTCCTAGCCGTCTTCCACGTACCTAAACTGTCTTGCGGAATGATGTTATTGAAACTGGCGAATGTATAATCCATAATTTTTTCGATGATGCTGTAGTTTTTACGATTAGGAAGACGGATATGTTAACGAAGCGTACGTGACGGCACAGCTTAGGGCAACATTTTACCGACACTCTCCGACCGGGTGCGTGCCTGTTACGAAAAAAACAATCTAAATAATAATAAAATTTTATCCTTCAGAGAGCTAAAAAAAAGTTCGTAGATGCTTTCATACGTATTTTTGTACAACTATAAAGATTGCAGGTCATATAGGACACTCTGGAGGAGCAAATCAAATGATGAAGAAACAATGCAAAATAGCTACTGATAAACCCACTAGGTTTTTATGACGTCACAAGCCCATTTTCCATAATGCATTACAGCTTGGCTCCGCCCCGTGGGTTAACCAGTTAGTCTCATAATCCTTGGGATAGACGAGAATGCTCGTAAATAATAAATAATAATAAAACAAATGAAGGATCGCGCAGAGCTCTGTTTTCCTCTAGTTACGTAATACCGGAGCCACACTATAAAATCGTAAGCTCAACTTATGGGCAGACGCTTAGCTGGCATGTCGGTCAACTCTATTAAGAATACTTTCTAGTTTCTAGAGGTATGCAGTTGATGCGACGTACGAACTAAATGTCTGATGATTAGTTGAGTGTGCGATTGTAAAGTGCGGCACCGGCATAAGGAGTTAGCTGGCAACAGGAGTATCAGCAATATCTCACCTGAGCAAAAATAGCCCCGCCAGCCAAGACTGAAAAAGCAAACAGCTTCTTGCACCTCTTTCTACCTACGTACAGCTTAGCTGAGCAGCACGTACAAGACTTCACGTCTCCTATCGGGTGATAAACACAACCAATGTCAATAGCAAGGACTGGTGTACTAGACTGGTTTACTGCTGAGATAACTAGCTCTATTAGGTTATTTCAAGTTGGCTAATTTGTTATTCAATGTATCTCTAGAAATAGCAAACAATATATAACGGTATATTCTATATAGAACCCTTTGTTTTTTTGCTTTAATGAAAAAATTAAAGAAACGCGTATACATACTGGAGAAATATGTGATGTGGCAGGTAGCGAGCCAATAAAGAAGAAGATAAGATAAACAATGACGTTCAAAAAATGCGCATGTACAAGTAAAAATATAAATGAAGATGAAACCTGTCATTATGTTATTGCGATAATTTTTTTCATGTACGCGTTTTTTACCTTATGGTGCGCTCTGTAAGAATTTGTTAACTCATGACTTCTGTCTTTTTTTCTTTTCTACCTGCCATAATATTTCAAGAATATTAAGGATTCCTTATCTTTACCGCGAAGAAGCTGTGGTTCTGAAGGTCGCTGCTTTAGATATATATGAACCTGGTGTGTTTATGCATAGACATAATTGATGTGAAGATGAGAGTCTAATGCGCTTAGTACAAATATAAAAATAAAGTACAAATCACTCGTTGAATCATTTAACAATTAAACTAAAAACAATCATTTAAACCCTCTCCTGGGGGATAGTGCACATGTTTTGCCGAATGGGATTTTTTCGGATTTCGAAATCCGATTTATACCGTTAAAACTATACTTTATTCCTTTGATTTCAAAAATATATGAATATAACTGACAATTCAGGTTGAAACGCCAATTTCAGAAAATAATGGTTGGGAAAAAGGTTAACCCTATAATAACATTGTTCATGGCAATGTAAATATAACGTTATAGGTAGAAGAATAAAAGAATAGTGTCGTGTAGACGTTTTTGCTGATGAAGTTTTTGAAAGATCTAATGATGAGTTATTTTTTCATGAATACAGCTTCTTAAATTTACCAATAAAGGCTTGATTGACGACTTAGTTTCAGTTGTTCATCTTTTGTATTTTTGGAATCACAGTGATAGTTGCAGACACACAAGATGACTCAGTTACAATTCATTACAAGGTGATGAATGGTCATGGCAAATGAGGCCATGACGTTGCTAACGCACTCTACTAGGTGTATAACAATAGAGGCTAGCGGAACAAGCTAGAGGGCGGCTACATGTCGGCCCTCCAACCTCAAAACTGGTTCTCTCAATTCGGACGGGCTAAACCTTCGACAGGTCGGGTTCTACTCCTCTCTCCAGAACGTCCAAAACGATCATTTCTATCATAAGAACGTCTCCTCCTACTTACGCTTATTCGTCACTGCCCTGATTACGTCTCCCAGAGTCTCCTCACAGGAACTCCCCACGAGGGTGTAGTGAACCCTCATTGGACAAGCTTCTCCTTAAATTTTAGTACCGCCTATGCCTACAATATCGAACGTCTTGTATTTTTAAGGCGAAATATCCTTCTTCTCTCGGTTACACAATTTTACGCTTCACCGACTTTCTGGCCGCGTTATCTGTGTTAATCTCTCGCAGTAAACCTCTAGAGTTTGGCATTTTTCACATCTAGGTCTACCCACCAGACTCCCTGCAAAAACATATGAACGTTTCTAGACTATAGTCCCTCATTTTGGGCGGACAGACAAATGGCACAACTTCAACGAACACATTATTTCCACTCATCGCTTCGCTCGCGGGTGACCAAGACAATGGCATTATGAAGACACTGCCTCTGCAATAACATTTTCACCAAACTGAAATATGATATACATAGAACTCCGTAAGCAAAAACATGAAGAGAGCCCCTAGGGGGAACTGGTGCAGAGGGAGCTGCGCGAAGCACCAGTGCGCAGCAGAGTGGCTGCGGCCTTGGCACTGAGTGACTGCATTGAAGGCATCTGCGCCTCTTGAGTTTATGGGTGCTCTGCTAGTCAACACCGAGGAGCTACTGCGTGATACAGATAACAGATTCTAATACTAAAGAGTCTATATACATCGAACGTTCAAACTCAAGTCTAACGAGACTTGACACTTGGCAAGTTTGAGGAAACCCTACAAGTTTAAAGAGAGTCCACACTTTTGAGGAGATTCCGCAAGCTTGAAAGGATTTTAGAAGTGGTAAGAGATTGTTAAACTTCCGAGAGACTTGACGAAAGTACAGAGAGTATAAAATTTTAGAGGAACTGTACAATTTTAGATGGGTTAGGCTTGCTTAACGAGTCTCGACTAATTTAAAAAAAGACTTCACAAGTTGAGAGCGACTGCACAAAGTTAACGAGACTACACTAGTATAGATGGACTGTACAATTGTCAAGGGACTTCGAAAATTGAAAGAGATGTCACGAGATTAAAGTGAACCCACAAATATAAAGAGGCGCACTTAGCAAATTATTATTGGCAAGCTTTGCGTCTATAAAGTGATGCACTGTGATGTAATTTAATTATTGTTTATAACCCATACACTGCATACGAGGTCCTACATGTATCTGTGTGATGTAGCGTACATTTGAGTGGGTTCTAAAAAATAGCTAGGGAGTAGAGACATCATGAAACTATAGGAGTGCAAAGACCTTTGAAGTAGAGATACCTTTGATTTTCTTTGGACTAGGTCCGCATGGTGTTATGTTCGCCACTCGAAGCGGGTGCTAATGTTGCTGCAATCCTTAACCGGCGGGAGAGCCAGCAGCGAGTTGTCTCCACAATGCACGTAACCAGTGTCCGTGATGATTACTATTATAGAGATGTGACTGATAGGCGCTTATACAACTATTTATTGCATAAACTACCCAACATATAGCATGGTGTACTCTGCGGTTTATGCAGTGCAATAATAAAACTCTTGAGTTTTCTTTCACTCAAATCTATGAACATTTCAGTTCCACATAGCTGCGTCGAAGAAGGACAGACTTACTTGACAACTGCACCACAGTGGAATGTGCTGTCCTTTGACGCAGTCAATCAAATTACGTCTGTATCACCGACGAATAAAATTCAATAAGACGTCTTGTGACAGTAGAGTCCGGAGAAGAAGCGTGGCCTTGACAGTGTAGGCTTCGTAAAAATGCTATCAATAGCAGCTAGTGACCTTGGAGCAGGGCAGCAGAAGACGGCGGAGGAGGAGGCGGTGGCTGCAGTCTTCCATTTATATGGCGCTGCTCGGCTGCAGACGCAAATCTTTTTGACATTTTTTGTTTCACGTCTTGTCGCCCTGCACCCCTCCCCAGCAATGCTGCTGAGCAACCGGTGGGTGTGTAAGCAGCTCAACCACTTTTGCCGTGAGCAGTCCAAAGTCCACTCGATCGCCCTTTGATACATCTCAAGTATATGTTTCAAAGTCTATGCTCGGGCTTAGTAACATGCCTGTCGCGAAGCCCATCGGATTCCTGGCGCCGCCATGATTGGTTTCCAGAATTTTGCTAGCCACGAAACTTGAAGGATTGGACCCAAACGAAATCACACTTTCCCTGTTTGATTTTTTCAAGTACCAGAAGGGCACAAGAAGAGAGACGTAGAGCTAAGTCTTGGACAAGAGCACAGCAGGGCCATGACATGTCGCGTCCCTACCCGATATGGAATAACTCAAAATTTATATAACAACTCACAAATTGTCTACATTCGTCTAATCAGGCCTTCCCTCAGATGCCCATGCAAAGAAGGGAAACTCAATGTAAGTGGCCCTTTGAGATCCACCCATTTTTCAGTATAGTGAAACGCCCAATTGGCTATTTACACCAAAGCTGCAGTTCTAACTATTTCATTAAAGTATCACAGATCGATCGGGGAGTCTCGCGCAGTGAGCCAAACCTCAGCTAAATGAAAAACCGGGACGCGAGACTTGTGTAGCTAGCATGCCGTTCCAAGTTGGTAGCAGAGATACGGCAGCATGAATGACATGCGAGCTGTACATCTTCGGTTCAAGTTATCAGTGCGAATGTATACTGTGGGACTTGCATTAGGCTTCCTGCATGTAGAGATGAAACGCCAGATGTGCTTCATGCAGTTCATCCACTTTAAACGAAATTAAGTCTTTGAGGCTTCGTGACTAGTTCGAATCCTCAGACAAGTGCCCTGACTTCGACTTGTTGATTCAGGTTTCAGGCGTGGACTCTTAATCAGTTGCCTGTAAGACTTCCATGAACTTAGTCCTACTCCGTAAAATAAAGATTTCAGTCGGCTCAAAGTAACCGGGCTGCTGGTAGCACCTGCAGCACTGTTCTGTGTGACGAAGCCAAAGTTCTCGTAAGCTTTTTCTTATAAGTCAAGTGGGCTTGGCTTAAATCGACTTTGAGGATCCAATCCCACGTGCCCATAATCTAATTAAGCTCTTGAAAGGAAAGTTCGGCACCATTTCGAACGGATCGGATAAAATAATTTCTCTCAATGATATTTCTGACGTTGTAAGCAAGCAATGGTTATATGTAGTGTCAAGTCCCTTTTTGCTTGCTTACTTACTTTGGAGAAGATCATTATGAATTTTTCCCCTTTAAAGCAGATGGTGAGAATTTTCACAAGCAGTTTATTCCAGTTGGTGGGAGGTTGCTTATCAATTAGTTACTATGCCTATAGTATCATGATTGCCAGAAAGTTTATCCAAGGTCGCATTTTTCACATCGTAGTTTACTCGTATCAGTGGCACCACGCACGCGCTATCATCTCACGGATACGTTACTGATAACAGACATGACGTGGCGGTGACAAACAGCAGTTATCTGAGACTATGATCATCTCATATCCCCACACTGCGAATTTGTCTTATTTTCTTTCGCCAATTGCGCGAGTGCGTAAGCCACTGAACAAATTGGAAGCGAATACTCTTTTCTGTAAAATTATCAATTTTCTCGCCGGAAAAGAAGTAATATTGACCTATTAATGCATAAATATATTGGGCCGGGATAGATTATGTGGTTACCTAAGAGTATGTGTTAGACAAGATTAATTACCTCCACCAAGAAGGTTATGTTTTTGTCAAGTTTGTCCCTTTGTCTGTTTGTCACCAAGATAACTCAAAAAGTCACGAACGGATTGTTACAAAATTTACAGGGATTGTTAGGTATGTTTGGAGGTAGAAATTATCAACTTTTGGTGAAGATCCGTTTAACCTTGTGTTGCTCTGTCTCTTTTACTCTCTGTATATAGCATAGCTCAAAAAGTTATGGACCGATCTTTACAAAATTTGCAGGAATTGTTAGGGTTATTAGTAGGAGAAAATTATAATTATAAAATTGTTGTGTTGATCTGTAGGTCAGTTTGCTTGTTTATCTGCGTGTTTGTTTTAATGTTTATCAAAACGTTGTGAACGGATCTTCATGAAATTTGTAGGATTTGTTTTAGTATGTTGAAAGACAATGTGTGTCAAAATGTTCGTCAGAACTTGACTCAAAAAGTTACAGTCGGATCTTCAAAAAAAAAAAAAAAAAAAAGTTACAGACGCTTTTATTGCTATCATGAGGCACAAATGGCCAAATTTTTGTTGTGTGTAAAAATAAATCCTAATTTAAGGACCAATTTGAAATTTTCGTTAAAATTGCTTTGCTTGGCGAAGGTATGCGCTGGGCTCTCAGAGTGCTCTAGCTAAAAATGGGTTAAGCTAGATAGAATAAGTCATCTGTTCCTCCTAACATGCCTAACAATCCTGTAAATTTTTTTCAGGATCTGTTCCTAACTTTTTGAGTTATCTTGGTGACAGACAGACAAATGCACAAACAGGCAAACTCGATGAAAATATAACCTCTTTGGCGGAGGCAAGCAAGGACTTCGTAGCAGCAATGATCCCCTCTGGATGAATCGGATCGTCAAAAACTGCATCGCCAGGCAGCAGGTGTGCTACAAAGACTGCGAAGCATAATCCAACTGAAAGAACAGGTGCAATCACATAGTCGCATATAAGGAAGTGAAGAGAACAGTCAGGCCTACAAAAAGGGCAAAGGAAGTTTCCGTATCCGCCATGGTAAAAGGCAACCATAGAGCTTTCTATCAGCATATAAATGAAAGACGTCTCAATAATAATTAAAGAAACCCTAGGCCCACCTAACTTAGCCGAAGACACAATCAGAAATGAATATTTCATCTCGGTAGTTAATGTTGAAAATGCTACAAATATTTCGCAAATGACACATGTGTTTCTACGGAGTGTGAGGTCCTTCAAAAACTGGCCCGCTGGAATATTTACAAATCCACTGGCACCCAGATAATCTTTCTCCCCGTGTTTTACGGGAAACGGCGAAAGGAAGTTGGACTCGTATATCTCTCGAGCGAAGACGACTCAGGGGCAACTAATAGATAGTTCAGTACTTGATTGGCTGCAGTGACGTGCCGACAACGGGAGTTTATGACAGAGAAGTCATGACCGCCTTCGAAACGACGGCCAAAATCTCAAACGTAAAGATCGAAGAAGTAGCCATGCTATATAGTGTACGCCAATTGCTCCATGTTTCGAAAAACGTTTGGCTAATGTACACTATGAGTTTCAATTTACTTTACTGTGAATCTCAATCTAATATGAAATGAAGGAATATATAGGCCTATACATATACATTATGTTGCTATTGCTTTTTGTTGAGCCCCCTTAAACACAGCTTTGAATTTACAAAAAAAAAATGTTAGTGAAAGTGTCAGCCATCAAGTTCAGTTTGCTCAGCAAGTGCCGTTCGTTAAATTTCAGAAATCTCTTCAAACATACAAAATTATATAATTCAAATTGCTTAGCAAGTGTGTATTATTTATACGAACACATCAACGCAACGTGCGTGGTGATGAGGAAACTCGTTCATTTGACTAGCGTGTGTACAGGCTCTTAGTTTGCGATTTTAAGGTACTATATTTAGGTCCTACTTTGAAAAGACGTTGCTGACATACGAAAAAAAGAAATCTTATATATTTCTCTCCGAGGAGAGGTTTTCCATCCTTTATACTATTTCATCTGATTAGCTTAATACTAATATAATTATCTATTTTAAGATAATCGTGGCGGTACCATACTGTATAACATACAGTGTACATATAGCAAAATAATCGACATACATAATCGTTGAACTATAAAATAAACTCACCCACTGTACGTACTAAATACAAAGTTGTTCTAACTTCTAGGGATTAACGTTAATGTGCGTTTTATACTTTAGTGAATAAAGCAAACCTGCATGTGGCAAAAATGAAAAAAAAATCATTGTCGAATATTGAACGAATCCAGAGGAATTTTATTTTAAATTTTTTTACTACATATACCGTATGAGGGTGAACGAAAGTAAACAAACAATAACAATGGCAGAAGAAAAAGTGTCTCGGTCTAGAGTTAGCTGGTGAAGAAGGAAAATCTGCGTCTTAATTGCAGTAACATGCGCTGAAACACGTCGCGTTGAACAAGCTAAATGCGTATTTGGCTCAGTTGCCTGTCATGGCGGACAGACGCCGCGGCTAACATTTTCTCCATACTGTGTGTTGTGGCGCACTACGAGCCTGCAGACAAAGTTTGTGTTGCGCAGATACGCCCCACGCGTTCGTGCGTCACCCGTGTTACGTTTCATGATGGCCTCGTTGCTCAAGCACTTCGTAAAATGAAGAGCATCTACACTTCAAGGCAAGAGTGGATGTATATTGCGCTAATGTTTGATAGTTTTCCTTTGGAATTGAGCGATTGAGTCTCATTTAAAGATGAAATGGCACATTGCTTCAAAGTAGAAATATTTCTAGCACAATTTTGTTAAAGTTAGTATAAAGTGAAAGATATTGGCAATGACAGCAGTGCAAATTCCCGGAACTGTTTACAGTCTTAGTTTCAGCCAGTGAAGTGTATGGCGTATTTTTTAAGCACCTGAGCACATCAAGTTCTTTGGCACACTGACTAATGCATGTTGCAAAGTTATTGAGCAAACACGTCACATTCTATGTCAGTTTAAGAGATGCGTACTCACAAGTATTGCGCATGTGTCAGGAGGAGAGCCCCACTGTCACTACTTGATATATGCAGGATGACACTTTGAACGTCAGAGATACGCATATGAAAGAGATACAATTTATTATGTTGGCAATAATTATTTCCACGACTTAGGACGCCTTCGATTCTGTGGTCAAAGCCAAGCACACTTCACTTACCTTGTCCGGGCTTACTGACAGGAACTTTAGCGTTGACACTTTGAATCGTGGTGCAGGTCCTAGAAACAACTCCATTAAGTTGATCCTACTGAAATTTCTGTTTTACAAAGGAAGACTGAGTTCGTTCAAGTCTCAGAGTTGATCAATTTTGAGTTAGTGCCTGAAACGTGAATAAACTGGTCGAAGCCAGGCCACCTGTCTGCAGTTTCGGACAAGTTAAGTGAAGTGCGCTTGACTCTGACGACCCAATCGAAGGCGTTCTTTGTCGGCATAAGCAGGGTTCTAAAGCGATATAATTTGAAGCATTCAGATACTTAACACTCGTAGACTACGCTGACATTTCACCTGGAGAGTGCTTAAAAAACTTAATGCTGCAGTAAACAAATTTGCACACCGAAGTGATTTCACGATATAAAGTTTTCTTCATTTAGGAGCGGGGTTTAATCTGTACGCTTACGGTCATAATGACGGTGATGTTTTCAAAGCCTCACAGTTTAATTATAAAAAAAATAAAATCCAACTGGCTGATGTAAAAGAATTAGAGTTATGCGGAATTTCACATCCTCATACAGCGCGAGCGTCTCACTATATGAAGAATTTTTAAGAAGTAATAGGTAACTGCAGTACAGCATATTGAATACACCTCAATTTTACCGCACTCCCACCCATTACCACCCAGTTATCCAGCGATATTTAGACTAATACGGCACACGACATCAAACAATACCTGAAAATTGGATTAGAATTTCCGATTAGCTCCCGATTTTTGGTTTGCACCAGATAATGTACATGAGCGTTGATATCTTTAAGTCTCTTTTAATATAGTAGATCGTAACTAAAAATATGTGTAACGAGAGAGAGAAAACTGTTCACCTTATTATTCAATCAAAGAAAAAAACAAATTACTCCAATGACCATCAGCAATGTACCCATATAATATAAAAGATTTACAAAGCGCAAGTCTCTACGTGAAATGGAGTCATATATATATATATATATATTATAAATAAATATCGATAGTAAATAGAAGACATACGCTACGTGCAGGACCGTACGCGGAACAGGATCTTCCTCTTAATATATCGATCTTATATGAAAGCCATATATGCTCCACCCACATGCTGGAGTACAAGAGAACTCGGTCCTTGTGCAAGGAATAGTTCAACCAATGGTAAAATAACATAACGTTACAATACCATGGTTAAATACGTACCATGGTACATACGTTATTATACCATGGTTAAATACTTAACGTTATTATAACAGGGTTCAACCTCAGTATAAGGTACGGTCAACCGTTTACTGAAATCACAAAATATCAGTACTATGAAACATCAGTTATTGCAGAGAAATAGCGCTAATGATCGTTTTTTAGCGGTAAAACATTAACAACGTATACGTTATACTTATGTATACGCGTCACCCAAGGCAATATTTAGGCCAGTGAAGTGGGTGACTTAAATTGCACTTGATAACACCGGTTATGTGAGCAATATAATGATCAGTTGAACGCGTCATGCACCATTACTATCTAATTTATGACGCGTACCTAAGTACCTCGGAACTCAATCATTTTTACTCTTCACTGGCTATCAACACTTGAGATATTAACAATAGGAAGATACACAACACTTACGCTGTATACTGTGGCTGCAGATACCGTGATCAATTTTGGAGTATGAAAAGCACCGGGTGATTTTTGCTTTGTGAACGCTTGACTGCACTTCCAGTAACGAGTCCAACTGTTGTGATAATTTAATGTTTTTAATCGTTTATTTTACTTCTTTTCGTTCATACTCAACTGTAGGTCAGTTACCATAAATAGTGCTGCGTGTTTTCCATAATTATAATTATAAAGCTATGGTAAAATCCAAGTCATTTACTAAACTGTAAGGTTATACACAAAAAATTCCTTATCTTAATATTCATTTGCTATGAGCACGCAGAACTTTTTATGCAGCGCCAGTGTACAGAATAAATAACGATCTCACAGCCAACACAGCACTGTACTTCGGTAATTGAAAAGTAGAAGAAAATGCGTATGTTAAATCCATGGATATTGATTGACGCTGGCTAGCCCTTCATTGTTAGCACTAGATTCAAAATCTGTAGAAATAGTAACATTTGAAATTGGCCCGAATGCACTTTTCCGGTGGTAGAAGGTTGAATCAGGGTTCAAACGTCCGCAGATTTTTAATGCATTATATTTCGCTGACAAATCTAGGAGTGGGCACTTGGGGTCATTTCGGCTCAGTCTATATGCCTTTTTTTTCTGTTTTTTTTTTTTTTTTTGGCTGGGCTGCCGGTGGCGGGGCAATGGACTGCAGGTGCGTAACGCTGGCAAATTCTATTCTATTCTATAGGTATCTTTTTGTTGCCACCTTGCGGAGGAAGCGGTTCGCTTAGCAAAAGATACTGACCATGAACGAATTATATAAACAGGTGGACGTGGGTGTCCATCAAACTCACATGCAAACCTAGAATGTCTCGTGGCGTAAGACAATCATGTGCGGTGGTAGCAAATTTCATCACCGTCATTTTTTATGGCCTGCTAATCCTAGCTTTTTGGCATGGGTCATATCGAGGGCAACCCACCATACTCCCTGCAAAAAATATTATGAACATTGCTCAACTCCTTCTACCACTTTTTGGGTGGACAGACAAATGTATATACAAATACATATATACTTAAATCTTCAACGAAAACATTACCAACCTCTCTCACTTCCTTCGCAGGTGATAAATACTGTATGTTAAATATTTCCTCGGGAGTTAATTTGAGTAATGGAATCAATCGGTTTAAAGATCGTCATACATTTATGGCATATGGAAATTTCCTAATAAACACGTTATGGTATAGCTAGGTAGTAAGATATTTGACTAACGACGCCATCACGTGTTCTATTGCGCTATTTTCGCGCCGAACCTGCCACTCTTAAACAGAGGCAACTTGACCTCAAAAATATCTTACCATGTTCGCCAAATGCACGATGAATTATTACGGTATAACGTGTATCAGGCGAGTAATGAAAATATCAGTTGTATATCAGGTTTTCAACTGAGATGTGCGCCACAATAACTGCAGTTGTGGCTTGACACACACAAAAAATCCATCAGTTTTCTCCAGAAATGTGCAGACACGATCGGATATATGAGTACCGTCGATAGACTGGGGATTCGATCGACTCGTGCAGGTTATCACAGGCTTGAGCAGAATGCAAGATCAGGCATGGACGCCACTCTTAACCGGCTGAATCGTAATGGAACTGCCTTACCTTGAAGATATTTATATCTACAGGATGCTGAAACTCCGAAGGAAGAAACGGCTTGTCCGCAGTATATGTAAGATAAAAAACACAGTCCTAAAGCTATGGCGAAATTTGAGCTCAACGACCGATGTATGTAGGATCTTCAGTGTTCATTATAGCACTTGAGGAACACGCTGCTTCTACAAAGATCATCGAATCCAGCTGGATCTTCGTTGATTTTTCGCTGTAAACATACAATTTTCACCTAGATCTCCAGACGTCGTTAGATCTTCATTGTCGTTGTGCTGCACTTCTCTCAAAAAATCTTGCATTTACTAAATGTGTTTGATCTGGCTAGATCCAATTATCATTCTCTGTTTTAAAGAACAGCATTAACCAAGATCCCTAGATCTACCGCCAGATCTTTATTGTCATTGCCTTGTTCTGCTCTCAGGATATATGTACTCTCTCCCAAAATCGTTGAATCTGGTTTGATCTGCATTGTCTCTACCTGCTACTAAAAAATGCAGTTTTTACCGGGGTCTCCAGATCACGGTGAAAATGCTATTTAAACACGTTAGTTTTGTTAAAATATTTGTGTTTCTACAATTTAATTGATACTAAATTCAGAGTTTTCAATAAGTGAGTTAACGTATTTCATTTCTATCATTATCGGAAGCACCTCGTATACGGCTTGCTGTAATTACTCTTATGCATACTATATGTATTATTAGCTTCAACAGGTTAGCAAATAATAACAGCCATGGAGACCTTCAAAACCCCGCCAAAAAACGCTGCTTGCGTCAATAAAAACTCTCATTACACCGAGAAACACCCGCAGTTTCGAAAAAGCTAGAGCCCGGATACCTGGATGACTCTATATACTTCAGATAAATCCGGATATGAGCAGGAATAAAGTCTCTGAGTTTCCTTGTTGGACAGCCTGCACTGGCGCAGCCACCTGACGCGGTTGGTGGAGGCTGCCACTCACGATGTGGGTCGCAGTGCGCTATGCCTACTCTGCACTGTCGCTCATCGACAGTAGGGTATTCATGCAGTTACCGTGATGTAAATATTACCATATTTATTAACTATAGAGTTGAAATGCATAGGTCTAGGTCAATAACATCTACAGTAGTTGCTCAACGCTGGTGTATCCTGGATACTCCTCTGTATCACACGCGAACGAAGTGAGAGAAGTGATAATGTTCTCGTCGAAGATTTATATATATTTGCATATTTGTCTGTCCACCTAAAAAGAGGGTGAAGGAGATTAGCAATGTTCGCAATTTTCTGTAGGGCGTCCGGTGGGATGACCTGAATGTGAACAATGCCATAAAATAATGATGCCGATGGATTTTGTTGTCTGTCCACCCAAAAAAAAAAAGTCAGAAGGAGTTGGGTCATAGTCATAATTTTTTTCAGGTAGTCAGGTGGTTGACTGAGATGTAAAAAAATAGCAAAATTTTTGAGTTAACTGGCCATAAAAAAAATGACGGCGTTGTATTCGCCGCCTCCCCCACGACGAGTGATTGCCCTTATGCTACGATGCGTTCTAGTTGCTTCTAAGTTAGGGTACATTCGATTGGGTCGTTAGAGTCAATCTAAGCCAAGTCCACTAGACTTGACTGGTCAGAACCTGCAGACAGGAACTTCGACTTCGTCACTTTGAATTGTAATTCATGCATTAGCAGTAATGCGATTACGCCGAGCCGACTGAAATTTCCCTATTACGGAGTAAGATTCTTGGAAGTCTTACAGGTAATTATAATCGATTAGGAGTCAACACCTGAAACTTGAATCAACGTGTCAAAGGAATGACACTTGTCTGAAGTGCCGGACAAGTTAATCCTCGAAGGCTTAGTTTTGCTGCCCAGCCGTTTGTGTGTTTCATCTTTATTTGAGGTATGTTTCATTCGGCGCCAAAACTTAGCCGTCGAAGCTTGACATGTTCGAAATTTCATGAAAGTGTGTTGGCTTTGACCTTCTTAAGTGAGTTTCAAGAATTTACTCTCCATATAAGTAATCTTTGAGACTGCCAGTAACTTAATCTTGCCCCGTTTAATAAAGTTTTCAGTGGGCACAACGGGTGAACTTACCACACTATTTAAAGTGACAAATCCTTAGATCCAAAGCATCTGTGTGAGGTTTAGGACAGGCAGCCCGAAAGGCGTAATTTTTGTTCCCAGTCGAACGAACCTTCGATAACCCCTGGTGATGTTTTACGGCACGGTAATTCAACTGCTCTACAGTATCCTACACTGAATGTCAAAGTAGCAATAAATCCGGCAGAAAATATTTGACGCTGAAGGGTTCCGATGGTTGATAGCTCCCGTTAAAGAACGCATAATTATTGCAGAGTTTCCGTAAATTATACTTCTTATTTTGATCGTTCAACCTTTCAGCAATACACTTTAATGCCGCATGTGATCATTGTGATGTCAACATATCGGCCGTGCTAAGCGTTACTTACAACATTTGCAGCGTTTCTGCGGTAAAGTTGTTTTCCACACTGACCGTAGTTTCAACGTTCGTATCAGTCGTACAGTCATTCCGCCTGCGTAAAGGGCGGATAGAAGAACCTCGAAACAGTCCGACCTTATGTACTGTATTATGTTTTTTTTTCGTATAAAAAAGTGTTGGACCTAAGACGACTGTGCAGACTATACAGCTGCCAAGTTCGAGGAAAACTCTGATGATAATCACAACCTGCTGACATCCACCGTGCCAATTATTGCGTACTGTTAGGAATGTTCCATTTATGTTTTAATACTCTGAAGAACTCGCCACCTTTCAAGGCTTGCTTTATCACCTATGTTACGTTTGAACATTCAAAAAGGGTGCATTTTAATACTGCTAAACCGAAAGCAAAATTTAATGTTCCAAGATGATAATTACTTTGAATAGTAAATAATTCTGAAAGGAAGTTAAATTAAAAAACACTGACAAATTTTCCTGCTTTTACCGCACATTTTCCTCTATGGGGTGAATCATTTCTGTTCTATTGCCTAATATTAGGGAGGATGAACCGAGTTAAAGGTGCAGCACTACCACTTCATATTCTACGGGCAAAACTGTTCAAATATCAGCCGTCAGCTATTGCGCAAAGTCGTCTTATTTTCGCCATCCTTCACTCAACAGTCCGCCAATAGATACGCACAGAAACTATTGCGTAGTTGAGGTGTGTCTTCCTCTCAGCCACTCACAGCAAGCACGTAGGTACTTTATTATGCACAAACAGGCTTTAGCCGCCGCTTTTTACTACAGTCCCCCATTGGCTGCCCCTCTCCGCCGGGGCACCGTATATAAATACCGCGTCGCAGGCGATTCGCCGTCAGTTCAGAGCAGTGAATCAAAGAAGTAGCGTCAGTGGTCTGACATCTAGCGTTCTTGCGTTTACAGTGAACGGCAGCGCTTGCATTTGTTGCCTGAGTTGAGAGAGTGAATTGATATCACGCAGTGACCAAACAGCATATTGTGTTAACCTGCTCAACTTTCATTTGCTGAAACCTTACCTCTTGACGAAAATGGTATCGGATTTCATCCCGATGTTCAGCTCCTCGTATACGGAATCAAGTCTGTCATTCAGTAACACTTCTAGCCCAATTTTGGGTAGAATTAGAAGGTCGTCGCAGCGGTCGAATTCTTGCTCATATTCGGATATTTTGGAAACTGTCGAAATTCGTGGGCAAGCCACGCTATGTTTCGACGAAGAGGGATCCCGATTCCAAGGTGTCATAGTTGCAGATGACCGCAGTCTTTACTCTATTCAAGGCAAGAAGAGTCCCAGACGGAAAGTTACTGCAGGTGAGAACTGAGAAGTTATCCATTCAGTACACGTACAGTGCGATCCCGATTTTATATTATCTGCAGCCTATTCGTAAACATCCGTTCCTCAAAAAATTACTAATGTAATGCTGCAGCAGTTCTTTATCAGAATCTCGAATTAACTTCAGGAGCCTTAGTCTGCATGAAGAGCAGCGAACATCTGTCAGCTTTGATGTCTATATTGCCTGATCGTTTTCTTTTCTTATTATGTCGTGTGTAACTTTCATTTTGTAGCTAAAAGTGTGATAAAATTATTATATTAGCTCAGTATGCTACATCCTTTGTTTTATCATCCATTGTGTAACTTATGAGCTGTACGAGCTATTAGCTCAACATTCTGCCTCCTGTGTTTTACGCTCTATAGAGTGCTAACTTACAAGATAGACTGACTAGCTGCTGTCACTAGCATTCAAAGAGCCTGTAATTTTAATTTTCCAGAGCTTATGTCTCTTATTTTAGGCCCCCCCCCCTCCGCATTTCGAGAACAATGTAAGGATACGAGCAGTATATACTGACTACGAGGTTACAGAGACACACATTGCGAGCTCACAAAGTTATCTGCGGCACATCTTACGTAAAGAGACCGGAAAACTAATTATGGCAGCTTGCATTTGGCAGGGCTCGGCCCCGCCGCTGCATAGAGCAGATACTCCAAGAATAGCTGAAGCGTTCGTTGATCACGTGCCACCTCGGCTTTATTCGAGTCTCTGTTACTCGCGAGAAACAGAACGTACTGTATAGAAAACAAAAGTATGAGCAATTTAAAGAAACAGTCTCGTTGCTTTGCCATGCAATGACGATAACTTTTAACGTAGGATGGGAGCGTTCGTTACCGGTTGTGAGTGAATGCACATTATTTGGTACATACGCATTACTCGTTGTACTTATGAAAATTTTCGACTACATTAACTCTAAAGTAAACCAAAAGTCTCATTTTACTATCAGTAAGGCAAAAATATCTGTTCTAACCCGAAAATATACAATAGTTTACTCCGCTTTTGACTTCATTAGCTCCGTAAACATATTTTTTATTGTACCTTCAATTCCTCTTTGATTTATAAGTGACAGTCCATGTGATAGTAGGTTAGCGGCGAACAATATTTCCAATATAATGTTTCGTATTCTTTCAGTCTGCTGTAAATCGTAGGAGTACATAATATATTTGCAAAACTTTAAGCCTCTGCTCTTCGATTATGATCTTACAGAACCTTCAACTTTTGAAGCCGCTTTAAATTAAGACATAACTAGCCTGAAACTCCTTGTTTATGAACAATGTTCTTATGTATCTATTTCTTCTTTTTTCAGAATCCCCAATGGGTGAATGCGACGACAACTTGGAGGATCCCGACGAAATGGGAGTCCCTGTGTCCTTCGACATTCGCATCAAGGACCACGACAACCCTAAGGAGTACCAACTGCGCAGGGTGCACGGAAGAAACGGCCAAATTTGCAAATTTTCTTGCCCTAATATAAGTTTCGTGTCAGAAGAGGTATACCGCGGACACAAAGCTGACATGATGGCCCAGGAATGTCTAGGTCATCGAATTGAAGGTGGAAAGTCTCTAGTTTTCTGCGGTCCATTCTTTGCATCAATTCAGACAAGAGAGGAGCCAAGATACTGGGTCTTATAAATACCTTGATCGTTTTTATTATTTTTGTGCACGCATCGTTATGGGATCATTATTTCTTTGACATCCGTATGTTTAAAACTAAGCATGTTTTAGAAATCTTGATTCAGATTATGGATCTCAGTTTGTGTCGTCTGCGTTTTGTCTAAAAGTCAGTTTGTCTCGTGTATTCTCATCACGTGCATTTTTCATTTTAGTATATAAGTAGACCAAGTCTTTCACTGTGCGTCATTCGTTATTTTTCTGAGTTTGCAGTCATCTCGCTCATCGCTTTCGTGTAAACGTTGTTACTACCACATAGATTTAAGCCTTACAATTGTTTCCGTTCATTAGCATAACAGCAATCAATTTTAATTCTAAAGTCAATCGAAACAGCCGCCAAGCATTTCAAAAATTTACCGAATTTCCCTTGACTTATGATTAATTTTCTCGCTGTCAGTAAGCGTAGTTTACTGATACTCTCGTGTTACCTCTAAGTATGCGATCATTTGTTTAGAATTAAACATGTAGATATATTAGGACTTCTCATAATAATAATTTGGGCTAAATGATCTGTGACACTAAAATAAAACGCCTATCAGAATTTCTGCTTTCCGGAAGTAGGTCGGTATTGAACTGTTGTCTACCTAAAACAAAGGAACAAGTGGCTATCACTGTGTTCGTGTATGGCTAGTTTTCGATTTTGATATTTATTTTTTGAATAAACGATGATTCTTAATTGTGTTGTTTTCGTCTCTCACCTCCGCAAGAGGACGCTATGTTGTGGAAAAGTACTGCGCCGTCATAAAAAGTGGACCTTCTAGAACATAAAAAGCGGACCTTCTAGAAAATCAAGTAAAGAAAACTTGAAACGCTATACCAAATGAAGCTTTGCAGTATTGGATTTAGCATAATTTGCAAATCTTTAATGCAGCAATAAATTTCAAAAGGCTTCAAGTTTGCGATTCATTTAGAAGCCCAATCTTTTCAGGGAAAGAACGTTTTTCGATTAAATTTCTCCACTATATGGGAATTATATAAATTTCAAGTACCCGCATGATGGTTAAAACTGTCTAAACACAAAAATTAGAAAATTTTCCCATAAAATAGCTGGAACATATAAAAAGTTTTTTTTTAAGATGTGAGCCTGCTTATTTTCTTGTAGAACGCTCGGCGGCCTTTCAGTATTATGCTGCGTCAGAAGCTGTAAGGGTTGAAATCAAGATAAACTTTTATCTTCGTTGTAGTTCGTGGCAAAAGCAAAACAGAACACAATGGAAGGACACAGATGTCCAGCGAGTGCCTACCCACTCACAGACTTTCTCTCGAAAAGGTTACTAACGAAATCCAGCCCTTTGGAGATTAAACAAACCTAATGGGTAACGTCACTTTCGATAATCCACCTTCTCTTCAAACTTATTCCGACTGCCTCGTAATTTTATCTTCATGGGGAAGTTATATGGCTGAATAATGGCTCCAACTTCCACAGTAACCACAAAATACGTCAAAGTCGCTGAACGTGGGGGTTCTGAGGTAATTAAGCTCACTGGAAGCTTTTTGAAGACCGTAAATAACCAGAAGACAAAATATATACACTCTTTTCTCTACCCACCCAATACTTTAGTACACGCACTCTCATTCACCCCCCGGATATGTATGAGTACACATTTTCATGTGTAGGTTACAGGTGCACATT
>LQNS02277602.1:7368621-7378901 GCA_001587735.2 Parhyale hawaiensis
TATTTTTAGTTTGGCGAAACTCTGCATAGTTTGGTTTTTACAGCCCTCAATATGGCGTGACAGAGTGCTGTCCCGAGTTACCCCGGGTGTCCCGAGTTACCCCGGTTGACAGTATCTGCTCCCACAACCCTATTGAAGAGTCCCTGTACTAACAGGAGTGAAAATATATTTGGTTGTGTGATAGACTCCACTTTCAAGTTTCAATATCACTTTTCATCAATAAATAGAGAAAATGTAATTTTGACCCCACCCACCCCTCCTACCATCCTTTTTAGGGATTCCTGTGCTCCCAGGGGAAAATATTTGATTTTGTGATAGACCTAATCTCAGAGCACTTTTCATAAAAAAACTAAGTGAAATTTTCACCCCATCCATCCCCTTTATTTCCTGTTTGGGAAAGTTTCCTTGCCCCTCAGGGTCAAAATATTTTATGGTGTGATAGACCCCACCCTAGGAATCGCTTTTCAACAAAAAAAGGTGAAATTTTTACCCCAAGCACCAGGCTCCAATGCTCCACTTAAGGAGAGCGTGGGGCCAATTTGCTTATTTCCAGCCAATTGTTCTGAATCTTGCACAGTAGTCTATATGAAAAATTCAAAATAAATAGGTGCAAAATTGTTCATGTTATTTTTTTAAAAATTTGAGTATGTATATTGAAAAATATTATGCATTTTAGGCAAAAAGTTGCATATTGACCAATTTTTGAGTTTAGTACTAGGGATGTACCAATTCATTGTATTGGCTAGAATTGGCCCTTTTTGAGAGTATTGGCATTGGTAAGAATCAACCCTCTATGGGGGTCCTGGAATTGCTATAGGCACTTTTTTTTTTGGCATTTACTGATGCCAAATCTTTGGGAAAATTTATCTGCACTGGTCTCCAGCTAAAACAGTTTGAAGGGATCAACTCAATTTTTTTTTTAATCTTTTTATTTCTAGACTGATTGGTCTCAAACTTGCTCAGCATATGTAATTTTGAAAAAGACACATTTTGCTTCTAACTACAACTTTTGTTGATTTAGGTCCTTGTTTTTGAGATAGGGCTAATGGGAATTATATTTATTTTATAAATAGTTTTTTAATTTCAAATGAATAGAAGTCAATAAGTATTCATGCTAGGAAAAATGGAGACAGTTTTAGAATCCTTGAAACATTCCTAACAAAGTGATTGAAGCAGATTTTCCATTTTCTGTTTTGTTTTCTTTTGATATGCAATTTTTGTTTGCTACCTTAAATACAGTAATACGGTACCCCTCTAATCCAACCCTTGATAATCCAAACACCTCCTGAATCCCTACATTTGATTATAGTAAGATAATCCAAACAACTGAGCATTTTTTAGATTAATGGGGTAAAGTACAGAGTGAGCATTTGTTTGGAATATAATCCAAAAAATTGTTTGTTTGTTCAGATTGTGGCAAACAAGTTAGTACAAATACGTCTATAATCCATACATGACGCTTCCCCATTTTTTGGTCGATGGATACAACCTTATACGAATTAGAGAACACGTCTATAAATCAGTAACTAGCCGAACTTAGTGTGGAGGGGAGCTTATGTACAGTAGCTATCTATGTACATATAGGTATTGTATGTAGTAACATACATATACAGTGCATACATCTGCATGCACAATTCAGTGGAACCCCAATTCATGAACTAGAAGGAGGTTTGTAAGTTGAACTAATGTTTCCCAATGTATTGCTCATTGGTATTAGCAGACGATTCTTTCCGTGTTAGCTCTAAGAATTGAGCAGCCAGAGTACCAGGAATGCGGAGAAGGGTATCCTTAGTTGCGTGCGTTGCAGCACGTTTTTCCATTGAGAATTTTGACTGGCGTGACTGACCGTCTTTCCCTTTACAGAACTAAAGAATTGGGTTGCAGGTTCCTTAATAAGGCAAAGAAATACATGTGTAATGCATAAATAATAATTTGCAATCTTCCCAGGATCGTTAGTCAGGAAGAGGTTCGTATCTTGTGTGTAATTTTTCTGCCAAGAAAAATTGGTAAGTCGAGAAGTTTGTAAGTGGGGGTTCTACTGTATGTAGATTAAGTCCAACCTGAGAGAAAAATGTACATACTATTTACATAGCTAGCTACTCGTCAAGTGCGCTAAATGAACAGACGCCAAAATTTTCGAATGCCAGGGGGCGTCATGTTTTCGGAAGTCATTTTTGCAATTTGGCTGTTTTGGTGAATTAGCCTACATGTGTAAAATTCAAATTAAGGAGGGCAGATGCTGTTTGGGGAAGACATTCTTCAAAATTTAGATCTTGAAATTGGTATTTCATGACGAATTACAGAAATGGTGCCAAAAGCCTGTCAATGCCAAAGTGCTGAAGCACTCGAATAATAGGATAACGAATTACAGAGACTTTACTGTAGGTATTTCTGTTTGACAGGCTATGTTTGTTAAAATGTTACTTGAGACATTGGAAGTACACCAGAATATGTGGGTTACTTCGAAGTGTAAAAAGAATGTTAATAAGCATTCCAATTGTCTACCAGGCTACCATACTCTGGACTACTTGAATACATGACACATTCTGTAGCTACTAGACTGCAGTGTATTTTGTCATTTCATAAGTATGCTCTAGTAATTATTGGTATATTCCTTTTCAGATCGTCAGCAAGTTGGAAAGTGATTCTATCATCAGATTTTCCGCAGCCAATTGTTTTTCTCTGCAAGATGTCAGCAACATTCTTCAGACTCCAGCAGTTTCTGGGTCCATCTCTTCAACACCTCCATGGCAAAATGGGTCTTTCTTTGTTTGCATGCAGAAGTGCTAGTAATGACTGTATATTATCTCTCAATGCTCTTTATATTACTAAGCCTGCAGTGCAACGAACATCATTTTCCACAACATCTGCTAGACAATTGAAGGAAATTGAGACTAGGGTAGAAGGAAACACCACTGTTGTGGAAGCAAAATATGTTAAGTCACCTCATGAAGGAAAAACTGTTGTTAATGACCGTGCTGAGAAAAAAGTTTGTCCATTATGTGCTTTAAAACTGAACTTGAAACACACAGATGTACTAGTTCTGGCTCAGTTTGTGAGGCCAGACGGCCGATTGTTGCCAGCTCGTGTTACTGGCTTGTGTGACACACAGCAGTATAAACTAACCAGACTTGTGACTATGGCAAAGAAGGCTGGTCTCATGCCTAATTTAGCTCCTGCCAACAGCAAGAAAGACCCATTTAGGAGACGCGGTACCAAAAAGCTGCGCAGATTCTTTGATGAAGCCACCATCCCAGATCCAACATTCCGTAATATTAGAAAGCACAGAGAATTAGAGTTTGCTAAATAAGTGAAAAATGCTTTCCCCCGCCTTTTTTGTACAGAAACTTGTAATCCTATGTCTGCGCCGTTTCATTCATGTTTGTTTATTATTTCTGAGGATATTTACACCCGAACTGCATTAGCTACCTACCTATAGGTATCACTGAGCATGCAAGCAGGTGTGGTCTATGCTTATACCTATACATGGTAATAAATTTAAATTGCTGCTCCTTAGTGTGTCAGTTTTCTTGATTTTCACAGCATTTGTGTGGAACTCTCAGTTTCATTGTTGGCCATGCTTCTGAGAATACCTTTTTTAAATCAAATAGCTAGCTAGACTATTTGAAAAGTTATTAAGCTATTAGAAACTTCCCTGATTATCACTACCTATCAGAATAGCTACTTTATATAATTTTATAATTCTTGGCATTGATACCTGATAAGTCATTCTTCGTGATGCATTTCTGACATCGATAGAAGTTCATAGCCTAGGCCTGTTGTACAGCATACCGTACTGGTACCGTATGTTTGGTAAACTGATAAAAAGAGTCTCATAATTCTGTTTGCTTCTAGCTACATCTGTACTTGATGTGTTCACTCATGTTTACAAGACAATGCTATGTTCCATGTGCACCACTTTCCTCTCCTGTAGGTATGCAGCTCAGCTTCTTGAATCTAAATAAAGCAGTTTAAGCCATTACTCTTTTGTTTTTCAAAAATTTATTTTGGGTGTAGAAGGATGTCAACATTGCAAATTTTTCTTGTCCCATGCTACTGCGTAAACTGTTGTACCTACTATGAAAGCCCTGTTGTCAAGCAGCACTTGATAATTCCATGTGTGAACTATAGAAGATCATTGTGTGCCTGTACCAGGCCTCTGAAAATAGTAAAATACAGTTTGTTTACTTGCCATTTTTGGCCCCTCTAAAGTTGAAGATATTGTTTCCAAATAGTGTGCCGCAGCATGCTAACAAACTGGAAGGTGTTGCCTGGTGTGCCACGAGAAAAATTCTATGAATAATTTACCTATGCTGTTTATTAACTTTATTTATGACAGTATTTCGAACTATTGTGCAACTATGGTTATTTATGTGTATAATGATGAAATTGAAATTTACTATCCGGAATGTATCTACACCAAGAAATTTGATTGCTTGAAATGTATAAAACTTTGACAACCATAACTACTGATTGAAGATATCTACCGTAGAATATGGTAGACTAATTGAGATTTTGTGGGGCGATTGAGATCAATGATTATTGTGGCCTTGTTAGAGTACTTACACAAATCAGAACATATTTTTTAAATGCCAAGATTTGACATTTAAAAAATATGTTCTGATTTGTGTAAGTATTCTAACAAGGCCACAATAATCATTGATCTCAATTGCCCCATTCTACGGTACCTTATGTAGTTATGAAGTGCCGGTGCATAATAGGGCTTTTATGAAGATTATTCACTCTTTTGAAGATGAGTCACTCCAGTAGCTATAAATGCATCGCTCTTATTTTTTTATGGTAAATACCGTACATATGCGGAATTGTGGCACTATTTGCAAGGCTGTGCATTATTTGCTGAATAACCCTCAGGGAGAATGTTGTTACTTACAACATTTAAGGGATCATGCGCAATCCCTGGGCTTCCCCAGCGCATTTGTTGTCTCAATATGCTATATTGTTAACTTCTCTTTTCTTTTGAACTTGTAACAATATTAATATTGGCTTTAAGACCTGATTGACCACTATTTACCTACGTAATTTATTTGTTTTTGCTTTGAGCTTTCAATCCCAAATTTTTGTCAATATTTTTGGTCTTGATGGTTGTGGACATAGAGCGCAGATCTTGTTATGAATGTTGAGCTGGTAGCTACTACGGAAACACGTTGATCAGGGTGTTTTACTTTTGTTCAACCTAGCCTATTACGTCTATAAGCTACATTGTGAACCTCTCATTTTGCATAGCAGGGTTGTTAGAGTAGGTAGTAGGACTAGATAGAAGTGAACCTAAATGCATGATATTCTGCGTTTCATCAAGTCAGACGTAGCTACTAACTCCTCTTAGAAACCGTTGAAAATAGCGTTAGCTATTGCTATGAGAAATCCATGTCTAATTGGACTATTAATGGGTTTGGCAAAACTATTATGTACCTATATCAGCCTAAGTATAAACACATTGTATGGGTTACCGTACAGCTACCTCAAGTCACATAGGCCCACCTACGGCTCTGCTTCACAAGTACCTAGGGTGTTTTTGTTGTTGGATTGTCTGAGTCTGGCGTTGCCGTCCCGCCTCCCTAGGGTAGGACGTAGCAACCCCACAGATCTAGAACTCCTGCTATATTGTGTTGTGTTCATAAGGAGTGTTGTGTTGGCGTTCGTCATGGGTGTGTGGCCCATCCAGACCTACAGGCAAGGGTGATAATTGTGGATACTGAAGGACCCTTTAGTCGGTCGTCATCCTCACGTTTCTTAAAGCGACGATGTAGGTACAGCAGAGCTTTGCTGCTGCGTTGAGACATCCACAGCTGCAGGAATTATGTTCTTTTAGACTATAATCTGGTCTTACCTTTGTTTGCAATACCAGGAAGGCTTTAGTGAATTATTGAGTCAGCTTACAACACTGTGATAAAAGATCCCTCTGGATCCAGGTTTTGCAGAGGAGACGGCCGCACTCGCTAGTCTCGGCTGGTGGCTTGGTAGATCGGTTACTGACGCCTAACAGAAAGCCTTATCAAGCATAGCTCGAGTTCGGCGGAACCAGGGGTTCTGCGCCTGTCCTGTGGCGCTTTGACTCGAACCCTAGGAGCTATTTAACAACTACAACACAAAGTTTAGCTCATAATACAGAGTTGGGTGCTACTCCCCGTAAGTACAAGTACATAACACAGCATTACTGGAGTTTTAAATTTGTGGAGATGTCCGCTGTCTGCCATTGCTAGCCTTCATAACTACAGTTTAGCCAGGGAGTTGAGGGCAACCCAACAGCAACCCCTCCATTTAGTTTCGTTATGCGGTGTGGTATATCGTTTGTTATCCTTTGGTCGTCTAGCATATACGGTACATGTAAAAACCACTCTACAGAAGAGCACTGTGGAAAAAAAGTGCGTCTAATACCAGGAGGAAGGAGTTGATGCATCCTTTGAGTGATTCCTGTTGCTAATAAGGTAAGAAAAAATAAAAAGGCATTGAAATAGGTAGCTACTTTATTTGAAATATTATGTTCCACATATGTAGTAGTTTAATCCTCCCTGAATTAGCTTTGTTTTCATCAGTTCAAGATGTTCACTTATTTTACAGCTCATTGGATTGATGGGTAGATAGGGAAATTTAGTGTTACCAAATCGCATTTGCAGCCATAGTCTGGTTGGACATTAGGCTATGCTGGAGTGCATTTCTGTGCTGCATCACAAGAGGTGTCTGCAATATTATTAGAATTTACATTTGGGGAATATAGGCTATGAATAGGTTTCGAGTGCAGTTTGCAATCCTGCAACTTTTTTGACGACCTACGGTAAATCATCTTTTCATTGCAATGCTTTAGGGACCCCGTTAAAATTATAACAGGGCATCAAATTTTTCTGTCTTTCCTGTTGCCTCAAGTTTAAGAGCTGCTCCTAAGTCACCATTTGATGCTGATTTTAGAGTTTTAGACCCGTTTCCGCTAGCACGTGGGTTTTTTTACATATTCATTCTGAATAACGTTCATGTACTTAGGAATAGCAGTATGTGGCACGTCTGAAAATATTCTCGATGAGAGTCTTGCCAGAATGGCACTGATGAAGCTCAAGGAAGAGGACGTGTTTAATTGAAACGGGATGTGACCAACAAAAACGGTATTCAGATGTAGAGTCATGAAGTGAAACTCCTGAAAAAGCAGTTGAATTCCACCATTGGCGTAAACTGAATGATGATAGTATAATTGAATTTTCTCTCAACTAGCGTTAGCCGGTTCTAATCGCACTTTCTGTGTAATAAACTTCACAATATAAGCTCTTCTTCCATTGCAATTAATGGCAGTAAAATTTTTTACTGGTGATACTAAGCCAACAGACGGACGGCTAAGATTTCAACAGATTGTTTAGTGTACACGGTAGCTACGCACAGTTATATTTAGGTAGCAAGACGAAATATTGAGACGCTGTGAAGTGAAAGTACAGACAAAAGCCTATTGCCTGTAGTGGGCTTTACAAATCAAAGATAGGTAGCTATGTACTTGTATGGTAGGCTACCTACTGAAATGACGATGTCCTTTACAGAGCTGGCCACTGTGGTTTGGGCTGCTAAACATGGAGCAGGTGGACCGCATCATCATCAACTCCTTGGCTGCTGTAGGCTGGTGAGCTCTGTTGCTTCTCTAATTTTTCTTTCTGTATCATTCATCCAAATGTACTGTACTGTATTTTGCTTAGGTTTGCCCATCCTTTGTTATTGGATGTTGCGCTCATTAGTGGACCATCTCCTATGTATAGGTTATTTTAGCCTCAGGCCTTCGGGACTTGTAGCTCATATTAGCAGGTGCGCTGTGTTGAAAACGTTTAATAATAGTCATCAGTACTGTTTTGTGCATTGTCTCGTTCTTTTATGAGGAACCTCCTTCCTCAGTGTGTCAAATTGCTTCTGCCTGCAGCTCTACAAGTTGTACGTGCGCAACTTCCTTGTATTCTAAGTTGCTATTAAAATCTATTAGAATTATTCAGTTAAGCGTTGCTAATATCAATGTTGTGGAATTGGATGGAAGAAAATAAACTCAGACTCGTTACTACCTTTGCCCCGACTCCTACACCTTTGCTCCTTATTAAACAACCCCCCGACTTGTAATCTTTTAGAAGTTAGACTCAATTTTCACTACGGTAACTCCAATTCCTGAGATAAGTAAGTGTCAACTCCACTGTTGCTACTTTTGCTGGTCAACTCTAAAAATAAAAACAACACTGTCCCACAATGAAATTTCACATAGCTAAATAGTTTTACTCAGTTGTGCATAATATTGTTTTAAATATGTATATGTTTTAAAAAACTCCCTGATAGAGAACCACTAGATTTAGACTACTACCGCATTTTTTTTACAAGTTGAACCACATGATAATTATTGGAAGCTCTAAAATTCTGGTACAGTGTATTGGTGTGCCATCTCTAAAACAGATAGGCCTATATCAATGTGTAAATTCACGCTATGTATTACGATCACTTACAATTTATGTGTGAAAAATATAGAGTGTAATAGTGTTGTCATGCTCTGAGTTATGAATAAGGTACATCAAAGACCGTGTTAGGACTATATGGCTGTGAGTCTTAATGCACAATCTGCAGAGTTAGAGTATTGCCGCAAAAGGAATGTTCAGGTAGGAGGAATATTCTACAGGCTGCAGTGTTTTCGAACGTTGGTGACTACTTAGCTAGAAATGCACGCAAATATGAAGTGAAAAGTAGCTGCTACCTATAAGTTCGACTGGTACATAGCTAACTACTACCTAAGAGGTGTCAACAGATGACTAAGTGAGGTTCTTAGTTCGTGCACTGTTACCTCCGGCAATGAGGTTATTGTTTCGGGGTTTGTTTGTTGACATGACCCCAAAAGTTACGGATGACTATTCATGAAAGATCTTTTAGGCATGTCACGAGAAACAGATTATCAAATTTTGGTCATAATCCAAGAGAAGACTTCGATTCTGAACCATTTTCAAGTGTTCATTAGCACTGTGTTTCTTGGGGCAGGTCTGCGCTCTCGGAGTGCTGCGTTCCTCGCCATCATCGTAAATTCTTAACTTCTTGTAGTTCATGCTGTAGGTATTGGAGTTCCGGTTCATATCCAGTATGCTAAACCAAACACATATCATGTAACTAAATAGTCACAACGCCGTCATGGATGTAACTTGTAAGGACTCTGTCGGAATTACGTAAGAGATATATGTCGGTGGTCGTTCCTTTCATAAACATTAAACTCATTTTCAGTGAGCTAGAGGAGGATGTCGTGTCACTCGCTCAGTTCACCATGGGTGATGTGGTGCAGGGTGTGGTCATGTGCCTGAAGGCCATCGCTGCTGACCAGCATGCCTCACTCTCCCATAGACTGCCTCATAATATTGCTCAGAGGTTCCGAGCTGCTGCAGCTATTGCTCAGGCTGTCAAGGTTGGTCAAAAAATGTTTTGACAGTTTTATTTATTTATTTATTTATTTATTTATTTATTTATTTTTCTTTTCACTCTACCCGTCATGGTGTAACTTCCTGCAATCGTTTTTTTTTTCAATTGTAGAAAGCCAATAATGTTGAACAGTTATTATTTTAGTAGTAGCTATATGGAGTGTACTACTTCTATGCAAATCCCGCATCTGTCCGTTTTATACAAATTGAAAAAAAATTACCACAAAATAACACCGTAGCAGTTGAAGATACCCGCTTGTCGGTACCACTATCAGTTGACTTTTACACTACTAATACCATCTTTTCATAGCTTTGTCAATTGATGTTCTTCCTTCTAGTGGACTGGTAGCTATCTCTAAATTTTTCATAATTCAACCTTTTTTGATATATGATTATCAACGCCAAGTGATTATAGCTCGTGAAGTGTACTAGGTGTGGAGTCCATGTGCTGATCATGATTCCTTTATGGTGTCAAATCCTCATAGCAGTAATAACAATAGGCAAATAGCTACCGTTCACCGTGTAATTATGACTGGGTAACGTAAATCCTTTTAACATGTGGCTGTAACTTCTGGCTCCTAAGTCACAGCCTTAGGTATTGTACAATAGTTGGCTGCTTTATAATTATGCGTTAGTGCATGGTGCTCGGCCTGGAGTATGAAGCTGAATGCCAGTAAGACCAAATCGATGATTGTCAGTCGGTCTCGGACACTTTTACCGCAGCATCCCCAAATAGAGATTGGTGACACTTTGCTTCAGGAGTCTAGCTCATTGGAGATTCTAGGTGTCGTCTTTGATGGAAAGCTCACTTTTGAGCCGCATATTAGAAGGTTGGTGTCACGTGCTTCCACTAAG
>LQNS02277602.1:7394260-7416620 GCA_001587735.2 Parhyale hawaiensis
TCTATTCTTTTGTTTTCTCCACCCGCTGGGCTGGTTGCGTGGGGGTTTGTTAACCTCATGGAGTTTCTCCGTTCCTGCGTCGCCAGTCTGGTGTGATTTAATAATAATAATAATAATATCTATGATGAGGATCTTTGCAGAGCCTTCTCAACACCAGTTCAACCTCCTGGCGCTAAAAGCTTTAATCCTGAGATATAACATACTTGAAAGGTTAATTTAGCCTACTGAAGATCTTGTAGCAATGTATTCTTCTTCCCTGAATAAGCCATGCACCGTCAATCTCTCTCGGCGGCTGAGCGCGTCTTGTACTCTCCAGTGGGGTTTCAGCGCGGGAGTGGCGCTCGGCCGTGAAAGATGGGAGCTGAAGCCCCTGGGCATCAGCAACTTTCTCCTGTGTTCTTGAAGCAGAGCATTAGTACCTCTTTCGTCTGGTTGTGTGTCTGTCCTTCTGTCTGTTTGTTTAAGATAACTCAAAAAGTTATGGACGGATTTTTACGAAACTTGCATGGGTTGTTAGGTATGTTAGGAGGAACAGATGATTAACTTTTGGTGAAGATCTGTCCATCCGTTTGTTTGTCTGCCTATTTTTTGTTAGTGCCATAACATAAACAGTAATGGACGGATTTTCATGAAATTGACATGAATTGTTGGGTTTATTACAGAGAGTAAATGATCAAATTTTTGTGATGGATCTGTTTGTTCGTTCGTTTGTCGCTGTGTTTGATTTTATGCTTGTTAGCGCTACAACTTGAAAAGTTTTAAATAAATCTTGATAAAATTTTCAGGAATTTTAAGTATGTACTGTAATGTTAAAAGACATATATAGCTAGACTAATTGATTAAATTTTGGTGATAGTTAGTAGGTCCGTTTGTGTGTTTGAATAATGTTTGCTAAAATGTTTGTTACCGCAAGAACTCAAAAATTATGGATGGATCTTTATGAAATTTTCAGGAATTGTTAGTCATGCTTTGAGAGACATAACTGATTAAATTTTGATGATCGGTAGGTTCGTTTGTGTGTTTGACTGTTTGTTAAAATGTTTGTTAGTGCAGTAACTAATAAATTACGGATGGATCTTTATGAAATTTCAGGAATTTTTAGTCATGTTAAAAGACGTAATTGATTAAATTTTAGTGATGATCGGTTGGTCCGTTTGTGTGTTTGACTTATGTTTGTTAGCGCAATAAA
The DNA here is from genome assembly GCA_001587735.2 of Parhyale hawaiensis. Classification (NCBI taxonomy): domain Eukaryota; kingdom Metazoa; phylum Arthropoda; class Malacostraca; order Amphipoda; family Hyalidae; genus Parhyale; species Parhyale hawaiensis. The sequence goes on from LQNS02277602.1 coordinate 7,395,450, forward strand.
TCAAAAGTTATGGATGGCTCGTTATGAAATTTTCAGGAATTGTATGTAATGTTAAAATACATAATTGATTAAATTTTGGTGGTGATCGGCTTGTCTGTTTGTGTGTTTGACTAATGTTTGTTAGCATAACTCAAAAAGTTGAGAACGAATCTCCCAGAAAATTACAGATACTGTTAATATTATCAAAAGGCACAAGAGACCAGATTTTGGTGTTGATAGAAAGAAACTCATAGTTTCATAGCCGATTTGAATTTTTTTAGTTAGCGCTGCCGTGCTTGGCGGAGGTATGCACTCTCAGAGTGCTCTAGTATTGGACATTTATTAGTGTGACTTAATGGCGTTTCGAAGCCTCTGGCCATATCGTTGATTAGTGATGTTCTTACCCTCTGCGATGCAAATATATTCAACGGCAACTCTATGTGACAGCAAACACGAGCGCAAAGAAATGTGAGTGTAGGCGCACGGCGGGTACATTGCTCGCTGCGCTTGTAGACCGTTCTCCTTTTGTACTACTACGGTACTACTAAATTTTATTTCAAGTATTGCCAGAGGAGAAGCGAGCCTCCAATTCCTCTTTAGTAGAGTAATAACTTTGTTAGCTTTTTCGTACTGCCAGAGAAAGCTGATTTAGAGTGGTGGCTCCAAAACTCAGGGGCTAGTGCATATCGGGGCGGTAGAGGCGACGCTGGGGTATTAAAACTAGTGCCAAATACCGAAATGAACAGATGTAAATACATGTTCGAAAACTCTTGTGAGGACGAAGATGGCGCTGGATGCCCACCGGGCAGCTAAGGAGGCGCGGACCTGAAGCTGACCAAGGAGTAACCTAGAGCGTGCTCCACTCGCTGCCCTGGTACTATAAAGTTTCGCGTATTTGTCCCCAGGTCGGTGTACACGAAGCAGATACTGGAAATAACCGCACGTGTGCACCAGCAGCGGCTCATAACTGAGGAGGTCCTGCAGAGCATACGTAAGCTGCAGAAGGAAATTAACTCTCTTGCTGGCAAAATTGACCGAAGCTTCGCTGTAGTAGAGGAACTCTCATACCAGGTATGCCAATTGGCGCAGAAATCCAACACAATTTACTTGAGTAATTGTCTGATTTTTCAGCGGGCTAATGTTCGTATGTATTTGTCCCTTCAGTTGTCCTCAGTTTGTACCGATAATTATTCGAAAAGTTTGAATAAAATTTGCGCAGCGTAAATTTCTCATCACCAGTGAACTATATTGTGCATTTTGAGGAGTCACTTTCGTCTGCTACTAGCATCGTCTCTTATATATTTTTTCTTTTTTTTCTAGTATACGTTTCTTTTATCGGATTTGAGTTGAGATTTCCCATCGGGGAGCGTAGGCTGGGCCATAGGGTTATGTTCTGACCATCCGTCACATACTAATAGAGTGCCCACTATTCGCGGTCGAGCGAGTACAACACTATGGACCTGTAAACTCCCCCTCGGATGTTCTCATCGGAGGGGCTGCGGCATTCCATGGCCCATTGCGCCGATTTCTTCTTTCTCTCCAAATTCTATCTTTCATTTGAAACAATAATGACCTACGGTACCTTTGAATTAAGGTATAGCTAAATAACAACTCAAGTCATTACTACTTCTACCATCATATTTACTTTAGTGTAAGACCTCATTACTCCTTAACGTTGTGGTTCCGGCCATATAACCGAGTAAATCCTTCATCTTAAATCGCTATTGATCGTCTCCGATTCGGAAATAGCGGGACAATACCAATAAAATAATAATAGGGTTAGGTTAAATAGATTCATTCATTCCATGTTTTGGGGAACAGCGGCCCCAGGAGGAACCCTTTAGTTTACGTTAGCCATGCCTTCGGGTGGTTCACCAACATGAATGATGGAGAGCAGTGCTCCAGGAGGACCCTGTTGGTAGCATTGTAAGCTCTGCCCACTTCCTCTTGTTACGACGTCATATAGAGCTACTGAAGCGCTAGTAAAGGTTTCTACTACTACTACTACTACTAAAGTGATAGCACAGTGAACGTTTTTGGTCATTCCTTGAACTTGCATTATAAAAGCATTGGGAATTGGTTATTATCATACGCAAATAAGGGTATTTCTTATCGCACGTTGAAAAATTGCCAACTTTCCTAGTTAAAAATGTGAAACGAACAAAATACTGAGGTGCCAAACAACATTAAAAGTCAAGAGAAGATAAAATTCCTTCCTGAGCAACGTACCTACGGCTATTTATGGAGTTGGATAAAGATACTGTATGAAAAGGTGTCTCCTAGAACACCGGAACCGTCCCATTTTAATAGAAATACAGTATTCGTTAATCAACTGGTTTGATTATCAGCCAAAACTGTCACTACTTCGCCAGTCCAAAATTAATTCACAAATTTCACTCCACGTGACGTCATAGAAAGAGATACCCAGAACCATCTTGAAACTCGGTCTGTGATGAGTTGAGCTGTTGCGTATTTCAGCTATGGTCTACCTTCGTGCCCACATTGCCTCGTTCTGTCTTTATGCTAGTACCGAGGATTTTTTGTTGTTATGCCTCCTCTTTCCAGACTTTTTGTTCCCTTGCGAGTCGATCCTGTGTAGAAACACACTTGTGCATGGGTTCCACATTTCTATCGACATACCTACTCAAGTCCCTACTTTCTTCCTTTCTCTGTGAAAATTCCTGTACTGTGAAATGGAGGCTCAACTACTCAATAATAAACTGGGCTGAGATTGCCTAGTTTGTAAAATGAAAACAGACCCGAAAAGTATTATGATAACAGATACAAATTATCGCAGGCGTCCTGGAGCGCTGGCTGTGCTGGTTTGTATCGCACAGTTGTTGCCATGCACGATGGCTGTAATGGCATTGTGGAGATCATCCGGGAAACTGGTGCCATCAAAAGAAAGACCGCAGATCTCCATGAACAGGTATGTTATATACCCACATAGAGTTGGCAGCGACTAGAATATGTGAAACCATTGACCAATAATAATGGTGTGGTCTATGGTGAAACAAATGCGTAACTTCAACCCATCTTCACCAGGCTTTCGTGGTTAAGAATCTCTGAAGCTAATCTGCCTCTGTTTCGTAGCGTTTAATTCAGGCTGCCTGGTCATATGCATATTTACCTCCGACAAGGAGGTTATGTTTTCGTCGTGTTTGTCTGTCTGTCACCAAGATAACTCAAAAAGTTGTGAACTGATTTGGACGAAATATTCAGGGATTGTTAGGTATGTTAGGAGGAACAGACGATTAACTTTTAGTGAAGATATGTCCATCTGTTTGTTTTCTGCCTCATTTTTCTCCATGCCATAACCCAAAAAGTTATGGATGGATTTTTATGAAATTAACATGAGTTGTTAGCTATATAATAAAGAGTAAATGACAAATTTTAGTAATGGTCCGTTTGTTCGTTTGTCACTGTTTTTAATTTTATGCTTGTTAGCACAATAACTAAAAAAATAATGAATGGATCTTTATGAAATTTATAGGGGTTATTAGTAATGTTAAAAGATATAAATGATTAAATTTTGGTGCAGATCGGTTTGTTCGTTTGACTCATGCATTTTAGCAGTATAACTCAAAAAGTTATGAACGGATCTTCAAGAAAATTGCACAAGTGGTTATTACTATCAGAAGGCACAAATGATAGGATTTTGGAGTTTATACAAAGAAAATTATGGTTTCAGAGCCAATTTGAATTTTTTGCTTCCGTTGCCTCGCTTGGCGGAGGTATGCGCTCTCAGAGTGCTCTAGTAATACGATTGGTTTGGTCCCGTTCCTATAGTAGTTGGCTGCTTGCGAAGGAATCGCAAAAATTTGATTATTGAATCTGTACCTAACTACAAACTGATCGACTGTTAGTGAATGTGAATATATTGCAGCTCTTTTTTCTTTCATTGAAGGTAGATAAATATGCTGCATAAATGAGGAAAATGTTGCACTTTTTTTTTATCAAGCCGCGTATCAAGTGAATTTCTAGGCTGGTGAAAGTGGTAGGAACTGATATAGATTAGCAAAAGTCGAAAACCAGTGGGCGCACCGACTTTAATCCATGAAACCAAGTGTAACGGGAGGACTCAATGGGACTAAAATAAAACTTAGCCGTTACCGCATGTTGGCGAATGACGTCACACCGACGAGTCTGAAGTTTATTGAGGGTTGGACCTCAGGTCTTTGTAGGTTGGGCTTTTAATCCTAACCGAAAATGTAAGCAGTGTTATATTCTTGATACAAGAGAAACCATAGAACCAGTTATTGCTCTAACTTTCTGTACTTTACGACCATTTACCGTTTTTGTGCATGGTTGCAGCTCAAGGAGCCGGCCTGTCAGGAGCAAGAGATTGAAGTAAATCGAAAAAATAACGTGAAATGTTTCAAATGCATTGTGAAGAGCACTGTGAACTGAATGTGAAGTGTAAATAAGGCTTCACTTCAAAGAAGAAGTTAAATCAGAGCTCTGTACCTGCCCAGATTTTGCCACTGGTGCTGTGAAAGTTTCCACCAGCTTGCACTGCAATTTTCTATACATAATTTTTTATTCTACAATTAGTTTTTATATTCTCTCCATTTATGAGCATAAAGGATGAAATTTGTAATTGACGACGACCTGTCTTACGAAATGAATTGAAAAAATTCGTATTCTGCTCGGTAGTACCATCGTTGATGATGACGTCATTGACGATGTCAGTGTTCGATACAAGTTCCGTGCGAGTCCTCCCGTTACGCTCTTTGCTACCTGCTTTGATCGGTCGTGAAGAATATTCAGGACGCAAAGAGCGTAACGGGAGAACTCACGAGATAGTGACATCAAAAAGTGACGTCATCATCGACGAATCTATGGCTGAGCACCCTAGAAGTATTTCAACTGATTTAACGAGAAATATAGTCTTAAATTGCAAAATCGATCTTTAGCGTGTAAATGAATTGAGAGAATATATACTAATTTAGCAATTATCTATAGAAAATTGCAGTGCATGCTGGTGGAAACTTTCACAGCACTAGCGCCGAATTTGGTCCCTTTTGGGCGACCTGATTTAACTTTTTTTTTTATCAAAGCCTTATTTACACTTCATATTCAGTTCTCAGTGCTCTCTACAGAACACATATTTCTTATAAGCTCCATTATAGCCAATTCTGTGCGCGAGAGAAACTACAGTAACAGCCTATAGCTCGAACTTTCTGTACCTGACGACAACATTTTACAGCTCAACTAGCTGCCCAGTCATTAGCGGGAGATTGAATGAACTAAATAAAAAAAATACGGCATTATGTTTAAGAAAACAACTTACGAAGGCCTGAGGTCCCACACTCAAATAATTACTTCGACTCGTCGATGTGATGAAAATTTGCTACGTGCGGTCACGGCTAAGTTTTATTTTAGTCCTATTGTCCACCCGTTGCATTCTTTGCTTCCTGAAAATATTCGCGTTGGCGCAACAGGGCTAACATTTCTACACTTTTCTTTAGTAAGCCCAAATCTGTGTTTACGAAAGTTTGACATAAGCCTAACGTTCAGACGAAAATATCGCGATACTCGTTCTTTTGAATAGGTAACATTGAATTTTGGTGCGCTTAAGTTTTTTTTTATGGTCATAGGGTATCTTTACCTTCAAGTTAAAATTGATAGTAAAATAGTGTGCTTATAAGTTATAAACGTTTGTAGAGCGAAGTAGAGATTTGTTTGTTGACAGTGAGAACTTTTGTTGACCGTGAGAGGACGCTGAATACCGCCTCCTGTCAAGACTCTGCTCGCCAGTACAATAATAATTATGCGTGTGGTAGCGTATTTTTGGTCGTTCACTGAAAAAGGCCTCAGCGGACACTGTAACTGTACATTTTTCATCATTAGCTGCCTCGGTGCATTACTCTCTACGAAATTTTTACCTACTTACGAGCGCCACTGGGAAGATACGGCACCCCCGTAACTTGCGACATTCAATACGAGAACCGTAAAATATGACAGACGTTTGAGTTTGGCAAATGAGAGAGCTGAGGGGCGTGACTTCGAATTACGATAGTAACAATGAGTTACGGTATCGCAAATAGTTTTGAGTTTCTGGCCCGTGGCCCAGGAAGCAAAGAAAGTAACGGGAGGACTTGAGAAAAAACTTGGTCATCGACGAATCTATGGCTGGGTAGCCTGGGCGTATTTTAACTAATTTAACAAGAAAAATCGTCCTGAATTGCGAAGTTCATCTCTAGCATATAAATAAATTAGGATAATATATGCTAATTTAGCAATGATCTATAGAAAGTTGCAGTGCATACATCACTAGCGCCGAATTTGGTCACTTTTGGCGACCTGACTTAACATCTTTTTCTTCATTGAAGCCTTATTTAAATTTCATATTCAGTTCACAGTGCTCTTCCTTGCTAACAAATATAAGCACCACTGTAGCCAATTCTGTACGCGAGAGAAACCACGGTAACAGCCTATTGCTCGAACTTTCTGTAATAGGTGACATTTTGCAGATCCAGTCATGAGCGTGATTGAAAATCGAAAAAAAATACGGCGTTATGTTAAAGAAAACATACGAAGGCCTAAGGTCTCGGACTTTCGTCACGGCTAAGTTTTTTTTTAGTCCTATTGCGTCCTCCCGTTTCATTCTTTGCTTCCTGATCTGGCCATTCGTGTGAAGCAGGAGCATGAATTCAGCGCAACTGTTTGTCTCTTCAGTTTCTTCTTCCTAGTCTAGCCGCCCTGTTGTGTCTTTAGTCGATAGCTGGGTTCATTTTTTTTGTCTACCATTCGCTTTGCCCACAGGTCTTGCAAGAAGAGCGAAGAGGAGTCACCGATGCTTTAGCAAAGCTACAGGAAGATTTAGCCGCAGTCAAACAAGAGAACGAAGTTTTGAAAAAGAAATCAAATCTCCCCGAATGATCTCTATATCCGATGTGTTAGATGCGTGATTCCAATTCTATTGCTCAAATTTATATGGATATTTATTAAAGACTCCAAAATTAATCTCTTCGTAGCTTTTAACGTCCTATGTTGCACAGAATTTGCAACCACAGATATAGCATAGTAATTCAACCATGCACCTTGCAAAGAAAGATTAGTGGTAACGGTTCCACATGAGACAACACTAGCGACCGACGTAGCCTAGGCGTCAAATGTTCCATTTGCGCGAAATTCAACACTTGTGTAAATGCTAGAAAAAGCCGGTGCCGGGTTTGCAAAAGTATCTGAACCGGGCCTCCTTCAGATGCTATACTATTGAACACCAATGGCGGCTCGTGCTCTATGCAATTATAGTGGAAGCCATTACATGGAAAAGCTATTTTCTAAGCTGAAATTCGAATGCGAGGATTATCATATTGAATAGTTTTAACTTAACCTGAATTTCCACAACAATGGTGATCTAATGGCGACGACACACGCTAGTTGAAATAATGAATATAGTCCTCCTTGCGCTCGAATGTCACATTGAACTTTTGTAAACATAGCTTTGACATTACAAAAAAAGGTGTAAAAATGTTGACCACCAGTTCAGTTTGCCCCGCAAATGCCGCTTATTAACTTTTGGAAATCTCTTTATAACTAGATGGATTTATAATTCAAAATTCTTTGAAAGTCTATTTAAATGGGCACATCAACGCATTCGGACGAAAATATGACTATACTAGTTCTATTGACTAGCGTGTGTTGTCGCCAGAAGAGAGAGAGAAAAGCAAGGGACATGAAGCATTACGATAGAAACGGGGAACCCATGCACGAAAATGGTCCCACAAAGGATCAACGAGCATGGGGACAGAAAGTCTAGAAAGAAGAGGAAGATCAGGATAAAGCAAAAGTAGGAGTATGAAAATGGAAAAGAAGCAAAGTGGGCACGTAAGACAAACGTCTCTACGACCTAGCTTATGGCCAAGGTAAGCCACACGATCTCAGAAGATTGTCATTTTTGATAGATTTCTAAATTTGATAAGATTTGTTATTAACTATCCAATTGTATTCTTCCATTCCAAATGCAAGGGGACTGGCCCCATTGCACAAGTCTCCACCGTTATACGCACTTTTCTTATGAATCAACAGCTCTACCTCGACAGACAGGGCAAGACCCAAATCAAGTAGTTTCTTGGAAAGTCACTAATAGTTTCCGTAGAGCTCTTCAAATTAGGAGCAGATTTGAACTCTTAAGGCATGACGCTTGTATGCTACTAGAAGGGACACAGAACCGCTGAAGCGAATTCATTACTTGGCCTCGTAACGCTACACGAGACTGACGCGAATCATGAATTTTTGCGGCAAATCTATTTTTTTCTTTCTTGAGCCATTGTAGCAATCCCAGACCACTGCGACGGCTCGAGCTTTGGCGAATTATTGCGATGTAGAAAGACGGAAAGGCACACTCACTAGACGTAACTATAGTCTTAGTATGGGTTATAAACCAACGCAAAAGAACACTTTGTTGGAGTTTCCACATCCTGGTACTAAGCGTCCGAAAAGTTTTGAATGGTAAGCAGGACATCGGGCAGCTTTCGAAGTTCCGTATCAACTGTGAGATCTACGAATGTTCACTCGCGATTCTTAGTAAGGTAACAGACGTGACTGGTAGAAACTGAAGATTTGCAGGACACAACATAACGTTCAGAAGCAGAGCGCGAAGTGAACAAAAAGACAGCCTTGGGAACTCTATTGTGCCAAAATTGAGGTCGCAGGACCAAAATTGAAAAAGATCACTTAGCAGAACAGAGTCTCAGTCTGTGAGCACCCGGCTCCCGTCAGTCTACGCAACTAATTCCCAAAATTACGCAGTCACTTTTGCGCAATATATTCAAATAGAGATCGCCAATTTATCAATTTAACCCCAACATTTTACCAATTGTTATAATTTTGCAACCAGGTTCGATAGCACCCAAGGATGGAAGTAAAACGCACAACACAAATAATATTCAACCAGCTACTGCTTCTTTCTTTTTTTGTATAGATATTTTTTTTCTTGCAAGTGGTTTGTTTATTTTTTGTTAGTACATTTTTTTTTCTTCATTTTTTTTAAACATCTTTTTTATTTTTTATCACACAAACCACGTGTTTGTGGCCATTATTAGCGGCCTTTTTTCAACTATATTTTTTCAGAAAACATATTTACAAAGCCAGTGGGTAGATACATAGATAACCTACCCAGCTCTAGATCTAAACATGCAATACAGCAGAGGCTCCCGAACGTACTATGCCTGGCATCTTTGGAAAACTCCTTACATATTCTCGCACATTCTAAAAAATCAAGTACCCATATGATGACAAATGAAATTTTTTCCAACTTTTGCGTCACAAATTTAAGTTAATTTGTGAATGACTGAGAAACAAAAAATATTTCGTGCCCCTGAAAAGGGCCTCTCACACCCCTAGGGGTACCATGCACTCCAGTTTGGGAACCCCTGCAATAGAGGATTAGCCGCAGCACTATACTACACTGAGCGCGGTGAGACTCTATGACACGTCTTGTTTCTAGCTGCCTCCGTAATGCAGCTCTTGTTCAAAGTTTAAAGGCCAGAAGCCCTTCTGCCGTCCTTCGGGCAAAATACTTTCCACCACAATCAGTGCTCCTTTCAGTTAGAAAGGTTCTAGTAGTAGTAGAAGTTTTTTTTACTAGCGCTTCAGTGGCACACTGCCTATATCGTGCCGAACTATTCCTGTGTTTAACCACAGGCTCGAGCGCCGACTAGGGCGCGTTTTCAATTGTCAATGATTTTGTCTCTGCTTTTCTGCCGGTAGGTCTCAGAGTGGTCAGTGCGCTNGTTGAGCATCTCCAACCCCCGGGCGCGGCTGAACGCTGTCGCTCAGTTACGCCGCACAGGGAAAGGAGACGAAATACAAGAAAGTAGAAGTCTAGCGGGAATAGGTCAGCCACCTCGATCGGCAGCCCCCTCCCGAAACAGAAGGGGAAGTATTGAGAGCCTACCTAACTTTACAAAAATAACCTCGTCAGCAGGAACTGCGGCCACATGCTACATCTCCTGCGGAGAAGGCACGCGGGACCCTTGGGTGCGTGATGCCCAAACATATTGTGGCAGGGAAAGGGCCCGCCACAATATGCCCCTGAGGGCTAGAAAGGTTCTATAATTACCAAGTAGGTACGGTAAGTAGGAAGATGTAGCAATAAAGGATAGGCATAGGCCAATAGCACACCTGGTAACCTGGTGTTTCACAAAACATATTAATATCAGCAGGAAGTGAGCTCAATTGAGTCCTAAAGGAAAATGAAAGAGGAGAAAGACTCTGGTGCGGAGCGCCCATTCCGTAACCCCATACAGGAAACCCGTGGACTAGGTCACTAACAGCCATCAGGAAGCCCACCTCACATAAGAAATAGGAGCTACGTAACTTTACAAATTACCTTGTAGGCAGGCGCTGCGGCCAGATGCAACAACCCCTGCAATAGGACACTCAAAGTTGACTAACCCTTCTGGGCGTGAGGCTCAAGACATTCCAACAGTGAAAGAGTTCACTGGAATATTCCCCTGAGGTGGCGCTCCAATTGACTTTAGGTGGTGTGAAACCCTCAGTTGTAAGTCTTGATAAAAAAAAGTGATGGTGACTTACGACCCGACAGGAAAACCTATGAATTCAACTACTGCAATAATTGAAATTAGCTTCAGGGCAGCAGACTTTTACACCCTGAAAAATAAGGGCCAGGGCCACTAGTCGTAAAACTTCTCAAAAATATCTGCACGGCGGAGCAAGCTAGAGAGCAGAAATTGTTGCCAAAGGGCCGCACCGCGCTCGAATATGCATACAAGGCGCTTAACACTACAATACATCTAGCAAACTACGCTAACGAGAGAAATACAGGGCTAATACAGCAGCAAATGTTGTACTACAGGCCTAACAGTGAAGATCCAGTAGGCCTCCTTGTGTCGTGGCCACACATGAGAATCGCATACTCAACTTACGAGCGGACGTCCAGCTCACACGTCGCCCAGATTAGATAGTGAAAGTCGGTATCCAGGATTTTTCTAGGAAGTTCTTGGGTTGAACGACGTACGAGCTGAATGTCCACTCATAAGTTGTGCCTGCGACAGCATAATGCGGCTCCAACAAAAACAATGCGCTGCACAGCAGCAGGCTGTCCTGCGCACGATCCACCAACACACCACAATGGACATACGAAAAAATATATCTGTATTATCGTACCATTGATCACGCATAAGGCATTCATCCATTTTCAAAGAGACAATCTTATCCAATTACCTGAAACCTGACAGAAAGTGCAGTTTTAAGCACTGAATTTACAGCGTTGGATCAAGTTGCAAGCGTGAATTACAAACGCATCAAGCCTCAAACTGAATGCAAAGTCGCGAATGCAATGCTCAGGTTGAAATGGATTAGTATTATACGTCTTAGCCAAAGTGAATGAATACGACTATGCGCTAGACCTCTACATTACCTACACTTTCAGCAAATAGGCGTGGCATATGCATAGGGGCATCTAGCAGGCTTGGCGGTAGCAAGCTCAGCGCTGTTGCCGCTACACTATGAAGACGCTTACACTGGACAATCCTATGACAATTGAGGGCCCTAGAACAATAGGGGCGTAAGCGACAGATTGTTTTCGCTTAGGCCCCTATTGTTCTAGGGCCCTTAATTAATGGCAATAATTAATGACATAAATACGAAATTATGAAAAACAGAAGATGGACTGGAGGCGAATCACCAAAAATAAGTTAAGAAAGGGAGCATATTTATCAGCGATCTAACGAAAATACCACGTGACATAGAAATACTCAACGCTCATAAAGATGATCCAGCAAAATTCAAGATGGTAGCGCTTCAGTGGCACACTGCCTATATCGTGCCGAACTATTCCTGTGTTTAACCACAGGCTCGAGCGCCGACTAGGGCGCGTTTTCAATTGTCATACTAAAACAGAGACGAAAAGACGGCCATCCAGAGTCTCACCAGTCACGCGAACTGACAGGAAATAGGCGCAAGTTGAGCATCTCCAACCCCCGGGCGCGGCTGAACGCTGTCGCTCAGTTACGCCGCACAGGGAAAGGAGACGAAATAAATAGCATTTAACAGCATAGATTGACCGATTGTACACTCAAGCAATCCTGTATATAATGTTGCTGGAACAGCATGCTGGGTGATCGGTTGAGCGTATTGCTGTCCAGCGAAAGGCAGTGAGATAAGTACTATGTACGCTATTGTCTTGATATGCTCAGGGTGCCCTTTAGTTATATTCAGCATCAACCGATGAAACTAAACAGGCGAATAGCAAGAAAGATAGGTCGGGTAGGGAAATTAACGGTCATAAACAAGCAACATCAATAACGCGACAATTCGCATATAAATTTACAAGCAAATAAACTTTGAGTCATACAGCAAATAATAACTTTCTTGAAATAGTCCACAAGAAGTTATTTACTAATAACTTGAAATAGATTTTGATGAAGACAATGAAGAACAGGAGGGTCCATAGGCTAACAGCATTGAATGAGGAGAACGCGCGACCTAATAACTTTCAAAACACTAAATTATAAATTTTATGTACAAAACAATCTTACACAACTAAGTTGTCTTCAGAGCATGAAGCAATAACAATATACGGTTCGTACAATATCGTAGAAAAGGCAGTGCAAGATTGAGAAAAACTAGTCAAGTTTTCTGTGCAAGCAACTTGACTGGAAAAGTAAATTTTGATCGACGGGTGTCTTAGGTGCAAAAGATCAGTAATTATTAACAACCATTTTTAACTACTCCAGAGTCCATCAAGAAATCAATTTAACTGTTTACAATGGGAAGATAAATTACGCTGTATGGAGTACATTTCAGCCACGAAAACTGCTGGAAATAATTTTTAAGTACCGATATGCAATTTATCCATCTCGCCCGACCAATTAGTATTAAATGTTTCATTAATTATCCAAAAGTAGTGTGGTATCAGGTCCAATGCAAACTTCACACCAAGAAGGTACTAATATAAAAAAAGCATAAAATACTTGTACCGCACTTCAGGTTTTGATATATATAAAAGCAAGCATTTTTTTCCCGCCATTCCTGCTACATAGATCATAAACTTTTTTTTCTGTACATGGATTTAATTTTTAATTGGTTTAAAACAGTCCATTGGCAAGACGAGGGCGAACTAAACTATGCTCAATAACAGGAACTTGTGAGCAACTTTGAACACGAGCGTTGGTTTCGCCACAGTGGATCGTTATGCAGGTGTTAGTTAGAATCCGATTACACTAGAGACGGCTTAAAACTACAATTAGGAGGCAGGATAAGGTTTTTGGCTCTCTTAAAAGCCATCAATTTGGGTTACAAATCCGGAACTCGCTCATGACTGCAGCCCAGGATATATTCAAGCAAATGAGCTTAGCTTAACTCGTTCTCGTCATCCTAATCGATAACGCAAGTCTCTTTAGCCTTGAGCTACACGATCTTATACAATCCCTCGAAACTCGTTTCTTGTAACAAGAGTTGCAGAGTCAGAGTCAAACACTTACGGCGGCCAGCAGTCAGAGTCGGAGAAAATGTTAAACAGAGTCGGAGTCGTACACTTTTTCGGCCCAAAAAGTCGGAGTCAGCACTAGACTTGGGCCTTCCGACTCTACAACCCAACTGCATGGCGGAAAACAAAGAGAACTCGAGCGAAGATCACAGAGCATGGCAACGACAGGTGATTGAAGAAGAGGAAGAAAAGCAAGCCATTAATAACAGCACGATTACAGACAGACGCAGCTAGGGTCGTTAGATATCCATCACAACGTATCACATTGGGCGAGTTCACTAGACAGTTTTGTTTGCCAAAAGTACAACTTTGCATCGGAACACGTAGCTCTGTCTGAATAGCAGAGACGAGTGTAGAGCTTTCACATCTCTAATGTACTTCAAAAATTGGAGAGACGCCGACACTTTACCAGCGACACTCGCTAATTATTGATATACTGAAGAGTTTAGGCCTTCGCTTAAAACACACTGGCGACCTCACGAAGGAAGAAAGAAAGAAGGGACATACAGTATGTCGATAGAAACGTGGAACCTATTCACGAGGGTGTTTCCACACAGGTTCAACGTGCATGGAACAGCAAGAGGAAAAACAGAGGAAGGCAGCATCAGCAGGAGTATGAAATGGGAAGGAAGCAAAGTGGGTTTGAAGGAAAGACGTCCTGAAGGCCTAGCTCAGGCTAAGGCAACGTAAAGGTTCCCCTGGCATCGCTGCTCCCCAAAACCAACCTAGGAGCCCTTAGAGTAAGAGTTTGATGAATAGGATTACAATCAGCAAACGTAACTCTGCCCNCCCCCCCCCCCTCCCAGCTGATCATGGGCTTACAGACCACTCATTCCGTCCCTCTCCGTTCCTCCATCTGCAGGTGAACGTCCCAACAGATTCTTCCACCTGAAGTCTCAAGTTTCGTCGGAAGTGTCGACACGACTGTACGTGAGTGATGCGTCAAGGTTCAAGGTTAGTAAGAAGTTTTACTAGCGCAGCGATTCTAAGCCGCATCGCGCCAAAGGCAAAATATTTTATCTCAGCATTTCTGCCGGAAGGTCGTGCGTGACGGCGATCTCATTTAAGTGAGTTCTGTGTCTCAAATTTATAAAGCACGCGCATCTCTAACCCTACACGGCTAGGCTGAACGAATTTGTTCAGCCGTGCGGCACCAGACACAATAGACGAAAAACGAAAAGAGAAGAAGACAGAAGGAAAAAAATGCCCGTGCGGCTGGTACCTTATGTGGCCCTCCGCAAGGGCGAAGGTAGGAGTGCCGCGGGAAAAGTTCGGCCACCTCGATCCACGGCCCACCCCGCGAAACAGAAGGGGAAGTATTGAGAGCCTACCTAACTTTACAAAACTAACCTCGTCAGCAGGAGCTGCGGCAGGCAGCAACATCCCATGCGGAAAAGGCACTAGGGACCCTTGGGGTCAGTGATGCGTCAAACGGCACAGTGAAAAAAAAAAACAGACCCCATTGCCTGTTGATATCAACCAATTCAAGACCGTGCTAGTTTACAAAACTTGGCCTTTGTCTGAGACGGTAAAGGGCTGAAGTTCGGCTATTCAGTGATTTCAGTTACATTTTAAATTGCTAGTTAATGCTTCCCGCCCAGATCGTTCCCTGCCATCCAAAATGAGAGAGAAAGAACACGTAAAGTAGCTACTGAGCAAAATGCGGAACACTCGTATGGGAGTTAACATAAAAACAGGAAATAAGAGAAAGAACAAATGAAACTGGAGCGATCGAGTTGGGGGATACAGCCCGCAGCATGGCACACCAGACAATAGCACTCTAACGGGCACTGAGCCCTCAGCAGACCAACTACCCCCTCTGGAACGCAATGTACGGACACGCACTGTCGCCTATACGTGACATTTACGTACTTCACTACGGTGGGCTGCAACCACCAGTACGACAGCAAGAAAGGTAGCAGCATACACTGCGTAAAATAAAAAGACATCCCAAACTCCTAACTGTGAGGGTTAGGAAAAGACAAAATGAATCTGACCGCATAACCCAACTGGGAGATGCAAATGCAGTGCTTCGTGCAACAGATAAATGCTCTCTACGCCCCACAGGAGAACAGCCATAGGCTGCCTGAGGTAGAGCATCAAATGAAAGGCTCAAGTTGACTACGACTCTTCAACCGTCCCCCAGTGATGGTTAGGTCAGTGCCCTCACAGAGGACTTTAGACGTTAGAAACTCAGACACCGTTCTACCAATCATAAGACGCTCACCTCCTTGATAAGGAAGCGAACCTAAGACCTGAAGGCCGCGAACGCAACTCTCTATCCAATAAAATCCTCATGTCCTGGGATGTGCGAACCTAAGTAACCTAATCGTATAAGCCCCAAGGGGTATTGCCAATACAATAACCAATAGCAACTTGCTGCCAATAATCTAGGCAGCAGTCAATACAATCACAGCAATCTAAAACTTGGACCTACTGGAATTAACAGTTTAGGGCACGCAGGGTCAAGTACCCAGTCTACTTTAACAGTTAATCAACTTAGTATTCGTATTCGAACAGTTAATTGACTTAGTATTCGCGTTAAAGTTATGTTAGCATGATCACAGACTACCCTACACTGGCGGCCCACTTCTACCCAATACATATCTAACGACTGTTTGATGAAATTTAAATAAACTCTTCTTCTACTTAATATAGCGACCTCAAAAAGAAAACAAACTGTTCACCGCGACGCAAGGAATGCATTTCTACATATTTATTAGCATGGGCCATCGGTCGACGATAAATTTAATTCTGATCAATTTTAGGTTTTGTTGCCCGAAAATGCAATGATAGTCGCCTGCCGCTTGCCTGCAATTCATAAATTGTGTTTATTGCAGATGAAGACATTCCTTGCACCGCCATGAAGAGCTTCTTACTTGTTTGAGGTCTCTTTATCAATTAGAAAATATTTTTTTGGACGTTTAACCAACAGTGCAAGGATGAGTTTGGCATCTTGAGTACCTACGTATGCCGTCAAGTACAGTCATGACACTCCTAATAAAACTGACAGCTCGAATTGACTTGCGGTAACAAACAGCAACACCATGCGACTGTGAATTCAAAGCATTAGTTTTCGTACGCATTAGTGAGCCGGGAAGAAATAATCTATAAATACAACTTATCAATGCTCAACAAAACGTGGACTAGTATGCACAGCATGGTTGTATGTTACTTGCAGTGCGGTGCCTACCAAGTAAGACCGTATGCAAGGCCACATCCAAGTCTGGTTTGTGAACTAAAGAGTCGCTTATTTTTTGTCAAGCAACTATTCGAAAGGTGCTAGATAAGTGAGAAATATTGTTACGGAACTATACCAACTGTTCACCATCACAATAGCTTCCAATGCCAAAAGAAATTTTCAATTATGTACAACGATAGTTTTGAATGGTCACAGTACCAATCAAATGTCAATGGAAAAGGACATTTCAGAAGCAATCAAGATTCCGCACAATCAACGTATAAGTACCTCAATCCAATTAAAATTGTTCATTATTCTGTGAAGTGACACACAGAAAAAAAAATCGTTTCAAAGTGTACAATTTGTGGCAGGGGTAAACGACTTTTAAAATATTTCAAAGAACCGTGTGGAGAAGAGTATTCAATGGTAGAGCTTGCCCCTTTACCTGTATGAAAATGAATAAAATTAAGTATGGAGAAGAATAACCAATAGTACAGCTTGGCCGTTCATGGTTGCAACGCTTCAGCGTTTCCAAGAGCGAGTGCTGTCATCAGGCTCGTCCTCCTCTTCCTCCTCGTCACAGTCGATCATCTCGTCACCCTCCAGGAGCAGCTCGTCATGCAACACCAGTGACGAATCGGTCAAGTGTCTCTTCCGTTCCGAAGGGGAAACTTCCTCCTGCTTGTATGGAAAGAAAATCACGAAATGCAACGTTTCTGTTGAACAAGCACAACGTAATATTGCAAAAATGGACAATGAGAATAAGAGGATGAAGTGTATATTGCATAAATACAAAGTAGCGATCTACTTTGCTCTAATGGGGCCATTATATAACGCTGATGTTCGAAAAAGAAAGTGATAAACCGCAAAAACAACTCACGCAACCGAAAGGTTAAACGTCCGACTCATGGTGTTAGTGGGTGACCGTCTCCGATTCCTAGTATCCTTCATTTCCAGCTCACGGATCCGACTCCCTAACGTTATAAGCTCTCAACATAAGAAAAACTACTACCACTCTCTTTCTGACATCGACTCCGACCGACATCTTGCACCTAAAACAATTTCCAGCTCCTTACCATTACAACATGCGACCCCGGCAAGCCTACAAGCACAAAGCATCGTCAGCGCTCTGAAGTGTTGCTAACATTCTATAGAGTGGCACTTAACTGTGTATTGTTTGATACCACTGGGCCCAAAGTATAATAGCAGGTCTTCCAATGAATGCTTGCCATAATCAAAAACACGTCTAGAAGACAGTACAAAGCTTTGTCTGAATTGTGTGGAGTGCCTAAACCTAGTTCTGACGAGGTAATATCTTGCTCGTCCTGGGAAATTATAAAATGAATCCTTGCCATACGAATTACACCAAGCAGAAAATCACATAAAAACATAAGTAAGGATAAAGGGCATTATAGAGAGCTACATATATATATATTCCTAATAAAATGACTACTATAATGTACCTTCGCCGGTTTTATATCCTCTGGCAATGGAGATGAGGAGATGGCTAACGTTGACGTAGGTCCTTCAGCTTCGGCCTTGATAGTGGGCGATGTTGATTCTTTCTTGAAGGTTGCTTGAAGCGACTCATTTGCGACAGGTGCTTGAGCTGGGTCTTTCTTGATAGGCGTCTTGGGAGGCTCAGTCTTGACAGGAGACGACGTCGGTTCGTTCTTTACGGCGCCTGGCTCAGTCGCGTCCTTGCCATTAGTCCCTTCCTGACGCTTGACGTGCGAGGTGCTGCGTGCAGGCGCTCTGTAGGGATACAAGCCTTCGTCATCATCGTCCTCTTCCTCCTCCTGTAGCATAACTGAGGGATCGTACTGAATGTCCTGGTACTTCTGGGTAGAGGGTACCGGGGGCAGTGCAGAGGCCCTTTGCTCGTTGACCCAAGTGAGGGTCAGAAGGCGGTCGCTGAGCTCACGACCTTCACTCATGGCCTTCTCGGCATGACGTCTGGTGGAGTACTCTACAACAACGGAAGGTGTCTGGCCGTCCCACTGGAAGCTGATAACATTGCCTAAGCCCTGCACAAGAAGGTGTATACATTATATACATAACGAGCCGAATTGAAGGGAAGGTTGCGGAGTCGGATGAACCAAGTCCAATTCCGATTCCTGACACCAGCAAGTTCGCGACTTCGACTTCTTAGACCACAAATAACAGTCTTCTACCAACTCCGACTTGTTCATAACAAAATAGACCGATTTTCTTCTACTCTAACTCGTGTGTTCAGCCAGTTTCTGAGTCAAGATTTTTGTCCTCCATGTACGTCCAACTCGTACCAACTCCAACTCCAACTCAGTGACCCTGAGTGGAAATGGCGGTGTGCAGCAATTCCTTATTTCCACATCCTCCTGTTCTGTAGTTTTTTTTTTTTTTTTTTTTTTTTTAGGCACTGTGGTCCGGGGTTCTGACCCTTTCATTGCAGGCTTTCCGGCCAGCTTTCAGTCATTACAGTAAAGATATAATTTGGTCCTTCAGCCGAGCCGTAGGACCGCAAGTACCCATTACTTTTCTTAATAACAGTAAGGCTTTTTTAAAGTAAAGGGGCGCGATGTCATGGCTCCAACTTCTTGGCGTCAAGAAGGCGAATGGGCCTCTGCCCCTATTGCTTACAAATAAGAGCTTGCAGAGCTGAGATAATAAAAAAATGGCCGAAAAAAGAGCAGCGCCTAACTCAGCCTAGTTAGAATATATACTTCTACGGCATTTTTTATACAACCTTTCATTTCAAGTAAAAAAAATTTCAGGAGTAAGTCTCGGCATAATCATTATTATAATTATAACGATCCTAGTTTAAGCCACCCTACCAACAGCGTACACTGTGATCCAAAACGAGGAAGAAAGAAGGGACACAACACATCGAAGGAAATGTGGAACTATGCACGATGGACCAGCGGGCATGAGAATGTTCAGCAACTCGGGAAAGAAGAGGAAGAACATGAGAAAGCAACATCAATAAGATCAAGATAAAAGAAGGAAGCACAGCGGGCACGAAAGACAGACATGCCGATAACCTAACTCAAGCTTACCTCCGAGTCCCCTTGGGGATGCTATTACCTAAACCTAACCACAAGACCCATTCTATGCCCGTGAGTAGTATTCACTGTACAATCTACGTTTTACTGTCCAACTGTCCAATTGTACAGATTACAACATATGTATATATATATATGTAGAAAACTTGAATCCAAAATTCTTTAGTAAACTCCTACTTTCGACTCCAGTAACTATTACTCGCTATCTGAATGCAGGTTCATGAGATGGTCGAGGTCTTCCTGAAGCTGCTCCCTGTCAATGTCCAGCAGGACATGATGGCCTAATTTAGTGTCACTCACAAATTTAACAAACTCTACTAGCTATACGAAGATACTGAGATCAAGAAGTCAAATTCGTTGATATAAACGATGGGTGTCACCCATGATGAGACAGGAGTCCTATCACTTATTGTTTCCTAGAAGTTGCACTTGCTGGTGAGCCAGCCATGCATCCAGCGTGTGTTGTTGCCCCGAATGCCTACCGACAGTGTTTTAGTAAACGTTGATGATTAACATTACCAAAGGCTTTTTGAAAGTTTAGGTAATCGAGGTCCAGAGAGTTTGCATCGTCATTGAAGTCTATAACAGTCAAAAAGTAGTACAGTAATTAGTTAAATAATTTCTCATACCTCGAAAGCAATGCTGAATGTCAGAAATGATCCGGTGCATCCTAAAGTAGTCAGTTAAGGCGCTTCTTCAGAAGTCGTTCGACAGTGTTGTAACTACTAAATTAAGGCAGATAGGACAATAGTTACAGGGGCTTCTTATACCTTTGTATGGATAAAATTTACTGTCAAGAACTATCAATCCCGATAAACTCCTCCCTAGCATTGAAATCACTTGAAGACGTCGAGAAGTGGCGCTGTTATGACTGGGGAATATACAGAAATAAATTTTGAGAAAGAGTCCACGACTCATTGAATACCTTCAAAGCGTCTGATACCTATATTTGAGAGTACGAGACAGAAACTGATTTTAGCGGCAGGAGATCCGGATCAAAGTTACGTATCTAGATAATAAAGAATTTTGACTGAATGAGAGCTATTTTCATAACTTGTGATAGCTGCCTAAATCTGAAAAAAAAAAGAAGTAAATTATAGCAGTTCAGAACAAGAGCGACTTTCAAACTTGTGATACCTAAACATGAAAGGACACCGTAAAACACAACAGTGTAAAAGAATACAGAATTGTTAGTTAGATAATTATTATTATTATTATTATATAGTGGGTTTTCCCGCCGTATTAGATACAAAGACTATATAACAGCGATTCAATTTTGTATGATATAGTTTAGGAGTTTAGTCGAACTCAAATCAGTTCCATTAGAACAATCTTGGCCAGCTGCACCATGTCTGGCAGGAAATAAGGCGCGAGCATCTCCAACTTCACACGGCTCGGTCGAACAAATCGCTCAGCCGTGCGGCGCAGAGGAGACGAAAAACGAAAAGAGAAGAAGACACAAGAAAGCGAACACTCGTGCGGGGAGTCCCTTCCGTGCCCCCCCCCCC
>LQNS02277602.1:7416676-7429801 GCA_001587735.2 Parhyale hawaiensis
CCCCCCCCACGGGAGCAGATAGGAGTCCCATGGGATGAGTTGCTTATCACCATTCGGCGGCTCACGTCGCGGAACAGAAGGGGAAGTACAGAGAACCTACCTAACTCTACAAAACTAACCTTCTCAGTAGAAACTGCGGCCAGATGCCACATGCCCAGCGGAGAAAGCACTCGGGACCTTTGGGTGCGTGATGTCCAAACATATTGTGGCAGGGAAAGGGCCTGCCACAATATGCCCCTGAGGGCAGTTAGATAATTATATCGAATAGTTTGAGCCTCGTCGACAACAAAAGTAGGTAGTCCAACAGGGAGATATGAGGACATCGAGTATCATATATCAATAGAAACGTGGTAGGTACCCATACACAAATGTGTTCTACACATGATAACGAGCATGGGGGCACCAAGTCGGGAATAAAGACACAGGCCAGTACTCACAGCGAAGTGCGTAAGCACGTCGTCTTTGTCTTCACGCTCGAAGCCACTGGCGTGTATTTTGGTGGAGTGCTTCCCGGAGAGAGGGGCGTACACGGCCCCTGCAGTGGCGGTAGAGACGGCAAGGGCGCTGCCCCTGCCACGAACGGATGTCAGGGCTCCTCGGCCCCCACGGTGGGGCACTGTCTGGCCACGGCTGAAACAGGATCGTTCCATAATTATTATAGAGGGCTAAATAAATCTCAAGTCGGTAGGTAGTACAAGAATAAGAACCGAGGATGTCAACTACTCGGTTGGTGATTCAGCAATACTACACTTCACCCATTATCCTTACTTTTTATTAATATATTAAGGTATTGTGATTAATTTATAAGAGGGCCATTTCGTTGTTATAATAAAACTACAGGAGCGACATTTCTAACTGAATTGTAAGTACGGTATATTACACATTACAGTTCAAGCTTCCATTTTCATTACAGCTATCGCACTGATGTCAAACTAAGAAACAGATGCATAGCATGCCATTAGAAACGTCTGAAACCCATGCACGAGGGTGGTCCTACGCTTTACAACAGCAAAGAAGGAAAGGTAGCGAATAAACAAGCAAGTGTTCAATAGAAGTTCGGAAATGCAAGGAAGTACAGTGACTGTGTGCAAATGAGAAAGACGTCCCGAAAGCCAAACTAACCCAAATGTCAGACTTGGGTCCCCGAACCTCGGCGGGGCGAAGCTATGCCCTTTAGGGGAAGAAGAGAGCCTCACAAGACAATCTACTGTCTAATGCTAAGGTTGTACTATACCTGTAACTATTGATCTATTATATTGTCACTACACAGAGAAGCGCACTGCACATATTACAAGTACACAAGAGCCATAAAACACAACGAACCCTCTAATGGCGCTCAGGTGTCGGGCTCGGGCCTTTAGCAGGGCCAGCTTGCTCTGCAGAGCAGCCAGCTCCTCTGAGCTCTTGGGCGCCTTTGCAGGGGCAGCTGCCTCGCCCTCACTGGCCTTTCCTTTCGCCTGCGTTTCTGTTGCTGCTATAGCCACGGCATACATGTCCATTTCTGCATCCAGGATCTTCTTTGTTAACTGGAAAATAATAGTGCAATTGTTAACTGCAAGATTGTTAAATGTTACATTTGCAGTAAATTATATGATAACTAGTTGTATCATTTTCAAACCGCTTCACTTTTTACCTTAATTTAACGGGCGTCAGATGGTGGGTTCCAGCTTGCCTATATACAGTACAGTATTAAGCTATTTGTACCAGCGCGAGATTACCTGTGATACTGCATAGTGCCACTCCCTGGTGTAAACCTATAAATAGGAGACGCACCAGTGAGAGATAGCTCATTCCTCCAGCAAGCCCAGCTCTTAAAGGTCTTGTATACGAACGTTGTACGATACCTGAAACTTACACTGCACCACTGCAGTTCTCAATAGTGCATCTACGACTAACCCTGCGAGTGTTCTTACCCTGCCTATTACTAAGTCATCTGGCACCACGATCCCAGTCATCCATCGAAGAGAATTAACACCCGAGCTATAGTGAGTTAGGGGTACCTACTGAAGACTGAGTACCTCAGACATCTGTGCTCGTGCAAGTACCCACACGTTCGGGGCGCAGCACGTATTTACCTCCGCCTTAGAGGCTTGTATTTGTAGAAGTTTGTGTAACTGTTTGCCGATCAATTACCAAGAGATCTCAGAAAGTTATCTCTACGGAACTTACAGGGATTGTTAAAACTAAGATCTTTTCGGAGGAACAGATGATTAACTTTTCGTGAAGATGCGTTCAACTATTTGCATGTATTGTTACGAATGTTGCTAGCAGCAAATGCCTTTTTGTGATGATTTGTATGTCGGTCTTTATGTTTGTATTCAAGTTTTTCAGTAACATCCCAAAAACTTGTGGACGGACCTTTATGAAATTTGCAGGAATTGTTAAAAATGTGAAGAGGCACAAAGGACCAACTTTTGGTGATGATTAAATAGGCTACACATTCTAGTTTCAGGACTAAGTTGATTGTTTTGTTAACACTCGTTCCTTGGCGAAGATATACGCTCTCAGAGTGCTCCTCTAGTTATTGCTGCGTGCAGATTCTATTCATGAACTGCAACTATAGCAGTAAAATAGTATGCATACGGTCATAGATTAGTATCCACAAACTTTTGTCAAGTGAAAAGGTCATTAAGCAATTTCTCATAGCATAGACCACACCATACATTGACTGGACACTGGCCCCAAAGGCAGATTTTGGTCCCGCAATTGGGCCTGACTTCACAGTGCCGCAGACGCTTATGTTCTCCCATTACATTTTCATATTTTGCTTAGGCCATTTGACTTAATTCTTTTACATGCAGTAATGACTGGCAAACATGTACATTTTTCTAAAACTTCTATTCGTAAAAAAAAATTCAGAAAAATATAAAGGCTTCAAGTGGAATTACGTAGACCATTTAGTACGTCCTTTGATATTTGCAGTAAACTTATTTCACAATAGTTGGTGAAATAAAGTCATTTTGTAAAACGGAGCTTCTCAAATTCGTGTTATGCTCGATTTGTAATGAAATAGCTACCACGTAAACAGCTAATGAAAATGTTAATAAATTTATTAGGTAGCTATATGGGCTAAGCGAGAAACTCATCAGAACAGACAGCAGAGCTGAAGGGTGAGTTGGAGCAGCTGGCAGCCATAAAGTGATGGAGCCCGGCCAGCAGTGAAGTGATAAAGCACTGGCTGCCAGGAAGTGATTTAGCATTGGAAGCAGTGAAGTAATCTAGCATTGGAAACAGTAAAGTGACATAGCATTGTCAGCAGTGCAGTGATATAGTATTGGCGACCGTGAAGTGATGTAGCTTTGGTAGCTGTCAGGTGATATATCATTGGCCGCCCTGAAGTGCTGTAATGTTGGCTAATGTGAAGGGATTTAACTCCGGCAACCATGATGTGTTTCAACTTGGGCGAACAAAAAGTGATGCAACACAGGAAACCATGAAGTGATATAATGTAGGTCACCACAAAGTGGCGCAATATACCTAGGCAGATATGTGAAATTATATTGAAAATCAGAATGTGCAGCATTAGATGGTTCCGGTAATGAAGGGTTGTATCAGCCATAAAGTAGTAGTAGAAATTTTACTAGCGCTTCAGTGGCACACTGCCTATATCGCGCCGAACTATTCCTGTGTTTAACCACAGGCTCGTGCGCCGACTAGGGCGCATTTTAAATTGACAATGATTTTTGTCTCGGCTTTTCTGCCGGTAGGTCTCAGAGTGGCCAGTGCGCTACTGACAGGAAAAAGGCGCAAGTTGAGCATCTCCAACCCCCGGGCACGGCTGAACGCTCTAGCTCAGCTATGCCGCACAGGGGAAGGAAACGAAATACAAGAAAGTAGAAGTCTAGCGGGAATAGGTCAGCCACCTCGATCGGCAGCCCACCTCCCGAAACAGAAGGGGAAGTATTGAGAGCCTACCTAACTTTACAAAACTAACCTTCTCAGCAGGAACTGCGGCCAGATGCTACATCACCTGCGGAGAAGGCACTCGGGACCCTTCGGTGCGGTTGTATCAGCCATAAATTGTTGTTTTAATATCATTTGCCGGCTGTCTTGGTATCTTTACCTTTTTTAGTTCATTGGTAGGTACGAATGGAGTATTACTGTGGTTTTAATTCAGTTTTTCTTAACCTCTCTACTGCTGCGGTTATGAGGTCTACCTAATGCTCTACATACATCAATTTCCAAGGATATTGCTTCAAATCCATCATTGGAAAAAACTCAATGAGTGTGATATTAAAGCACAATACATGTAGTATCTATGAGTCAATTTTTTTCATAAAATTTTCATATTCCTAGAAATTATGATGAATTTTCAATATTTCTTGTGTCCATAGGGATGATGTACATCGCTTACTGAAGATATATGATAGCAAATTTAGATTCCCGGCTCTGTAACGCATTACTTATGGTATGATATCCATGCGGAGTCGGATGGACTGGATAAAGACAGACTCCAACTGTGACTCACAAATCTAGCTTGTGCTTGACTCTGACTCTTTGGACACCAGAAGTATCCAACTTCGACTGTCATTCTTAACAAGAGAGGAAAATTTTCCTTGACTCTGATCAACCTCAACTGTAATCCTGCTCGTAGGTACAGAACTAATAACTTACACAGGTCACAGGTACAGTACGATGTAATGATCCATACACAGAGGAACCAAGCGCAACTCCACGAGGAGCACAATGCTCATATCGCTGGGTTTTGGCACACATAAACTACTAAGCACCTAATTAAATTCATTAATACAGTACCGTCCAAAACAAAGGGACAAATTTTCAAAGCTGCACAACATTTTTTTATAACCATGCCATGTACTTCCTTTTCTGCACACTACTAGCCAGTAAGACGTTGATTATTGTGTTAAAATCTGAGACATGTATGAAGGATAATAAAAAAGCTATGAACAAAAAGCTTTCCTCTTGATATTTATAACGTCCAAAACAAAGCGACAATAAGAAAAAAAAAGCTTTTAATTCAATATTTTGCTAGAAATATTTAGCAAAATGGTGGTGAACAATCAATATTGGGTAAATAGTCCCTTGCTCTCAATTAGGCTACAGCTGCGCATCGTCGACTACATGACCGAATGAGACTCTGACAATCTTCAACAGTAATTTTTGCCAATTCCTATTGAAGTTTCATCCAAAGATCTTCCGTATTGATAGGGTTTCTTGCCATAACTTCCACCCTAGTGTTTTTCAAAGATTCTCGATTGGATTTAGGTCAGGACTTTGTGGTGACCAATCTATAACTTCGAGATCTTGCTGCTCAAGGTAACTCAAGACTGCCTTTGCCTTGTGGCAGAGGGCATTGTCTAGCATGAAGATAGGGCTAGGGACACCTAAGTTTACAATAGTAGGCACGACAATACCTTCCAACAGATTTTCATACACCTGAGCATTCACACGAGTTTGCAAACGAACGAGAGGCGATGTCCCTCGACTAGAGAACATACCGAAAACCATCACGCTCCCGCCGCCAAACTTCACTGTGTTCTTAGTACACTTTACAGTTAATTTCTCACCTTCACGTCTTCAAACAAAGTTGTTACCGTCATTACCAAACAAACTGAACTTGCTTTCATCACTGAGGAACACTCTGGCCCAAATTTCATTGGATCAGTTAACATGCTTGTTTGCAAAACTAATCTCTTTTTCTTGTTCTGGGCACACACAGGCGGTTTTTTCTGTGGGCGTCTTGTAAATAACCCTATTTCTTGAAGGCGCCGAGAAACGGTATGACGCGAGACGTTCATACATGCTGTGTCATTCATTTCCCTACTTATCGAAGCTGAGGACTTAGAACGATCCTTCAATGATGTACGCTGGATGACTCTGCCCTCTCTAACCGACGTTTTACGGGGCCTGCCGGCTTTTTTAGGGGCACCAATGCAGGCGGTTTCATCGTACGACTTCACTATTCTGCCCACAACACTTTTCAAACGGTTTACCTTCTCAGAAATTTCTGTAATAGTGAAATTATTCTTGTGCAACTTGATGATATCCTCTCGCAGGATACAATCAACTTTCTGACGTGGTGCCATCATGTAACAAACAGCAATGTTTACAAATGGCAGTGTCAAACTTAGTATTTGATGTAAATAAAGAAATACGGACTGAATAAGAAATCAACTAAATTTTTCCTTTTTTTGTCCCTTAGTTTTGGACGTTATAAATTTCAAGAGAAAAGCCTTTTGTTTATAATTTTTTCATTATCCTTCATACGTGTCTTAAATTTTAACACAATAATCAACATCTTCCTGGCTTACAGTGTGCAGAAGACGAAGTAACTGGCATAGTTAGAAAAAAGTTATGCCATTTTGAAAATTTATCCCTTAGTTTTGGACGGTACTCAAGTGTTTGAATGGCTTCTATGACGTACCTACAATGGGACTCTTCAAAAGAGATCTCAATGATCGCTTACAAAACAACGATCAAAAACTCAAGCATAAAGCTCGAAGAACGACATCTCTAAGCTCCGCATATCAGCGGCTATTGATCGTGCTTACATGCATTCATGATAGTTTCTTTGGCTTTGATCCTTCCCCCTTTTCTTCTCTTTTCTCCAGTCCTATATATCCAGCTAACAAAATGGCACTAGCTCATAGAGGGCCGGGGCGTAGGTTCCAGAGGGGGCCTATTGGTTCGTCTACTGCCACCTATCTAATCTAATGTAATGGCCAGGTGATGAACATGCGTATTGGTGGAGGCGACCTAAGGAAAAGCAAGAAGCGGCCTGACTTAAGTTGCTACGATTATTATTATGATTAAATTATGGGTTTTCCCGCCATATTAGATACGTAGACTATATAACAGCGATCCAATTTTGTATGATATAGTTTAGAAGTTGAGTCGAACTCAGATGAGTTCTCTTTGAACTATCTTCGCCAGGGGCACCATGTCTGGCAGCAAATAAGGCGCGAGCATCTTCAACTCCACACGGCTCGGCCTACCAAAATCGCTCAGCCATACGGCGCAGGGATGGTAACGAAAAGAGAAGAAAATAGAAGAAAGCGAACCCTCGTGCGAGGGGTCCCTTCCTTGGCCCCACACGAAAGCAGATAGGAGTTGCATGGGAGGGGTTGCTTACCACCATTCGGCGGCCCACCTCGTGGAATAGAAGGGGAAATGATATAGAACCTACTTAACTTTACAAACCTAACCTTTTCAGCAGAAACTGCGGCCAGCAGCTACATCCCCCCTGCGGAAAAGGCACTCGGAACCCTTGGGTTCATGAAGCCCAAATATATTGTGGCAGGAAAAAAGCCCGCCAGAATATACCCCCGAGGGCGGTGGCAACGATGCACGTGTCAGATCGAAATTGGAATGCACTCAATGAAAAGTTGGAAATCTTACTCCTAGTCACACTCATTATGGTAATATTGTAGGGTTTCAGCCTCCGATTTTACTACAACGGCGATCTAAGAGAGAGAGAAGTACCAGTAATGGGCATACAGTACGTCGATAGGGATGTGGAACTCATGCAAGAGGTCGCTCCCCTACTGGATGAAAGCGCATAGGAACAGCTAGTCGGTAAAGAAACAGAAGAAGAGAACTATATAGCTAATCGGTAGGATAATAATAATGGAATGAAGACAAGTGGGCACGAAAGAAAGACGAAAGTCACAAAACCTAACACATATTCGTTAAGAAACACAACTACTTCCATTTCGGGATAGAAGTGACGGTTGGAAGCGTATTAGGGACCTGCATCTTCTACTCATGACAAATTAATCATATCGTGCTTCACGATTCAAGAGAGCCACATTTATGGCATTCTGCTCGTTTTGTGAACCACACGCAGTGCAAAATGCTGCATCAGGGAGACTCCACTATATTTAGTACAGCTGCGAAGTCAGTGTGAGAGTGGCATAAAGATACGAGGTTTTGGAGAGAATAGTTCGGAGTGGGTCACTGTTTTGTGCGATAGGCTAGGTGCCTGCTGATCTCAGGATTCGGAGTCGGACCTTTGATACCTACTCCAACATCACAACAGTACTACCTACATCGGTATGCAAATCATTTAATAAATGTTCAATAAAATAAAGACGCACCTCAGTGGTGTTAGCAACGACCTGAGCAGCACTGCCAGCGTTGGCAGTTTTCTGGGATGTTGCTTCAGCAGCAGCAGCAGCCGTGGGTGCAGCAGCAGCAGGAGTTTGAGCGACAGGAACAGTAGCAGCAGTTTTGGGTTTGACCTGAGATGTACAGAGAAAGATAGAGTTACAAGAAATGGTCAACAGGGTCGAACGTTGTACTCACAAGTTCAGTTTCGCACTAAAAATTAGTAGTGACGGGTAAAGCAAGCAATATGAGTGAAAAGTATAATCCAAAACGATATAACAGTCACGGATGAGCCGAATTTCGGCAGGCAAAAGGTAAATCTTTCACATCACGATTGGAGCTAAGAGATGCACCTTGGCTACAGGAGGGCGCAGCACAGGGAAGGACGCCTTTAGCTGTTTCTTTGTAGTTTCAATGCTCGTCTGAAGACTCTTGATGGCGCCCAGCAGCTCCAGTTGCTCAGTTTTTGTGGAAGTGGTGCGGCAGCTCTCCATCTTGCTCAGCAGCAGCTGCACGAGAGACACGTTAATATTGCTTAAGAAGCAGCAGCAGTGCTGGTGACACCATAATAGTATTCAAGTAGCAACGTATTAGCAACACAGAAACACAAGCTGCAACAAATGCAAAAGTAAGGCAATTATACAATGGCTACGAACTGCTACAGCAGCACTAATCACATTAGGCATGTACCTACGGCATAGTAGCAGTCATCATAATGAGTTAATACTTTAACCAGAGGGCAGGGAGAGCGCATACCTCCGCCAAACAAGGCAACGGTAACGAAATATTCAAATTGGTTCTGAAACCAGGATTTTATTTGTATCAGCACCAAAATCGAATCATTTGTGCCTTTTGAGAGTACTGTCTTAACAATTTCTGTAATTTTCTTGAAGATCCATTCATAACTTTTTGAGTTATGCTGATAACAAACATTATGACAAACATAAATGCAAACACACGAACGGACCAACCAAGTATCACCAAAATTGGGTCATTTATGCTTTTTGACATAACTAACTACTCATGCAAATTTCATAAAGATCCATCCATAACTTTATGAATTACTGTATTGTGCTAACAAGCATAAAACCAAACATGGTGACAAACAGCTAAGCAAACATATCACAAAAATTAGGTCATTTGCTCTTCGTATAATACCCAAAAACTCTGGTAAATTTCATGAAAATCCGTTCATAACTTTTTGAGTTCTGGCCTTGAGGAAAATAGGTAGACAGAGAAACAAACAGATGAATGGATTTTCACCGAAAGCTAATCATCTTTTACAGTTATCATGCCTAACAATCCCTGTAAATTTCGTAAAGAACGGTCAATAACTTATAAAGAGTAATCTTGGTGACAGACAAACACGGCAAAAGCATAACCTCCTTGGCGGAGGTAGTAGCTAAGAAATCGACGAATGCTATAAAAATCCCTCTTCACCAAAAGCAATAAATTTCGTTCCTAACTAAAACCGTTCTAGAACCAATGTAGCTATATATCGAGTGGAAATCTAAGCAGGTAAAATAAATCAGGATTAAATTAAAAAAAAAAAAGTAACATTCTCGAATGGAACACCTTTTACTTCACCAGATAATATCCACTGTCCAGGAACAGCACAAGTCGAACACTGTTGTTTTTACAAGAAACCAAATAAAAAATAAGTTCATTCTTTCCAGACACGTATATGCACTTGGAGTGTTCCGAGTAAAAGAAGCAAATTGGTTCTTCTAAGAACGTACCTTGAGCTGCTGCATCTGCTTGTCCAGGAGCTGTTGGGTGCGTTCGCGTACTTCGCTCTTGAGCTTGACAGCGTCAGCCTTCCGTTTCTCCTCCTGTTGCTTGCGCGCCAGTTCCTCGGCCAGCTGTTTTTGCTGCTGCATAATCATCTGCCCAGCAGCCAAACGAATCAAGAATTTAATCTTCACGTAGCTTTTGCTGCGAATAGGCCTATTGGTTCTGTTGTAGTATTACCATTCGTTAAAAATATTAGACTGTATTTTGTACATGGATTTCCTTGGTGGGAGATGGATTCTGTTGCAGGATCATCATCTATCCATTTAAAAAGCAG
This sequence comes from Parhyale hawaiensis, assembly GCA_001587735.2. Lineage (NCBI taxonomy): Eukaryota > Metazoa > Arthropoda > Malacostraca > Amphipoda > Hyalidae > Parhyale > Parhyale hawaiensis. The sequence goes on from LQNS02277602.1 coordinate 7,426,812, forward strand.
CCAAGACAGTGAAAAGTAGTTTTATATTTCATCCAAAAAGCCCATTTCTTGGCTCTTAAGCAGTACTGCCCTATATAAGGTAACCAAGAAAAAAAGCACTATTCTGCATCAGGTCTCCGACGATTTCCGGCTATGTGTGCGTTCTGTTGCAGCAACATCTACTATGAACATAGATACCGTCCATAAAACTAATTCAGATCATTCGTAAGTTTAATGCTTCAGAGTCATACTTGGTTACTTCTAGACAAAAACCAAAAGTTATAGACCAGCCGGGGCTGGAATTTGGGAGATTGGAACGGTGGTTACCGAAGATTATTCGGCAGGGGTCGCACATGTTGATGGAAAAAAATGGCAGGACCCCGGTCGATTTACACCTGAAGTGTGTAGCAGCAAAATGGAACCCAAGTACGGCAAGAATGCATGGGAACAGGAAGCGAAAAGAGATCAACTACAACAAGCATTGCCAATAGAAGTTCAACGCAGCAATAAAGCTGAAGTGGGTACAGCGGCAGATATTTTATGAAACTCTAGCTGCTGTTATCAGGCAAAGTGTGGACGTACAGGCAGTCATTGAACGAGCAACTTGGGTCGTCTTGGTAATCACAACAAATTCTTCAGATAAGATGACAACAAGGAAACCAGAATCCTTTAAAATATAAATACTACATTTAGATTGGCTCACGAAAATTGGGAACAAATGGACGGAACCAGGCGCAAGGAAAAACAAGCCGGGAAAGAGAGGGAAGAAAGAATATAAAAGTTTAGGGTGGGTTAGTAATGGGTAGGCTATGAACTAGGAAATGAGTTACAGTACTTCTACTCTTCCTATTTCCTATAGGTACACAACGCTGTGCTTGAAAAGAGGAAAACGAAAAAGACTTCTAGGAGTTCTAGTATGCTAAGAACAATGGGGAACCCAATTATGAATAGCAACTAGGGAAAGAAAAGGCTAAAAGCATCGCCAGTGAATGTAAGCAAAGAGAAGGAACCAAAATGGGACATAAGAAGTACATCCCAGAGGCCTAGCTGGGGTCACGGTCAAGTCAAAGATAATAATTATCAGTACTACACTGAGAGAAAATTTGATGCACTTAAGAGCATCAAAATTACATGCATTTTTGTCCCAAAACCGAAACACAAAAGTGCATCATGATGATGCATATAGGGTCCTATGACGCACTTGGTCACGTTGATGCACTTATGTGTTTCGGTGTTTGGACAAAGCCCATGATACACCTAGATGCATCAAAAGCAGGTAAAATTGATGCACCTGAAAGAGGAAATTTCGAATTACAATAGCGATCTGAGAGTTAGTAAGCAACCGCGTTTCGTTTCGTACGTGTAACAAAACTACAAAACTTTTGTTCACTTTCTTTTTGCGGAAATATGTTTTTCTGTCCGCTGCGATGACACACCAAACTACGCCATGAAACACCTACGTGCATCCTGATGCTTCTCTGCGAAACACCTACGTGCATCAAAATTTTTCTCAGTGTAGTGGGAAAAGCAGAATGCTAAGTAGGCATGAAACGAAGGGCATGTCATAGGCTTAGCTGAGGAAAAAGTAACCGATAGGGCGCCTTAGAGATACAACGCACACAAGTGACAAGTCCAGCAACTGAATTCCAGGGTTGCGGAGTTGGAAAACAGAAAGTCTAACTGAAATGTTAACACCTGCGCCCAGAGGGTGAACAATTCCGACTTTTCAATAAAATTAAGCCACATATTTGCTTCCAACTCCCGACTTTCAAGACAAGCGAACGCCCAACTCCTTGCAACAATAACCTCCGACTCAGAACAACTCGCAAGCTGCCAAGTCGGAGCCGCTAGGAGTCGCACATCTCAGGGGCTCAGCAGTCGGAAAATAGCTGAAGCCAAGAGTTTGGTATCGAAGCATGACTTGATTCATCCAACTCCGTAACCGCGTTTGCAATACCGCAATAAGCTCCTGAAGGGCATAAGAAGCGGCAAACTTACCTCAATTTCTTTTTGCTTGATTTCCTGAGCGGTGAGCTTAGGTGGGGCAGGCTTGGGGGCCGGAGCGGGCGCAGCAGCAGTAGCGCCCTCACTGGCTGTTGAGGAGTCAGGCAGGGCGTTATTGCCCTCCGCTTCGGACTCGCTGCCCAGTGGTGGTCCTTTCATGGCTCCAGACTGACGAAGGAATAACCGCAACATTGTGTTAGGCAGGATCCACATGAGTCTCTTGACTCCTATTTATACATACAATTCCCCCGTCTAAACCTTTTTCAGCATTATTAGCTTATTACGGTATATTTAACCTCTATCCCAGTGTTCTGTATCCGTGTCAACATAAACAAAAGAATTACTAGTATCTACAAGGTGTCTGGCACTTTTTGGGAACAAACTTTAGCATAAGGTTAGGACCGTTAAAACCAGGGTTGCGGAGTCGGAAGGATCAAGGTCCGACTCCGGCTCCTGACCCTCCAGAATTTCCCACTACGAATCCTGGCCCTCAAGATTTTCCAACTCCTTGGTCCTACAAGTATATATTTGATGTCAACATGAAACATGTCAAAATAATTTTTGCTAGTATACACACATCTCAAGTTAAAAATGCTAGGAGTATGGTACATATGCAATGATATTTGGCATCATTTGGGCCATTAAATTGAGGACATGACATTAAAAAAAAAATTTGGGGGAAACTTTCGCACCAGGTACATTTTGAGAGGGGGCCATGAGGGGGCCTGATGAGCCCGTGGCAGAGAAAGGGCCCGCCACAATATGCCCCTGAGGACATAGGTGGACTCGACCATATAGCTACGCTTTTGGTGGGTAAGTATTTTACTATTAATTGAGTTCATGAGCAACTTTGAGCTGAAGGAGTGCCCACTTGTGAAACTATGTGTTACGAAAACATGGATTCAAAAAATAAAGGAAAAAAAATATGTACATATATAAGTATAGAATTTGCACCACTACGTTAAACATAGGACAGTAATAAATGTCTATAGAAAATATAATATCAA
>LQNS02277602.1:7430771-7451889 GCA_001587735.2 Parhyale hawaiensis
CTCTTTATCTTTTCTTTTCTTTCTATATTATTTTCATAGGTACAATTCTATCATGTGCTACTTTCCGTGAATGATCAACTGGATCATTCGTTCGTAATCATACATATACAGTGGGAACTTTATTTCTTACAATCTTCATTGATTTATTCTTTTACTATATCAATATCTATTCCTCTATCGATTTCTATACCCCGTAACATATGGGTCTCATGGGAGGATTGAAGCGCTTTTTATGGATTTTTGGATTAGTGTACACATAGCCTGGTTCATAATGCCCTACCAGCTTAGTGAGTTTGTTTCCACCAGCAACAGCATTGGCGGCGCTGATGTGCTTGTTAAGAGGCTTTTTGAGATCGTCCGTGGGGTCGCTGTCTAATTTCTTGAACTTTGTTTCGTCATTGAGAATATCGTTGAGATTCGATGATAACTGTCCGTGTCCATTATAACGAATACGTTGCTTTCGTCTGCTTTCCAAACGATTACCACCTCGCTGCTTGTAAATCTTCAAGTTGTCTGTATTGCCAGAACATCCTGATTAAAATCTCAACGATTCTTCAGTCCAAAGAGTTTAAGTTGGCTTTTCAATCGTTCGTGATCGGAAATGTGCACTTTGTTAACAGATTCTTGCCTTTTTATATCGTAGCACACAATTCTATGAAAATGTCTCCAACAGCATAGAACTGAATTTTTAACGAACAATTTTCAATAGGACTTTTATAACGTAGTAATTTAGAAACCTGCCGATCTTTTTAGCTTGTATAATCACTAGTTGGCAACCCTAAACGCACTCGACACGTCAGATAGGCCTTAGGTTCCAGTACTCGCATGACTATGAACGCGTACGGTTCGAAACGTTGCTCTCAACAATATGACACCTACTGCAATTTTAACGAAATGGATTTCCTTCATTATCCTGCACGTGTGCACTGCTGAAACAAAAGTGAAGTATCGCAATGTTGAAAGAGAAGCCTCGAAGCTAATTAAAATAAGAAGTCATCTGCGTTTCAACGAGACCTGCTTGGATATAAATACAGTATATGTGTATTTTTTTAATTTCAAAAGCATCGAACTCAATGAGTTTTCATACTACAATAAAAACATTGAGAGTTTTGGTATCTTTAAAACATTCTTAACAAAACTACAGAGCTTGACTCCCCATTTTCTATTCCGTCCGATCACTAACTAAAGTATAGTAAAAAATACGGTTTTGAGCTGTGTTAAAAAAAATTAGGAGGGCAAAAATGGACAATCCTGCTCTTTAGTTTTGTTAGGAATGTTTCAAGGATTCCAAAACTGTCATTCTTTTTATTCTAGCATGAAAACTCATTAAGTACTATTCCTTTGAAACTTAGAAAAAAATGCATATTATATTTATATATATTTCCCATTATCTCAAAAACCTAGGCCTAAATTAAAAAATTTTTAGGAGCAAATGTGTTTCTTTTTCAAAAATACATCTACTATGCAAATTTCAGAACAATCGGTTCAAAATTGATCATTTTGCCCCCCATGCCCCCCTACATAATGTACCAGGTGCGAAAGTTCTACCCAACATTTTCTCAATGTCCTCATCATATGGAATAGGAAAATAGATGATAGCTATAGCTGTAAAAGAGAAATGTACAAAATAATATGTCATTTCCAATTTTTTTTTAAACTTGAGACTGAAAATTCAGAATTGATTGATATTTGTTTATAAATGGGATTCCGGAGTCAAAGTCGGGCTAAAACTGCCGACTCCTAGAACAAGTGAGATGCCGACTACGGCCGACTCCGCAACCCTGGTTAAAATAAACATTGTTTACTAAATAAAGATGTGATCTAAAATGCTTCGTTAAAAACTTACTATGACTTCAGGTTTGAGAAATATTGAACTGACATTCATTGGTAAGAAGTAGCAAGGACTTGAAACGTGTACGTTAGGCAAACAATTTTATTATTAACACATGAAAAAATTCGAAGAGCCTCCCTAGAATTATCATTCGCTGCACCGTAAGCCAAGTGCATATCTACTCATTCCGCATATGACAACCTCTCCATTGTCGTTGACAACTTTGCTTGCGCTGAACTGCTCAAGAATGTAAATAAACCCATCGTGTTCTATGCTGTCTTTAATATTCAAAACATTGGATAGCTGACGATTTTAAGTTCTCGTAACTTTTCAACGAAGCATTTTAGACCAATACTTACTGAGTAAAAAAATGTTTATTTTAACCGTCCTAACCTTACGTTAAAGTTTGTTCCCAACAGTGACGGACACCCTATATAAAGGTACGTTAACCGCCAAGCGTATTACCGGTACTACGTATTATTATCACACTATATTTAACCTCAATCCCAATGTTTTGTATCCAAGTCAACAAAAAAAAAAAAAGAATTACTAGTACCTATGTCAGCCGTCACGTCAGTTAGCTTCGCAAGATTTAACAGCTTAATTTAATAGCCAATGCCTGATAATTACTTCCTCTTGTAGCTAGTGAAACTGTCTTACACACTGGAGCGCTTCAAGCAATGGCTACCAGCAACTTGAGTGAGATGGAATAAACTGTACACGAGCAGCGTTATCAATACTCACATCAACAGCGGGTTCAACAGGACGTTGATTTCTTGTGACTTTAGTGAACTTGTGGGACAATGCTCCTCGGTCCGCCTGAACAAACATAAAAAATTAATTAATGCCTGGACGCAACGCGATAAGAGTACAGTGTTCACCAGACCACAAACAGTAACTGCACGTTCTCACGCTCCAACGGCACTGCCACTGGCTTTATCTAACCCAGCACTGACCAATGACAGAGCTTGGTGCACCTCAGCAAAAGTATGGTTGTGAAAGGTGCTGTCTTCCAGATAATGCCAACTCATAGCAGCTTAGAAGCGTTATTTTCTTATACCCTAAACGTATACTCTGTTTTTGAATCTATGCTCATGTAGTGATTACAATACAAACAGTGTTATATGCCGGTGGAAAACTAAAAAAAAAGTAAATCCTGGTGGAATTCAAGTGACTTAATGGGTGACTTAGCTTCTTTTCATGAGAACAATTCAGAATTTGAAAAGCTATATCTTGGCTTTCACCCTTGAGAGTCGAGTTTTGTAGGCTAAATCTTCATATGTCTGCCTGATATTTGCTTTCATTTTCACCATTTTTCGAACGGCTCTCGTTACTTGAATGGCACTTAAGGCACCCTGCTGTGAAGACTTATTCTGCTCACAACATCCTAGCAACATCAGCTCACCACATCAAAGTTACCGTACATTCGCCTACAGCATTCTGGTAACATAACCTATCATATCAAAGTTACATCCTCCACCCATAACATTCTCGCAATATCAGCTCACCAAATTCCAGTTACATACACTCACGTGCTCGCAACATCAGGTCACCACATCCAAGCAACATCCACTCACGTGCTCGCAGTATCAGCTCACCACATCAAAGTTACATCCACTCACGTGCTCGCAACATCAGCTCACTACATCCACTCACGTGCTCGCAACATCAGCTCACTACATCCACTCACGTGCTCGCAACATCAGCTCACTACATCCACTCACGTGCTCGCAACATCAGCTCACCACACCCAAGTTACATCCACTCACGTGCTCGCAACATCAGCTCACCACACCCAAGTTACATCCACTCACGTGCTCGCAACATCAGCTCACTACATCCACTCACATCCTCGCAACATCAGCTCACCACACCCAAGTTACATCCACTCACATCCTCGCAACATCAGCTCACCACATCCAAGTTACATCCACTCACATCCTCGCAACATCAGCTCACCACACCCAAGTTACATCCACTCACATCCTCGCAACATCAGCTCACCACATCCAAGTTTCATCCGCTCACAACATCTAAGGCAACATGAGCTCACCACAGACGGCGCGGCAGTAGCTCCAGTCCTGCTTGGATGGCCTCCGTGCCAGAAGACTTTAATAAAGCGGTTGTTGAGCACTGCCTCTGTGGAGCGGTACGCAGCGTTGGCTTCTGCGTGCTTCGAGAAGGTGATGACCGCAGCCTCAGGGTCACCGTCATGCTGCACCTGTAGTGACGGCAATTCTGACATTGGTTCTCGAGTTCTGTAGTAGCTGCAAATCCCTGTTATTACCGAATATTCACCACGTAGGTGCTACCATTGGATGTAAAGTTCTGTAGCTATCAGAAACTTTATAGATTTGCTAATATTTTCAGCACAGCTAAGAAACAATGTTTTAAAGGTCCGCAACTGCGTACTAATGATTTTGCCTCTCATGTTTCAAAATTCTGCACCTGCATATTGAAATCTGCAAAGTGATCGCCTACCTGTATTTCTCTCAGTTATATACCTCATCACGAGTAATGTTTTCACTATCATGAAGCTACTTTGTTACCGATAAGTTAACACAATTTCTATGGCCATTATAAATTTATAATTTCACCTAGTCTTCCCGAAACTATATCTACTGATATTTCAGAGTAACTTCAGTACCTGCATATTGACAATTTTGCCGAACTTCTGGAAATGAGAGTTGAGGTGGGTGATGGTGTTGACACCTCGTGGTATCTTCCGGAGCTCGATGCTGCAGTTGTCTCGGATGCTTGACGCACGGGAGCTTGGAGGTCCCAGTCTCTGTGCCAGCGATGTACTGATCACAGTCTACAAATGCAACGACATATATAATAAACGTGTAACTTTGAACGCTCGGTAGTAAGTTCATCACAACATCTATTAAATTAATAATTTTCTGAGGAATAACACCACCGTATGCAAAATGTGAACAAATTCTAGACATCTGTGAGTAAAGAAGGATCAAGACAACATTACTGAAGTACTGTACTTTGATGATTTTCATTCCTTAGCACTGCAGTTGCCATTACCTTGAGGCATCACTGGCATCATTCGCAGACGAGTCGCCAACCCAGCCATCCAGTAATCTCTTGAACATGTATTTTTGTAGCTCTGGTAAGTAGCTAATTAACCCACTTACGTCGAAACATTTAACGAGTGTCGTACAAATAAAATAACATCAGTTACGGTCTCCTATATACAGGACACAAGGCATAACTCAGCTAGGTACTAAGCAGTGTTATTAGTGCAGTGTTTCCAACCCGCATTTCGTCGAAGGTAGCAAACGTTTATTGCAGCACTGCTGCCTAAAGTTGACATTTGACAGGGACTCATCTAGGTGCGTCGTGATAGTTTCCAAATTTAACTAACAGGCTCCTACAGGCAGAAAAACAGGAAGCAAAGTCTCTCAAGGAGACTAAAAAGATGAAAGGATACACGAAAAAAGAGGTCTTCTGCTGCCGCAGCGCTGCATAGGCTAATGGGGGGAGGGTGAAGTATCGCGGGATAGGCTGCTTACAAACAGAGGCGGTCTACTACACGAAGTTGATGAGGAAAGCAATGCAAACTATCATTTTCTGTTAATTTTTGCAAACTAACCTCAACCTTATCTAAAGCTACCTATGCTGTATCGCCGCAAGGGTTCTTTCTCCCGAAGGAACACAACAGGAAAAAGAAACCTCGTAGCAAAACAGCACAGCCTGGGCAAGAACGGGTCAACAGTAAAAATTCGGGCAAGACACAATGTATCTACGTGAAGATTACATTTGCAACATTACTAACACAAATGACATGAGAATAGCAACAAAGATATTAATTATTCACTACAATAAACATGGCTGTCGCTCACCTTGGTAACGTTACTGGTACCATTGGCAGTGGACACGCTGATCAGTTCACGAGTACCTGCAACATGGCCGCCAATAGGAGGTGGGGGAATATGGATTGGCAGAGACGGTGGTGGGTGATGGATGGGTGGAGGGAAGGTGTTGTGGCCGATGGGTGGAGGTGGACCCATCATCAAGAGGCTGCCACGAGGGGGTTTGCCATAGAAGTGTGGGGGAGGAGGCAAAGATGTGTTTGGGGGACCGGAAGCAGGGGACGAGCCCCACAGTCTGGGGTCACTCGGTGTGTACTCATCTGCACATTTTTAATTTAAAAGCAATTGAAACACCTGATTTAATAAAGAATGTACCAGTAAATCTAAATTAATATTTTAACACAGCAGGTAATTCGAGAAGTTATTTACGTTCACTGTTAACACCAGGCTTTATTACTCTCCTCTAAGGAAACTTTGTCCAAGTGCTGTTCTAAAGGGAAAAAAACCTTTGTAGCGAAACTGCGCAGCCTGGTCCATAAAGGGACAAGGTTCCATCGATATGACGTGGTTTCATAAGAGACGAAATGCGAAGGAATAAATGCCTACCATATCAAGAAAAATGGAATATCTACCACGCGTAGGAACAGCAAGTAAAAAAGAAACTTTGAACTAAGATCGGCATTAAAACTAAGGAAACTAGAGAATCAAAGCACGTACAAATGAAATATGTCCCAAAGGCATACCTACTAACAAAGCCTTCAGTGCCGTAAGTAGTAGTAGTAGTAGTAAAGGTTTTACTAGCGCTTCAGTAGCACAATGCCTATATCGCACCGAACTATTCCCGTGGTTATCCACAGGCTCGTGCGCCGCCAGGGCGAGAAGTCCGTCTCATTTTACATTAATAGGAAGTATTAAGGAGCGACTAATATTAATTTTACATAAAGTATATGTATTTAGCAAACAAGGGGATAATGTCATAGTTGGTGGTGGTATTTATCGTGATGGGTTCATCACAGTTTATTGTAGAGGTCACATCTAATAAGGAAGGTCTTAAGAGCATCTGTTCAATTGGCCACGGGGCCCCTCAGCCAGCATTCCCCGGAGTATGGAGTCAGCATCCTGTCCATAAAGGTCCGGATAGCAGTCCCTCCGCTCGTTGTAGAAGGTAGGGCACTCGGCCATCAGATGTGTGTAAGACGGTGAAGGGTACGACGCAATCGTCGCAATAGGGCTGCGGGAGCCCCGCTCGCAAATAGTCATGAGTAAGTCTCGTCTGCCCAATACGCAGTGCCGTAACACAAAGGGCTATCCAGGGGGCAACTTCAATACAAAGCAAGAAACAGATTCAAACATCAGTAACATAAAAGTCGATAGAAATTGGAACGTAGAAGAAGTGGCTTGCTGGAACTTTAATTGCTCCGCCTATGCTGCGTCAGATATCTCCATTGGACATGTTTCACACCAGTTACCGCGAGTTCTGAACCAAGTCCATCGCGGCAATCAAAGCTCAGCATAGCGCTCAAAAAAAGGACTTCAGAAAGGAAGTACCCCTTAACCTTATCAGCTCGGGCTATGCTGTTTCAATACATGGGTACTTTCCCATTCTGTAATTCTCGACGAGATATGAGGGCCTAGAATAATAGGGGCGTAAGCGACAGGTATTCAAAAGCAGTGTTTCGCACCATCGGATAGTACAGATTCAGACCTATCGTTCTGTTAAGTCAGAAAGGCGCAAATCCGAGTAGAAATGGTCGAGAGTAGCATGTAAAGTCGATTATTTTGTACCTTATGACAAGTGTGCATTGTGTGAAAGTGGCTCTCCTGTACATTTTAAAAAGGGTTGCTTACGCCCCAATTGTCTTATGGCCCTCATATAGCCTTTGTGGTGAGGTAGTAGATACGATGGCGGGCCGCACTATACAACCACACGCTCAAACTTCATGAGCAAATGTAGAGCTCGCACATCGGCTAGATCACACAGTGAAAGTACGGTAGACAAGATTATTATTATATTCCTAGTTTTAGCCTCCCTACCCACAGGCTACACAGTGATCCAAAGAGAGGAAGAAAGAAGGGACATACAGAATGTCAAGAAAAAAATGTAGAATCCATGGACGACTCAATGCTCATGAGAACATCAAGCAAGTCGGGAAACAAAAGGAAGAACAGAACAAAGCATCATCAGTAAGAGTATAAAGATAGAAAGAAGCAAATTGTGCACGGAAGACAGACGTCCCGAAGGCTCAGCTAATGGTTAAAGTAAACTATACAATCCCCTGGGGGCGCTGCTCCCAGTAACATAGGATGGGCGAACGGTAACCAGCATACCTACCGTATGCCAGAAAAGTAAGCTTACGAGTCGGACGACGCGCTAGCTGAACGCCCGTTCGTAAGTTAAGCGCGCGATTGCATAGGGCGACCGCGGCATAGGACATACATTAATTAGCTACGTTGAATAGTTCAATTATCCATCTCCACTACAAAGGCGACCTAACAGAGGAAGAAACAAGGAACATACGTTGCGTTGATAGAAAAGTGGAACCAATGCAAACATGAGTTCCCAAATAAGATCAACGCGCACTAGAATTGCAAGTCGATGATGAAGAGGAAGAACAGAATAAAGCATCGTTACGAAGTATGTAAGTGAAAAAGCAAGCGAACTGAATATGAATGACAGACATCCAAAAGACCTAACTAGGGCTATGACAACCTAGGAGTTCCTCTAGAAACTATAGTAGATACACGTGAGTGTGCCATGCTCACTGGCTACAGAGGATATTCTCACAGATTATAAGGGTTAAATCTGTAGACGTACAAAGCACTAGGTATCTAGTCCGATAGAGTAACGTTTGTTAAAAACGTTGCACTCACTGAGAGGGTCATTGGTGGCAGAGGCGGGGGGCAGAGACAGCCGGGAGGCGAGATGGGGAGGTGGTGGCACCGCCATGTTGGGACCACCTGAGCCCAGCACACCACCGCCTAGAGAATAGGTTATAACTAGAGGTGTGCTGTTACTGCAGTTTCAATGAGGCCAATATTTCTACCCGACGTGAGCGGGGGTTGCAATTGAGTGACTTGGCTAAGACTTAAAAAAAAAGCAGTTAGTCGGGCAAAAATTTAGTAACGCGGGCACGTGCTTCTGCACCATGACAGAAGCGAAGAGAAAGTGAAACAGTCACTTTGGTAATAAATTCCAGAAGGGCAGTGTTGACTTATAGAACACAAATTAAACTCATATCTTGCATTGCCTCCTCCTCGCTCTAGCATTCCAAGGGCCAAAGTGTGGGTATCAGAGCAACATCTTGCGTCTGCCTACCAACTGCAATCCAAACGGTAGATGAAAGAAGGAACATGTTGAGCCTACTCATGCAATATACTGCAATCCAAACAGAATATGAAAGAAGATATCTCTTTATGTTCAGAAATGTACTAAGCCGCCTGCCTGCTCATACAATATACTACCGTCTAAAAGAAGATGGAAGAAGAGACATGCTTATGTTAAGAAAAAACAAAGAACTAGTAGAATATCGATGGAGAGAACCCTGGACGTGTACGTTGCAGATATGTCAGCAAGCTAAGCTAAGCTAAGCTAAGCTACACAAGAGAACAACAGTGCCGAGAAACCTTACCTCCTTGAGTTCCAACAGCAGAATCGGTGGGCTGGGTGGCACTGGAGTAAGTAGAGGACGGAGTGAAGTCGAGCACAACGGGGTCAGCTCCATGATCGTACGGACACTGATCACCTCTCATGCAGTAGCCTTTTTCTGTACAAAGGAACAATGGATCCTGTTAATAGTATGCGGCCTACCAGAAAGTGTTAAGTTAGTTAAGAAAGGGTTTCATTCAGCAAACAGGTGCTCGACTTATAGGCACACACAAATATACCTGACTTTCAGGTATATCACCTAAATACTATTCCTACCATCATAGTCTTTGCATCGGTGCTTTTTTCTGCGGCCAGATGACAGTTTGGTGAGGGAAGCTTCAGCATCAGGTGATGACTCTTCTTTGTCCTCTGTTGGAAGCAAATTGACAGTGACAGTAGAGTTATGACGGCTTCCCGACTGATTTTTTTGTAAAATTAGTTATACCCTAAGCTTTTTATTAGATACTGAGCAATAGACAGAACAAGAGACCCACTCGTAAACAGGAGCCGAAATACAGGCCCCATCCCACTCCAAGCTACGTCTATTATACCAAGATCAAAACAAAAAAATGACAGACATCAGGTCAAGATAGTATCGAAAAAAAAAAAAACGGTAGAAGGGGCATGAAGTACAATGTAAAATACCAGTATATTCCATAAATTGAAAGGGATAATGGTGGCAGCAAAATTGAGATAAAAGTCTAAAATGATATTACCTTAAATTTTCAAGAGAATATTTCTATTATTTTTTGCCTAATTTTTCTACATTTCACACTCTAAAAATAACAGGTTAAGTATATGTTTTTAAAGGAAAGCCTAGGTAATTTTACGATATGAACATTCAACTGCAGAATTTAGGAAAGTTATTTATAGTGTAGCTACGTCATGGTAAACAGAGAGTTTATGCAATAAGGATCACAGTACGAATAGCAAACAGTGGAACATGATCAAGACAAAAACTGTCAGTAGGAGTAAAAATTTCGGAAGAAAGCAATGTGACGATGTCTCGATAACCTTACAATGGTTAAGGCAACCTATGGAGCTAACTTTACTATTATTATGTTGGTATTGTCCCGCTATTTCTGAAACTAAGACAATCAATAGCGATCTAAGATGATTTACACGGCTTACAGCAGGAACCAAAACGTTGTGCTCAGGTGGCAAGAGATGAAGGACGAAAAGAGAAGAAGACCGAAGAAAGAAGCACACGTGCGGACTGTCCCTTCTATGGCCCTCCAAACGGGCGAAGGTTAGAGCCCCGTAGAAAAAGTCGGTCACCTCGATCGGCGGCCCACCTCGCGGGACAGAAAGGAAACATAGAGAACCTACCTAACTCTACAAAACCAATCTTATCAGCAGGAACTGCGGCCAGATGCTACATCCCCTGCGGAGAAGGCACACGGGCTCCTTGGTTGCGTGATGCCCAAACATATTGTGGCAGGGAAAGGGCCCGCCAGAATATCCCTGAGGGCTACTTGCCATAAAATAGGACACACAAACCGAAGTAACCCAATCTTGAGACCAATGCTTTTCCCTCTGAGTGGGTGAAGGGGCTGAGCAGAACAGATATTGTCGGTACAAGTACGTACCAAAAAACTTCAAGTAAGCAAGGATAGAGATAAGTTTTGAAAGCATAACCAAGATTAGGGTAATCTAGGGTGTATCGTATGAGAAAAACAACTCTTCATAACATACCTACGATAGCAATTCGGAATATAGCTATAATTATTCATAAGATCGGATAGAAATCGGAATATTTCCTCATAACACAGGATAGCAAACCTGAGCATTAAAAGCGGATAGCAAAACTCAAAAGACGAGACAAAAAGCAATAGATAGCGCAGTACAAAAATGTATCAAATAAGCAAAATGAGTAAGGGGGAAATTTAGGTATCTGAATAGGGTAACAAATTAGGTGGCGCACCAGCAGTATCCGCAAGCACAGGAGACTGCGCGCCGTCAGGACTGTCAGGGTGAGTTAGGTGTCCACCTTTGCTTGCTTTGAGAGGCGAGCGGGAGCGCCGCGCAGCCAGAGGAGAGCGAGACCGTCTCCCAGGGACAGGTGATCGGGATCTCCTGCCCAGCAGTGGAGACCGGGAGCGTCGAGAAGGAGATGAGATCCGACCCACTGGTGACCGAGATCTGGATCTGAGCGCAGGAGAGTGTGGCTTAACTAATGGTGAGTGAGATCGTCGGGTTGGAGAACGAAGTAAAGGAGATCTGTGCTTAGGAGATGGAGATCGGCGGGGGGATCTTGAGCGCATCAGCGGGGACCGGTTGCGTGGTCCACGGCTTGGTGAGGTTCTGCTGTAACGGGCGTGGCGAGGGCTACGGGAACGCCGGGGGCTGGGCGACCGGCTGCGAGACCACGATCGTCTGTACCTGTAGAAAACAAGGGCGTGTGTGTGTGTGTGTTGATGCACATCTACAAAAGCAGTAACAGTGCTTCTGCAGTAGTTTTATGAATGGCTCAACCATTTTTATTCCAAAGTGTTGGTTCTCAAATATGTTACTCGGATGCATACGTATGTGTACAATTACTAGAAATAGTAAATCCATACTTGATGGCACACATAGTAGCTAAAGACGTTAGAGTGTGAATGTCAACACAGAGAGATTGAGCCATATGGTCATTTCACAGTCATAGCCACAAACAAGGAAATACTCTATTTTCCGCTCTCCAGTACTGCATAAATGGTAGATACTTAGTTTTTCTGACCACCCCAGGTCTGAGGGCAAAGACTGCCTATGCGGGGCGCCCCACAGAGATGCAAAACCTATTCACGGGGAGAGATTTACATCAAAATACAACGACTGGCCACCACTGAGGCGTCACACCAGTGACAATGTAATATTGGACACTTTTAAGCCCTGGGGAAAGGTGTGATGACGTTAGCAGAAAGCCGTCTAGTGATCTTACCTGCTCCTGACACTCATCTCAGTAGATACAGCATTCCTACATTTTGCAGGGTCATAATGTCACTTCTAACTAGTAATTATACATACAAATACAACTATTACCGCAGGTAAGCACCATTCAGTATAATCGCGTCGTAGTAGAAGCATGATACTAAGTATTGCCAAACCTATTTACAATATACAAGAACAAAACAGGAAATAGAAACGGCATACACACAGCTGTATCTAAACCTACAGATGATTAAAACTATCAGTAAAAAACCTAAAACTATCAGTAAAAAACAAAGGACCAAGGTCACTGCTATAAAATGAATCATAGTTTAATTTCAGGAATTCAACAAAAAGCACCAATAAAAATAGACACAAATAATCAAAGTAAATGTTTCGAGAATCAATCCCATCCTCAGTACAATCAGTAACACGTGGTAAAGGGAACAGTGAAAATTTTCGCTGTTCCCATTACCACGTTTTACTGATTGCACTGAGGATGGGATTGATTCTCGAAACGTATACTTTTACTATTTGCGTTTATTTTTGTTAGTGCTTTTTATTGAATTCCTGAAATTAGACTAAAATTCATTTTATAGCAGTGACCTTGGTCCTTTTTTTTTACTGACATCTAGGCTTTTAGCCACCCGTTCTTATGAAGATTACAGCTATTTCCAGTTTAAGCACCAGAGTTGCAAGCTTGCAGAGGATATCCGCGTTTTTTGTACTACAATTTTTGGTATATTTTCAAGATAAAAACAGCGACGAGACAAAAAAATAGTAGAAATTTTAAATTAAGAAATTAGACATGTACAGCCACTTTGTACAGAGCTCAAACACAGTTAATTGTGAAATAGCTAACAGCTTAAAGCGCTGAAATGTTTCTCAACAATGCATTTTCCATCGTAATACAAACTAACGAGTCAAGGTTTGCAACTTTGCACCTGTATGAATTGTAGAATAGAGAAATACCTCTCTGTCATAAATGGAACACTAAACCACATGGCGTTGAGCAGGAAGCAAACCAAAAAAATAAAATCTATGAATTAAGTGCCTGGGGTAGGTATATACCTTCTTCGAGGTCGGTCATCATGCTTAGACAGTCTTGTGGGACCTGCACGGCCCCGGCTGCGACTGCGCCGACGGTCTCTTGGTCGCCATGAACTGCTCGTGTCTCTATCCTAATGAGAAAGAATCAAGAGAAATCATGTCAGTACGAACAACTTGTGTTATATGGAGTGTAGTCACGTCCCAATTAGAGTAGAATCTATTAATCTTTGCTGTAAATAGGCACTTAGCTACATCCAAATAAAACACAACAGCAACTGGATATCTTACAGGTTTTCGTATTTTAGGATCCTCCTTTTTAGCGGGTAAAGCAGTTGCAAGTCCTTCGGGAGGGTTGGTACCCTCTGCAGGAGTTACAGAAGGCCCGACACTGGGCAGGACGGTCTTTACCAAGGCCTGCACATTAAAACATAGCTAATAACAAGCAAGTTAGTTAAAGAGCTATACAGGGTAAGGTAACTCTCTGCTACCTATGCTTACCTCCTATTTCATTTTTTAGCCAAGCCTTCAAGGCTATTTCAATACTATCTGAGACAATTATACATATAGCTCTGTTTTTTCAGCTAGCTACTTCAAAGCCAAAGCGTTTGAAGTAGATGCAAATAATCACAAGCATATTCTTAGTACCTAGCTACCTAATGAATCACTATTAGTTAAGAGTCTCACCTCAGGAACAGGATTGCTGCCATTGACTGAAGACTGAGGCTCTTTATTAGTTGCAATTGCAGGGGCTGTCTTAGGGGCACCTGGAGGTACAGAAGGCGGGAGTGTAGCAGGGAGAGACAGCAAGGGATTGCTGTCAGGATTCTGGAGAGCGGGGACGGACGTAATGTCTGCATCACTACTGGACTTAGTAGGTGCTGTTGTAGACTTTTTGGGCAGATACATTTTCTTCTCCACAACTGCGAGGAACTTCTCCACAAAGCTGACTGTGTCTGTAAAGTAGCTTTAGCTAACTATGATGATATAAAGGGTGGTATAGAGAAACTTTTAACACGGTCCTCCAAAAAAATAAAACTTTGTAAATCCACTTCTAAACACACTGAAACCGGTACATGACTTAAACTAGCTAGTTAATAGCTACATACCAGTACCTATTGATGGCTGAAACTCCATGAAACTCTACTAATTTTAGTGTGATTTTTTGATGTTTACAATGCTTTGTTATGACGTAGAAGCAACATCGAAAGGCAACTATTAGTCTACCTTATTTGCAGCATAAATTCATTTACAAATTACGTATATACCTCACTAAACTAAACCCAAAACATTGGAAATTAGGAAGGAATTTATGGAAGCTTTTGATGGAAAACTGAATGGCAATTAGATAATAAAACATAGAATTACTTGAGTGAAACACCTAGCTACTTGAATGGCTTCAACGATGTACCTATAACGGGACTCTCTGAAAGATATCTTAATGATCGCTAGCGAAACAATGGTCAAAAACTCAAGCATAAAGCTCAAAGAACAACCTTAAGTCAGCAGTTCTTTCCCTATTTCATAGTCAGCATTTGGAATAGACTCCCTTCCGACGTTGTTGGTGCGAAGTCGGTCAACTCGTTTAAAAATCGTCCTGACATACAGTGGGAGAGGCATCCCCCACAGCTAAGAACTCCTCCTCCACGAGTCGCAAGCACTTTACAGCCAAAGCTTCCCAGGCCATTTTAAGCTGACTTCTTCTCACTTCCACTCCATCTATATATTTAAGCTCCGCATATCAGCGGCTATCGATAATGCTTGTGTGCATTCATGACCATCTCTTTGGCGGAGATTTTTCTTCCCCTTTTTTATTTTTTTCTCTTTTGTCTTCCATTTTTTCTCCTCTCGTTTCCCCAGTTCTCTACATCCTACAAACATAATGGCAACAGCTCATAGAGTGCCGGGGTGTAAGCTCCGGTGTCTCTTTGGGTATGGGCCTCTTGGTTGGTCTACTGCTGCCTATCTAATCTAATCTACTTCTTTTTAATCTATGGGCCCCAAAATTTCAAAACGGAGGAATGACGGTTATGCGAAAAACACAACTGATTCCTCTCCTCAAAAGCCTTGACCATAGAGCAGGGTAGGTTACATACAAAGTCAATGTAGCATATGCCTTCAAAGTGTTGTAAGCAAGAGATAGCTAATGGCAGTATTATTTTATAAGATTTTTGTGACCTTCATGAGACCTTGCAGCCACGTTTGTGTTTTCTTGCATCTTACTGCCATACCTGGTAAGACTTTGCTCAAAATTGAGTAGTTTTGGGTGGTATCTCTGGTACCGTAACAGATAGCTACATGGATATGTGGCTACGTACGGTACGGTATCAAGCATTAGCTGAAAGAAAATGCTCATGGTAGGCATCATCAGAACATTTTGTCGGGTCTATGCAAAAAATTTATCACAAGTTGAAAGAGGTCACTGCATTACAATCATAGGTAGGCTACTATACTAACCATTTAGCTAGTATGATATGTAAATAATGTTCATATTTGGAAGTAAAAGAAAAATTATAGAAGGTAGTGTATATATAATATATACTGTATATAGCCATCTACTGTTTCTTTGTGGTTCAACTCCATCTACATTAGCTACACACTCGGACAGCATGGGCCTGGTGGCTAGATTAGGATGCACTAAGCACAAGGGTAGTGGAATCAGATGTTTCAAGTCTGACTCCTGGCCCTCCAGTTTTTCAACTTCAACTCCTTGTCCTAAAGTTTTTCTGACTCCATCTCCTCAACACAAATAAAATAGCTATGAAGTTACCATTAATTCTGTCCAACTGTTTTTTATCATGATAAACACACAAATATATTAACCCTACAAAGGGAGTCCTGAGGTGTATTGCACCTCACCCAGCAGAAATTTGCAGTTTTATTGCTTTCAAAATTTTAGTTTAGTTGCTGAAAACTTGTGACTTTTCATAAAATGCCATATATAATACGTTGTGTAAAAATTGGAGTGAAAATAATATGCATACGTGAGAATACCATAGATTTTATGATAAATGGTCGCTATGATGAGAGACCTGCACAATAGTGCACCGCACCCTGCATTCATACGGCCAGCAGCCCCGTACATTTCAACTTCTGTTTATTCTGTGTATCTGCATGTAACTTCACCCCAGGGTTATAATTACTGATGGAGAACGAAGCTTTATACACATTATTTATAATAAATATGACCACCTTAGCTAAATGAGGCTACATCAGTGCAGTTGCAGTCCCTTGTATACTGTATCATATGAATATTGTAGTGTACACTCGTAGTAGCTATATTGATTGTTCTGCGTATGTAGACAGTATAGTCACTGTAATACAGCAGACACCCCACAGTTTCCAAACACATGCACACTGCCTGCATTGGTGAGTAAACTGCCACAGCTATCATACAAAATGTATACCTATGGCTCTATGCTTTCTACCGTTCCCTTAGAAATGTTCATTTTATGGTGTCTTATTATAATTTACCATTGAATTGATGATTCTAATTATAGGCATCACAACTCATGTATGAATGTCAGAAGAGTGGGCTATGCCTGTTAATTTTTTATTTGAAAATTTGAAATACCTATAAATAATGAATTTATGAGCAAATCATTAGGCTGCGGTACATTGTGCCTCACCTCTCCAGTTATAACTCATCTCTGGGGGGGGGTCTCCCTGTTATGAAGCTCAAAAATTTTATTATAAATTACTAATGGTGTTATGAAGCTCAAATGTCATTATAATTTACTGATAGTCACTGACAAGTGAAGTTATATACATATATATATATAATAATATAATTTGCTATTTACAAGAGCATATAACTAGTTTAAATCCGAAGTTCACTCAGGCTCAGGGCGAGCCCTGAGCCTGAGTGAACTTCGGATTTAAACTATATGCTCTTGTAAATAGCAAATTATATTATTATATATATATATGTATATAACTTCGCTTGTCAGTGACTATCAGTAAATTATAATGACATTTGAGCTTCATAACACCATTAGTAATTTATAATAACATTTTTGAGCTTCATAACACCCTTTGTAGGGTTAAGGTAAAGAGAGTACTTTTTTTGCATTAACAATGATATTCAGCATCATTGGCACCTACCATTAATCTATCATATAGCTATTTGCAATTCATTAGCTAATAATTATCATGTAGAAAAACTGTTTATAAAGGCAAGCACATGGATTAAGTCAAAAACATTTATTCATATGTGTAATATCTTGCATTATTTTCACATCTCAAAACCAAAAGTTATTAGCTGGGTAGCAAGCTAATCAATTTTTAATAATTGGAGATATTTTGGAAAGTGGTTCTCCAGAGTTGAGGTTTGACCAAGTTCCAAATCCTCCTTCTGAAGCAAGTGGCTTTCTGACTCCAACTTTGACTCTGACTCCCACTAAAATCCTCCAACTTAGCAATGCTACTAAGCACACTCAGAGGTTTGGCATGTTTCCAAAGCTGAGTGGTATCCCTCACTCTGCAGGTAGCTACTCAACATCAACTCACTCTCTTGTAAGAAGACATCCAGCTGTTGTAGCATGTCCTCTCGCAGTTCACATTGAGGTTTATCTTTCCGGACAAGCGCAATGCAATACCGGGCCAGGGCAGGTGGGTCGGCATCACACCTGGGAAATTGAATACATATATAAGTAGCTAGCTATAGTACAGTATTATCAGATTCTAGGTGCACTTGTCCCAACATTAGTCAGCTAGTACCTAGTAGATATCGCCAAGTATTGCCATATAGCGTCAAAGCGGGCGCGTGATCGCAAAATCCTGCAAGTCGCGATTGCACTAATACCTAACATCGTAGCAGCAGAAACATGCTTTTTTTGAGCAGGACGGCACTTACATGAGGTAACTGTCATTTAAATATTTTGTGGCTGACGTAATTACAGAAAGTTATTTAGGAAATATGTGCAATCACTCACAGACAGAAAATTGGGTGAGTGATCGCACCAAGGTGGGCGAGTGATCACAGCAATTACTCGCCCGCCAGGTAACTGATCGCAGTGGCGAGCGCTCGCCCGGTCACTGATCACAGCAAAGTTGCAAACAATCCATTATTTATGGTCCTATAAAGTATGATAATTACAGTAGAACCTAGATTTATCATGTAGCTAATATTTATATTTGAAGCCAAATTGGTTGGATTTCAAAGATTGCTCTCTACACTATCCTAATCCCTTGATATTCACGGGTTCGTTTTTCGTGACGGCCTGCAGTGCGACAGTCCATTATTCAAGATCCTATAATGTAATTAACGTAGAATCCCGACTTACCAGGTAAGATCTACGTTAGAAGACAAATTGGTTGGATTTCAGATATTGCCCACTACACTAGCCCGATCCCTCAATATTCGCAGTTTCAGTAATTCGCGACGGCCTGGAGAGTGACAGTCCATCATTATTCATTTACCTTCCTCTCTAATGTCTTGCACTTATATTTGTGCACAATTTTACAATGAAACTCTGTAACTTGCTATCACTCAAATAACTACAGTCAATATATTACAGCGGCTGGATGTGCTGGTAGTGGGGGAGACGTGACTGTTGTTGGGGGATCTTGATGCGTCTGTTTCTCTTCCTGGTTATGTTTTGTTTAGGAGACTGGTTCTGCCAGCAGGAAGCATGGAGTCATAGTGTATGTGCGGGAGACAATTTCTTGTGTTTTGATGGGGGCCTCCTGTCAAATGCTGTTGGTGTTTACCTCTCTTCCTTTAACATTTATGTTCTTGGTTTGCATAGACCTCCATCTTACACTGAGGTGCAGAATGCAGACCTTCTGCATCTCTTGAGGGATTTTTGTGTGGGTAGGGAGGTCATTGTCCTGGGGGACTTCAATCTGCCTACATTGAAGTGGTATTGTGACCGCCCCGACATGCAGTACATATCACCCACCAATGGGTTATTCCTCAATGCTTTTGCGGAGTTAGGCCTGACACAGTGGGTGAGGGAGCCTACATTTGTTTCATTGGGCAATGTGCTGGATCTTTTCCTCACCTCTGAGCAGGAAAGAGTTGGCTCTGTCGAGATGTGTGCCCCATTGCCCAGGTGTGCCCACTTACCAGTTGTTGTTGACTACCTCTAGCACGTTCCTCCAGATGAGCAATCATCACGCTTGAACTGGCGTCAGATGTGGTTTAGGGGGGACTATGATCAGATTGCTCTGGGTTTATCTGTTGTGGATTGGAACTTCAAATTTGCTGACCTGTCTGTGTAGCAGTGCTTCTGTCGCTTGCTGTCAATCATTCATCCCCTGGTTGAACGATATGTTCCTGTTGTGGTGGAGGAATCTGCATGCCCTTGGAGAATTAGGCCTCCTCGTCAGCTTGGGAGCCACATGAGTGGGCTGTGGCGACAGTACAAGGAGTTGAGAGGCAAGTATGGTTGCTGGGATGCTCGGACAGCAGGTGCTCTCCACCAGTTCAACACCGTGAATTTGGAGTATCGTAATTTTGTTTTAAATGAAAGGGCTTCTTATGAGAGCAGGCTGGCACAGAGTCTGCCTGAGGCCCCAAGCTGTTTCATTCCTACATCAGGAGGAAGAAGGTAGGTGTTCTATCTATGGGTCCTATTAAGTTGGACTCTGGGATACTTGTCGATGATCCAGCAACTATGTGCAAACTTTTTGCTGACACATTCACCCTGGCCTTTGAACCCAATGCTCCAAATTCCACTGTGATGGGTAACCCTGTTGTGGGTGGAGTGGATGAGCTTGTGTTTTCTGTGGATGATATTTTTGACTTGCTGTGCTCGCTGGATGTTTCTTCTGCTGGGGGTCCCGATGATACGCACCCTTTGTTGTTGAAGTCCTGTGCTCGATTTCTGGCATATCCTCTCCATTACATGTTTGAGAGGTCCTTGTCTGCTGGGGTGCTGCCCAGTGTGTGGTTGAAGTCAGTTGTGATGCCCCGCTTCAAGTCAAAGTCTCGATATAGCTGCAGTAATTATAGTCCCGTGAGTCTCACATCAGTTTGCTGCAACACATTGGAATGAGTAATTGTTGCCCATTTGTCAGATTATTTAGAATCCAACAATCTGTTGTCTGACTGTCAATTTGGTTTCCAGCATGGGAGTTCCATGGAGGATCAGCTGTTGCTGGCATATTGTGATGTGTTGATGGGTCTGGAACAGCAGGATGTTGTTGATGTAATATTTTTAGATGTTTCCAAGGCTTATGATATGGTGAGTCATGTTGTACTTATACAAAAATTGAGTCTTTGGAATTGATGGAGCCATTTTGTCATGGGTTGATGCCTTTCTGTCTGATTGCACTTTCCAGGTTAGTGTTGCTTGCTGTATGAGCCAGAGCAGACCTGTTCTGAGTGGTGTCCCTCAGGGTTCCGTTCTGGGACCACTGTTGTTTTTTGCTGTATGTTGACCCACTTATTTTGCTTATGTCATATTCTGTGAAGGTGTTTGCAGATGACTTCAAGCTGTACCTGTCATATTCACGGTCGTCCATTCAGGAGGGGCAGTTTTCAGAGTGATCTTGATATTTTGGCTGGTGTTGTGAAATGGGGGAATTTGGTCTTGAATGGTGAAAAGAGTGTTGTCATGAGGTTTTGTCATACCCAACACATGGAGGATTATTACTTGCACCCGTATACTGTGGGAGATACTGTCCTCAAGCTCCCTGAGTCGCATCGTGACTTGGGTGTATTTTTGGATAATACCGTAAAATTGGGTGACGTTGGACGCGGGGTGACTTCGGACAGTTTCAGGAAAAGATTGGACAAACATCCAAGCAAATACTATAAATAGTGTGAAGAAACTATTACTCGTGAATGAAAGATTAATACCTGTGCAATCTTAGATAGATGTCTTGGGTTCCTGCAATAAGGCTTTGTACATGAAA
>LQNS02277602.1:7541644-7566549 GCA_001587735.2 Parhyale hawaiensis
AATAGAACTGCCTCAGTTTTTATGCTAGAATAAAAACAAAGACAGTTTTGGAATCCTTGAAAGATTCCCTACAACAATTACGTTTTATAAATTTTTTTTTCTTTTTCGTTTTCTATTGACATGACACAAAGAATGTGTCTATACATTTGGATGAACTGATGAACTGAACTCTTTCAGTCACCCATCTAAAATCTCACGTCAATAGAAAACGAAAAAGAAAAAATTTTTAAAAACGTAATTGTTGTAGGGAATCTTTCAAGGATTCAAAAACTGTCTTTGTTTTTATTCTAGCATAAAAACTGAGGCAGTTCTATTCTTTTAAAATATATACATATATATATTATATATACATATATATAAAAAACTAAGGCCTAAACAGGAAAAGTTACAGGAATAAATAGTGTTTTGTTTTCAATTTTACATATTGTGTGAAAATTTCAGTAAGATCGGACCACTAATAAAGAAAATTCCAAAATTTCGGGACGACCCCCTTAAATGGTGCTCTGATTAGGCCTAATAGCCTAGGCAACATCTTGGGGAAATTGCAGTCTGCACTGCATTACCAACATCACAATATTTTCTTTAACTCTTTTGCCACGGAATTTTTCCTGTTGAATCCAGGAAGATTCTAGCATGTTTTTTGGTCAATTGGGATAGTATTGGATGCTTTTACTAGGTTGGTGTTATATATGCATTTTCGTACATACAACATTCCAATGTGTTCGCCAGTAACATCCAAATGTATAGACACATTCTTTGTGTCATGCGAAGTCATGCCTGGCGGATGTAGCCACCGCCGGCTTCTTCAGGTCAGAGCTTCTAAAATAAAGAACTTAAAAGGTTATTTTATGACCGTGTATACCAGCATTGCTTTTGAGTGACATGCGTGTTTCTCAATGACCTTCCGGCCGGAACCTACATCAGTAAATGCTGTCTGTCAAAGCCTGTAGCCAGAGTTTTGAAGATATTTGTTATGCTCATAAACATAAAGTATTTACCCACGGACTTCCGACTCGAATCCGGCAGAAGCTACCGGTGTTCTAATGAAGCCGGCAAGTAAATGATATTTAAGGCGCTTGCACGATCAAGCGTCAGCTTATTTCAGTACAAGCATTAGAGTACTGTACATAGTCTACAGCAATCTGCTTGTAGCACTTACTTAAATATAGACCTTGTACGTATTCTGTTGTCTGCATCTATCAAGTAGACTAGCATGCTTGCTACTTATTATTGGATCATATCATCTAAGTCTTGTATTAAGATGTAAATAAACAAGAAGATCATTACGGCATTCCTTACATCACTCGGCCTTGAAGTTCACTCTCACAACCAAGTAGTGACAGTGACAAATTCAATTAGAACTCACACACGCCAAGAAACACAATATATTACTGTTGGTAGCGTTTTTTCTTGCATTTGGTAAATTTTTGAAGTGGGACATATACGTCCCATTAGTAGTCCATTGCCATTGAAAGTGGTACATGTGTAACCCACCAGTAAATTGCAGATATATAATAATTTTTATAAATGCATCCAAATTAATGTACTTTTTCCTTATTTGGGTAGCTAGCTAGTGTTAATGACAATAAAAACACGCTTATTGAAAATAACTACATTCAATTAGGATAAATAACTTTTTCATTTGCTAGTATAATTGGATATTATGGGTGACTAGCCATTCAAAACTAGAACTACATATACCTATCACATTTGTACTTAAAATAAAGTCTTATTTGGTGAAGGGGCTATATAGAACAAACAATTTTATCTATCAATTACATATCCAGTGTCACAAGTGAAGCTAGATAGGTATTGCAGATTACTGTAAAATAAAACAATATTATGATATTGTGATTGGCTATTCTTCCAAAACTAAAACTATTTTGCACTCATTTGTGGAAAAAAACAGCTCCTTATCAGTATCAAGTTCTTGTAATACCTTGATGATTGCTGCTTCATCTAGTGACGTTATTATGGCTGTTGCGAGAAAAAACATTTCTAGGGTAAAAGGTGTAGTACCCGTTCACCATGCTTGTAGCCATCCACTTGGCATTAAAAACTTCGTGTGGGAAAACTAGTAGTGCTAGAAAGCAGTACATATGCATAAACTGTAGGCTAAGTAGTACTACAGTTCAAGCCTATGCATGGCTCTCTAGTACTGCTAGTTTTCACACAAAGTTTTTAATGCCAAGTGGACCGCTACTAGCATGGTGGATGGGTACTAGACATGTTACCCTACAGCAAAATGTTGATGCACAACCAAATATAAAATACAGTACAAAGGGGATAAATTTGTACCAATTTCAGATAAAGAGGGTACAAGTGGGACATGTGCATCCCGAATTCAGCATATTACCAGTGGGACCGCTCAAAACTCAACACAAGTGGGACACGCACATTCCGCTTCAATTTTTTTCAAATATTTTAGACATGAAGCATATTTATGAAGACTACTGGCTGTATAGTCTATAGGTTTCTATTGGTGTTTTCTTGAAATCAACTGCAAAGGAATGGTTAGACTATAAGCTATGACACTATGTAAATACATATGCATCATCTTGAAGAGCATTTGACACACCCCCTTTTTCAGCTCCATCAACGCCACACTGAGTGATTAGAGTACTGTCAAAACCACTAGATAGCTAAGCCTGCAACAGAGTCTGATGCAACATCTGTGACAAAATGGGACCTATTTAGCCCATTTGTAGATTAGGTGAAAATACTGGGACATATATAACCCAATTGTGTCAAAAGGGTTAATGAATATGAAGAAATATATATATTAACCAACACCAGTCCATTATGAACAAAAAGTCACCAAGAATAATAAGATTAAATATGTGAATAATTAATACATCAGCACAATCTTTTAGAGATTCTAAAAGGTCTGGAAATGGTTTGTTAAAATGTAGGCAGTTTTAATCTTTCATAAGTCAGACTCTACACGAGCGGTTCTCAACCAGTGCGCTGCGGAGCACAAGTGCACCGCCACTCATTGGTTAGTGTGCCACAATCACTGCCCAATTGCCCTCAGGGGAATATTCTGGCAGACCCTTTCCCTGCCACAATATCTTTGGGTATCACGCACCCAAGCATCCCCAGTGCCTTTTCCGCGGGAGATGTTGCAGCCTGCCGCAGTTCCTGCTGTTAAGGTTAATTTTGGAAAGTTAGGTAGGTTCTTTAAATTTCTGTTTCTGTCTCGCGAGGTGGGCCGCCTATCGAGGTGGCCGACTTTTTCTGTGGGGCCCTTTCCTTCGCCCGTGCGGAGGGCCTGGGGGGGGGGAAGGGACCGTCCTCACGGGCGCTTTTCTGCCTTCTTCCCTTTTTGTTCTACTTCTCTTGCTGCCTGAGCACAACGTTGTGGTTCCAGCTGTAAGCCCAATAAATCATCTTAGATCACTATTGATCGTCTTAGATTCGGCAATAGCGGGATAAGACCAATACCATTATAATAATAACTGGAAAGCACTTTGAGAGCACTTACCTCTGCCAAGCAGGGCAACAGTAATGAAAAATATCGATTGGTTCTGAAACCATGATTTTCTTTGTATCAGCTCCAAAATCGATTCATATCTGCCCTTTGATACCGTTGTATTAACAATTCATGTAGTTTTCATGAATATCCGTTTGTAACTTTTCAAGTTCTGCTGCTAACGAACATTATGACAAACATAAAGTAAAACACACAAACAGACCAACCGATCATCACCAAAATTTAATCATTCATGTCTTTTAACATTACTAACAACTCCTGTAAATTTCATTAAGGACATAACTTTTTGAGTTATTGTGCTAACAGGCATAAAATCAAACATAGCAACAAACAAACAAGTGAACAAGCAGATCATCCCCTAAATTTGGTCATTTACTTTTTGTAATATACCGTACCTTACAACTCATACCAATTTCATGAAAATCCATCCATAATTTTTTGAGTTATGGCCCTAAGAAAAAATAGGCAGACAGACAAACAGTCAGGCTGATGAACAGATACTGTATTCACCAAAATTAATCAACTGTTACTGTTAACATGCCTAATAATCCCCGAAAATTTCGTAAAATCTGTCCACAACGTTTTGAGTAATCTTGGTGACAGACAAACCGAATAACAGACAAAGAGACAGACAGACAAACGCAACAAAAACATAAACTACTCGCCGGAGGTGATAATAATCACTGACCAATTACCCCACTGAGCATGCGAAGGCTGAATATGTAACTAACTAAAGGTTGTCGTTTGTAACCTGTGTACTCCCCAATGTACAAATTGTCTCCAAACTACTCAGATTTCCACGTACCGTACCGTATACGTGGCGGGTGCTCTTGGAATGTGGTATCTATTGTGGTATCTATGCTAACGAGAACATATGTAGAGGTAGGTATACTCACTGCACTAGAACAATTATTGTACTGCATGTTTGTGTCTAGTGAGATTGCATGTATTCATTTTTATTATGCGGTATACACATTTCTTCAAAATATTGCTAGCTATGTGCAAGAAATGTAATACATTTGATTTGATGTAATTTGGTTTCACCAAATTTGCGTTTAGACTAAAAAAAATTGTTACTGATGGCAGGTGTGTCGCAGTATTTTCCATACCAAATTAGTGTGCTACCAATGCAAAAAGGTTGAGAACCACTGCTCTACACTCTAGCTAATTAACAGATACCTACCTAGCTTTCCATTTTAAAGAAAAGTTTAAATAATTTTGCCACTAAATAATATTCCTGTAATGAATTACTTTAGTTTTTTACTACCTATTTAAATTCAATAATGATCGAAATTTTTTTTCAATGATGCTGATGTAATTTATCTTTATTTTCAGTTTGTTACTTCGATTCACTGATGACACCTTTGATCCTGAGCAAAGTGCCACAATTGGTGTTGACTTCAAGGTGAAATCCTTCACGGTGGATGGAAACTCTACAAAACTTGCCATCTGGGTAAGTAAAATTGTTGCAAGTTTACCTGTGATATGAGGTGCCTATCTATGAAAACATGGGCAGGTGACACCTGCAAAATACTGAACTCACTCCCATCACAGAATGTGTACTAGACCCCTAGGGTTGTAGCTAGTTGTTTAACCATATACTTATGATATAATCACAACATAATGGCATAATATACTTATGATATAATCACAACATAATGGCATACTTTGTGTTTTAACTCAACATAATGGCATAGCTACGTGGCGTTTTAACTTGGCTATTAATTCCAAGCCTGAACAGAGTCATGATGTTAGCCCAACTATCCTCTAACTTTCCTATTCTGAGTGACAGCAAGTAGCTACATGGAGTTTGCCTTCTGGGTGACTTATTGGTACTTGTTCTGTGCCAAACGTTACCGTATCATATAGTTATTATATTTTGTGCTGCATTTAAGTGACTTGGCTGCAGTGCTGTGCCAGCCAGAGAGCCTGTCTGTGCCTGCACTGCAGAGTGTGCGTAGCTAATATAGGTAACTAAGATTGCCACATTTTCATTAATCTGTTGCTGCAAATAGTTTGCATGTCAGCTTGAATTTAAGCAAGAATTCCAAATAAATATTTAGAAACAAAGTAGAAAAATTTTGCAACTGCACCAACAAATGTATGATTAGTTTTCTCTTTCATTGGGGGTAGAGTTGTTGATGTAATAGCTATGTGTATGATCAGATATACTATCCTGTGACACCATATAATTTTGAATGAAATATTCAAGTGTTGAGGGCAAAATTCTAGCTATTAACTGGCTAGCTATTGTTATGTCTGTTTTATGTAAAGTCTTTTCAATGAAGTGAAACTGATTCTGATTGTGGAAAGTGGGAGTAGAAGTTTAACACATTGCCTCGATTTGGTACTCCGGTGTACCAACACTTGCTTTAAATCACCACGTGTTGGTGCACATGTGGCGCCACAGCTATTTTTCACAAGCTTTGAGAAACTTGCTGTAAATGTAATAGCATGTTATTCATTGAATAATCACATTATATTTACAATGCACAAAGGTTAATTAAACATAAATATTCTAAAAAAATTTTAAGATGTACTTGGGGAAATACTAGTACAGTATATATTCAGAGGAAAACCAACGAAAGCAATATCTTTTCTGAGCTCATTCAGTAGCTGGATGGACGTTTTTATAACATAAAACAATTGTGAAATGGATGTCAAACGAATTTTCATGTAATTAATGGAAAGAAAATATTTTATATATACCACAAATAAAATATAGGGAAGCATGTAGCTATCATGATACATATGTAATCAGTCATACACACTAGACAACATGTAATTTATTTATAAGTGTGTTTCTCTTGAAAACACTGAATGCAGAGATGAGGGGTTCCTTTACAGTGTTCACACAATTTTGAAACTCTTCGCACACCTCGTTTCTTGCTATTTGAACTCTTCATTCAAAGAAATTTTCTTGTAGCAACCGCGACATCTATTCCAGCAATTTCTCTTTGGGCCAGTTCTCTCTGAGAATGAATGATTACCTAACATCCCCTAAATAGGCACTGCAGCTTTACGTGCTCTCAAAGAATTTTGTTCTCCTCCAGTGAGTCTCGAAAATTTTAGTCTATAGGTTTATCTGCCAAGCATTTGTTGTACAGTACTGAAGATTTCACCGCTGACATTCCAGTAATAATTTCTATTGCTAAATTTCGGCGCCATTTCAAGCTTTTTTCAGTGGAGCGTAGTTGTCAGTAGATCTGACACATCTACACCTGTTTTTGCTCAAATGCAACATTCACTGAGCACCTATTGGTACACCAGTGTTGCAACTGAGCTTGGTACACCGGTGCCCCAACACGCAAGGCAACGCTGAATTTTATTTCCAGAGCAAATTGAGCCATAATTGTTCATACTAACGCCTTTATTGCTCTCTCGCTATGCTTGTGTCGCCACAAAGCAACTCACCTCCTCATTCGACGCTAGTTCAAAGAACACTTACGATACAGAGCAGATAGGCTATAGCAACGCCGCCACAGAGATTCCCGCATAGCGGGAAACGCGGGCAACATGTTAAAGACATACCTTGCACATTAGGCTAGCATTCTGGATACTAAAGCTTGAACCCAAATGTTACAGGACACAGCTGGTCAAGAGAGATTTCGTACCCTAACTCCTAGCTACTATCGAGGTGGTCAAGGTGTCATTATGGTCTATGATGTGACTAACAGACACACTTTTACCAAGCTGGATATGTGGTTATCAGAAGTGGACACCTATGCCACCAAGCCTAACCTGGTCAAAATGCTTGTTGGAAATAAGATTGATAAGGTAAGACTGAATTCTTATTGATATACATTGAATACTGGTATTCATATTAAATGTTTATACTCTTTCCCTTGATCCAAGAACTATCCCACTGTACTCTTAGAACGGAAATAATAGCTCTATCGCAAAATTGACCACATCTCGACTATTTGGCTATAAATTTCGCTGAAAATTTTTCAGAAAGTTAAACCTATGATGCTTATAGTGTCTGTAAATTTTCAAACGACTAATTGTGCTGGTTCCAGTTTTTTTTTGTCATTGTTGCTAATTTCACTGAGCGGTGGTAATAGCTTTTTGACTAAATATCACAATAGTCACAGTTTTATATCGTGAAAAGAGCAAATATGAACAACACAAATGAGAAAAATATGTATTAAACAAGAAATCATTAATCAAAAGTTTACAATGACTGAAAAAATTTTTATTTGCCAACATGACTCCCATAACGTTTAATAACTTCAATAATCCTTGAATCCATTCAGCCAGTTAGTTTCTTTATTGCAGAAGGTGGAACTGCCTTTGCTGCGCTGCACCAACAGCATCCCACAAGACAGATTTTGAGTTGAAATGCCTTTCATCTGTGTAATTTCCCTTTTCAGATGGGACCAGAAGTTTTCAATGGGGTTTAGATCAGGTGAGCACGGTGGCCAAACCATCAGTTGCTATCCATAGAACCCCAAGGAGTCTAGAAGTGCTGTGCTAGTGCAGGCAGAGTGAGAAGGTGCATCATCATGCCTGTAAATCAAGTTTTGAAGCAACGAAAGGGGTTTGTCATCCAGCCATGGGACGTCCTTTAACATGTCACAATATGATGCAGATGTAATTTTCACACCGTTAGGTACTCTAACCGGACCTACAAGTCAATCCCCTATGATACCATCCCATATCATAACACCACCACCCTGTTGACGTTTTACGCGATGATGACAGTCAATCATGACACTCACCTCCAGGTACAGTAGCATCCAACCTTTACTCCCCATCAGGTCCATCAAGGGTTGCCCACGTTTTGTCGGTGGAAAGAACATGATTCATGTTGACCTTCATGTATTTCTCTGTCCATTCCATCCTCAAAATTTTATGCCTGGGGGGGGTCAGAGGAGGCAATTTCGGAGGGGATATGACTGAAGCAATGGAGCGAAGGATGTCCTTTCTTGTGGTTTTAGGAACTTCGGGAGGCCCAGCAGCCGTAAATATTAATTTACTTGTTTGCCCGAGTCTCTTACGTCGCTGACGAACCACATTTCTCATGTTTCTATCAGTAACAGTCCTTGAATGATCGTTTGATCGTTTTTCCGTGGTGAAAGGTTTTCCAAAAATCTTGTCACTGTGTCAATATGGCGTCCTATTTTTCGGGCAATAATATCAGGAGAGGTGCCTTAAGCAGTTTCTTTGATGATAATTTCTTTCTCCTCGTTAGTTAGGGCTTTTCTTCGTCCCATATTAGCTGAATAAACAAGAAGGTATTATTGTCGTTCACCTCAAAGAGGGAAAAAATGCAAAGAGTGTTAATCAGGAGACACAGCAAAATGTAAATAAACTCAACAGTGTTGCCATAAGATGTCACGATTTACCTGTAAGTATCATGAAAATTTGATTGCGCAAAAATGAGATATGGTTAATTTTTTGCTAAAGCTATTCTTTCCGTTCTAAGTGTATGCATTTGAGGTGCCTCTTATTTTGTCATGTGGTACATTCATCACATCAAGAATTTTTATCTGAAGAAATTTAGTTTTGCTATGAATGTGAAGAAATAATATTGGAAGTGCGCTAAATGTGTGAAGTACAGCACCCAAGAATGTTCCAAGTTGCAATCTGTGCCTTACACCGTTATTGTCTACTTACCGAGCTTTTGTTTAGCGTATACAATATTTTCTTTCACTGTAGGGTCCACTCATTTGGTCGTTGCGCAGAAGTAAAACAATGACTACACTCATGATCTTAGTAATAAGTTGTGCTTCTCTTAGCAGCCTCTGGGTGTCTTGAGTTGCTCAACTAAGTTTTTTCTTGGGAGGTGGGTGGTTTTTTCGTGTCCCTTGATGCCCACTAGTTATGTTAGCTACTAATGATATTAAAATAGAGTTGCTTAACCTTGTAACTAGATATCTATTGTTTAATAGCATTGTTTGTCAAGCTGGAGCTAATATTGTAGCTACGCGGTGAATAAAAACTGTCTTTTGATAGGTAGCTACTTGCATCTCGACCTGGAAGTGGCTGCAGTGTCTGCTATCAGACCTACCGTGCAATAACACCTGGTACCAGCGCACAGAGAGACCTCCTTGGTTATCTTATCTTTAACGGGGCATTGCAGTGATTTATTTGTGCCCAATTGTTGCTTCCTTCCATTTTCATACTCATACTGATGATGCTCTCTTCTGCTCTTCCTCTTCTTTCCCCTTTGGCGAATGAAGAGATCGCTGTTATATCGTCCTCGTATCGAATACGGCGCAAACCCTGAAGATAATAATAATCCTCTTCTTTCCCATCTTGCTGCTCCTGTGTAGGTACATCCTCATCATTTAGGCCTATGTCACATTTCCTGTGGCATACTGCCTAGATGTCTCCTCCTAGAGAAGCTGAAACTGACTTTGAAAATAATCATTTATATTTGGTCTAATCAAATTGGGAGAGCTGAAACTGACTTGTGTATAATAATTATTAATATGTGATTTAATCGCCCATCTTAATGTATTTTCCACAGCCCGGCCGAGAGGTGAGCAGAGACGAAGGTCTGGCATTTGCACGGCGTCATGCTATGCTCTTTATCGAGGCCTCGGCCAAGACACAGGATGGTGTTCAGTGCGCTTTTGAGGAGCTTGTTCAGAAGGTAATTATATTTATGAACATGTTATCGAAGTTGTGGAATTTTTTGCTGGGTATAGATTGCTGGCTATCCGAGATTCAGGTATACGGTGTGTGCTTGAAAGTTTTTGTAGGCACCTATTCTAACTGAGCAGCTGAACCTATCCTTAACTAACCTAACATACTGTGTAAGCGTTCTGAGTCTAGGTCCCATACTACGGTATGTATGTCTAGGCAGCTTCTTCCTAGTTATGTTTCTGCACTAGGTACCGTTGGAAAGATAAAGGGCTTGAATGTTTTTTCACTTCTGTGCCATCACGAAGGCTCGTCAGTTTCGGTAGGAGAGCTGCGTTACAGCCCACTGTGAAAGCGGTGCTGTCTGGGCGACAGTGTGGTGTGTGTTTGAGTCTGCACTCAACACTTCGGGGGCATTGTCTATTTTGTGCTTGCAGGGTTGCGGAGTCGGAGCCTGTATATTTTTGGGTCCAGGAGTTGGAAACAGGTTAGAACCGTAAGTGAGTGAGTGAAATTTGGCCTATTTTTTAAAAACAGAAAGTCGGAGTCAGTCATTTTAGTGGTCAAAAGATTAGAGTCAGAGTTGAAAACTAGCTAAACCCAGGAGTAGGAGTCGGCTTTGGTCCATCCTACTCTACAACCCTGCGGGCTTAGGGCTGAGAGTTCAGTACATGTACGAGTATTGTCGTCGGACGTGCTGTGTTGAGGGCTGAATGTTAACTTGAGAACTGGAGAGGTAAAGTGTTGGTCTTAACAGTGCAGCTTGCAACTATACGCGACTAATGGAATTGTTAAAGTTTAGAAGCTAGTTGCTACCTACGCTGCGACTGCAATGAAACATGCAAGTAAGGGCCGTTTGCAAAGGCAGCTGTACTGTTATTTCTTTTCCAGATGGTATTATAGTATAGGTAATACATTTTTTGTTTTGCACAACTTGTTTCGTATGTGTATGTATTTCGAGGAGTGGTGGGTTCTGGTTTTGCATTTTTTAAGCTAAAATAGTGAATTTTTCAATTCAGTCGTAATTTTCTAAGGATAAAAGTTTTAAATCGTGCCCGTTTATGCCCTTTACTAGGTGGTATACCGTACGTATTAGTCTATGTGTTTTACTAGGTGGTATACCGTACGTATTAGTCTATGTGTTTTACAGGGGGTCTACAGGGTAATGAAACTAATGAAACGTTATTAAATGTGCAAGGTAGTGAAAAAAGTAATGAAAAGTAAACAAATGGAGGGACAGGTCGTGAAATTTTTACATTCTTCTGTGTGAACTTGGCAAAATATATAAGATTCATCTAATAAGGGGAAAGTTGACGTTCCCCCCTTACCTGAGTTGCAATAGAAATTATTAAAACTCTATTCAAACCGATGATTTGCTCGTAATTGTAATATCAAACCCAGTATTGATTTAAAATTACAAATATTACTTTTGCAAATCTATGTTTTTCATTTAAATTATATCTTATCCCTTTTGATTGATTAATGATAATTTTTAGTTTTTGTTATTTTTTTGGCAGATTCTAGAATTTAATCATGCCTGAAAGAAATCATTTTCAGGCTAAATGCTGTGCTATCTCTGATTTTAGGGATTTTTTTTTCATTTTAGAAAGGTAGTTAAATTTTTATCTCTACGGTAATGGAAAGTAATGAAATTGAACTCTGAAATTTTAGTGTACACCCTGTTATAACCGATGGTCTTAGGTTAATTAGTAACGCATCCTATTTTATGGGAGTGACCCTAGAAAGAGGTCATAGACTACGTTACCTAAGCTTTAGGGCTACTATTGCGATACCTCTCTCGTCGTGACTTCTTTGCTTCTTTCGTTCTTTATACCGTACTCTTATTCGTTTCTCTTTGTTGCTCTTCCTTTTTTCTCCCATTTTCTTTTCCCATCAATCATCTCTTCATTTTGCTTTACATACAATTTGTCCATTCTTGTTTCCTTGGTTTTGATTGTAGCGACTGTAGAGATAAGGAGGATAGGTTTATAATAATGCTAGTTTATTATGACTGAGAGTGCGCAGAATAAGCATACCGTAGGAGCTGCTTTTTCATCCGTGCTTAATTTTTCATCCATTTTCATGGTTAATTTCCGTAAATTTTCATGAAGCTGATTCTAAATGCAGGTGGGATGCGCGTTGTAAGCATTATAAATTACTAACATGTCTCACATAAGAAAAACCAAGCTTTCGTCTGTACATTTTATGACGTAGTACTTTAATTTACAGATCTTGCAAACACCAGGCCTGTGGGAGGTGGACCAAAGAAGTCAGGGCGGAGGGTTCTCCGTCTCGAACGAAGACACTGTTGGGCAGCCGTCCGGGTGTGCTGGTTACTGTTCCGTACTCTAGCGCCATTAACGTGACTAGCTCTATGATGGGTAGTGAGAAGTTCTTGTTTCCTTTTCTCTTGAAGGGACAGAGTGTTGCCTCTCAGCACAAGTACCAGCCTCATTCATTAACTTGACTTGCTCTATGATGGTTACTCTAAAGTTCTTCTGTTCCCAGTCTCATGAAGTAGAGTTGTTACCTTGTCATCGAAAGTATCACAACCATTTAAGGAGCTATACCCAGAGGCATGATGACTGTATTGTGCAGAAGCAGACTTGTATACTTTGACTATGGTGTAACTTTAGGTTATGCAATGTAACTCTATCTTTTGCTTAGATATTGCATGACTGCTCGTTCTACGTTTTCTTTGACTGAAATCCACGAACTTTTGAGCACTTGCTCCTGCTATTTTGTATAGAAATGCTGCTGCTGACAGTGTTGGTTGTCAATATTTGAGTACTCATTGCTGGGTTTTATTTCTTATGCTACAGATTTAGGTTCTAGAATGAGCCTTCTTTAATTACGTGTCTAGTGTCTAGCAAATGGTTTAAGAGAATTTTCTTCTACTGTATATGAATGAACTGCTGAGTTCTGTTCTGCAAGTAAAGTAATGCCGGGATCTTTCTGTGTTAAATCTGTTAGGTACCGTGCTTAGGATAGGTTGTTTTCACAACCATCAGTTCCTGGTTGCATACCTACCTAGCTAGCTAGTTGCCAGACTATATGCAAATCAGAGTCAAACGAGTATCTTGACTTTTCAAAACGTAAACTTAAAGAGCTTGTGTTGTTCAGTTCCTGTGCGGCTAGTGGTATTTTCTGCTGAAACTGTGCTATAGGTTCATGGTTTATGTCTTGCTTGGGTTGTCCTGTATGCGTGTCTAGGATAATATTCTAATGTTCTTTCTATCTCATTTTGTGGTGTAGCAACTGAATATGAACAGATTTTCTTCGCACCGTACAGGATGAATATGCGTCCCGAGTCTGAAGTCCTGGTTTCTGTTGCCATTCTTGATACATTTTTCCTCAATTATTGAACTGTTAATGAAGTGAATGTCTTCTCAGATCGTGTGCATCGTCACAAATATTTTTCCTTAAAATATTCCTTTCTGCATTTCTCTTGTCTTCTTGTCGCACCTTACGCTGTGAGTGGGAAGAGTTAATATGAATAATAATATGAGTTAATATAAATAAAGTTCATTGCAGCATAAACAGTTTTTGTCTTGCAGTCTCACTGTCGACGATGATCGCTTGATATATCGATGATATATATATATATATATATATATAATTATATTCTTACTCTCAATTGAACTCAGCTCTGTATTGGTATCCAGTTGTGTCTGGATACAGCAGCGCATTAGTATCCACTTGTGTCCGGATCCAGTAATGCAATAATATTCAGTTGTATCATCTAGATCCAGTATCGCTATTCAGTTGTGCCAGGATCCCGCAATGGATTAGTAGGTATCCACTTGTATCTGGATCCAGCACTGGCCATACGTTCGACCCTTAAGACATGAAGTGTTTCATCGGAGGTGGTGCTGAAAGGTTGCTGGTGAGTTTCATACGCTCTCTAGTGATGTTTTTCATTAGGCTATTACTATCCAAGTCTGAGCTTGTGGCTCAGCGGTAGCTGAGTTCTGAATAGATAAGAATATTCTTTGTGATAGCTGTACTGATGATGCTCTGTTTCTACGTTTCATCTTCTTTACGCTCTCAGGAGGCATAGGATGGACCAAAGGGTCAGGTTCGGTTATCCTATGCCATGTTATGGAGAGTAGCGCCCCCGAGGAAACCTATAGGTTGTTGTAGCCTTAGCTAGGCTTGCGGGACGTCTGTCTTTCGTGCCCACTTTGTTTCCTTCATTTTTCGTGTTCGTGCTAATGATACTTTGTTCTGTTCTTCTTCTTCTTTCCCATGCGCCTTGTGGGAACACGTTTATGTGTGGGCACGTTTTCTTGTTTTCATTTCTTAAAACACCGTAATTGTGTCTCGGGAGACTTGAACAATGTATTCGCATTTGTCGTGTTTTCTGACTTGCTCTTCTCACGCATGTCGATCAAGTATTAGAAAATGCTTGTGCATCGCTTCAACGTTTCTCTCGATATACTACACATCTCTTTTTCTCTTTGGATGGCAAATAATGTGTAGGTAGGGATGGCTTGACTATAAGTATAGTAATAGTATTGAAACAATTCTTGACAGTGAATATCAAGATCATGGGCCGTAGAGCATGACCAAGTATTCCTAGGAATCTATTCCAGTCAGGCTGATCAGTGCGACCCTCCATGTGAAATTACTTTTGAACGTATCTACTCCACAATAGTGCATTTTGTGAACATGCAGACTGTGTTGTTATATATTTTTTGTTCAGCTCAATAGCTACTACTTTAAGACTTGAATTTATTTTCATAAAGTTCTGGTTTTCGCTTATCTGATAATTATATATATTTTTTGCTTTTACGTAAATTGTTGTGGTCGCGTTTGCTATTTACTTTTTGTCCTTCGTCTAACGTTTGCGTACTAACAAGCTGCTTTATCAAAGTTTTGCTGAGTCTTGCTATAGCTGCCATTGTTATTTATAGTAAAATTATACACCCAGGCGTCTGAGGACGAGTAAATTCAGACTGAGCATTAAGCAACCTCAAGAGTCCAGAAACGCCACAAGATATTGAAGTTGAATCTGAACTGTAGGCGTCATTAGTAGGTCATCTAATGCGTCTAATTTAGCACATGGTCGAGATTTAGCATCTGGACTGACTAGTTTCAGCGCTCACAAAAACCCATTAGAGTCCTGGGAGTCGGTGGCACCGGCCGACAGGAGTCGGTAGACGTAAAATTCGACCAATGACTTGAAGAATGTTAAGCTACAACTTCGTAAGCTTGGGCTTTCTAGAAGAAGAAAAGGGAATTCGGCAAGGAAGTGTGTGAAGGGCGAGAAAATCTGGGTACAATTTTATCCAAGCGTTGTCCTCGACTGGCTTCATCGGGAGCTCAAATACGTTGACGGCGTTCGTTTTGCCAGATTTCAACTGTTTTGTCTGGAGCCAGTTCATGATTTGGAAACCAGAGTTTTTGTAACGGTGATTTCTAGTATGTAAATCTACTGAATTTGCTTATAATTACCCTGCTTTCTGTATGCCCTTTGTTATGCCTGCCTGTCTGTTCGGTAGTCACACTCTCAGTGACTGGCAGTCGGGGAGCATTCGGTTTGCCGGCAAGAATTTGGACTTGCAGCTAAACTTGTCCAGAACTGGCGACAGGAACGTTGGCTTCATCTCTTCGAATCGTGTTAACAGCAACCGATTACGTTGAGCTGCCTGAAATCTTCTGTTTACGGAACCGAGTTGAGTTTTCGGAAGTTTCAGGGCGAACTGACTGTTGCCAACGCCTGAATATCGATGCAGTGAGTCGAAGCTAACGCATATGTATGATGTTCCGGACAAGTCCAGCCTCGAAGTTTGAACGGTGCCGACCAAGCTACTGCGCCCTAAATATAGGGCAGTATGGCTGTGCTGCTAAGTTTCTGG
The DNA here is from genome assembly GCA_001587735.2 of Parhyale hawaiensis. Taxonomy (NCBI): domain Eukaryota; kingdom Metazoa; phylum Arthropoda; class Malacostraca; order Amphipoda; family Hyalidae; genus Parhyale; species Parhyale hawaiensis. The sequence continues at coordinate 7,557,590 of LQNS02277602.1, forward strand.
ATCGATATCTTCACAGAGTTTGTGCTCAAATCTGGTGACATAGATACTGAGTAGCAGAATGTTACAGAGTCCACTCGGCGCTGAGCATTAGACGTAATACTTAACTGGAGTCCATTTAATATTAGCGATGTCTAAATGTTTAGGTAAACGGAGATGCGCAGGTAACATTTCCCGACTCTTTAGACCTTTGTAGATGCTATGATTATAGAACCCATTGTCTGGTTTGCTGGTGGACCTCGATTACTTTGATCTTCAATTGGGTAAACGGCTGTTATAGTAATATGACCCAATATTTGTATTGCTGTTGGGCCCCGCACTGCTGGCTTTTCTTCATGAGCTAATAGTATTGGAAGGAAACAATTCATCTGTATGAGCTATTGAGGCCGTAGCCTCCTCTGTTTACTGTTTAGGTACGTTGACTACAATGATATTCACTCTGGAAAAATTGAATTCATTTAATGTTCCTTTCATTGTTTAATAGTTCTCTGTGTAGTGATAACTTTATTAATAATGTATGTGTGTTGTCATTGCATAAATGCTGTAAACAATGCTCGCCTAGTTGAGATACAGTATTTAGAAGTTGCCCAAAGTAATGTATGCAACAGCAGTAATAATAATGTTATTTTACGATACATATAGTGTGATATTTTTACGCTTAAGCGAAGTGTTAAGCTGTAAACTAATATACATATTCACCTAGTATTTTTGAGTCTGTAATTATCCTAGTAATTCTTAAATAGGCGCCCATACCAAGTCTTCTCGCGGAGAGTGGCGAACCCTGCCTGCAGCTGCGCAGGACGCAACTTACCTATCAGTACTTAGCCCGCTATAGGACAAGTTCCTCGATCCCCGGCCTGGAACAGTTTGTGCCGGCCGAGACCGAGAAAAGGGAGCTGACTTTCCGTACAAACTCCCCTTCTCCAACTTCTACGAAATCTTCTCTTTCATAGCGGAATCGAGCCCTTCAATGTGGCCCCGGTCCTCTTCAGAGACCAACCAACTTGGCGAATACCAGTCTCTGCCCCGGCACGCGGTACCCGAGAATGAAAGACTGCCGTCCCCCCTACTAAAAACCCTCTTTACGGAGCATGTGAAGGACCAACATGGTGACTCGACCCACGTCTATGCCGATGGCTCTAAAACGGGAGACCGAGTTGGATGCGCAGCCACAACGACCGATGAAACGAGAGCATACCGGCTATAGCCGGAAACCTCTACCTTCTTCACCGCATTCCTCTCTGAAGCCTACCCACATATAAACTTAAAATTTACCTACAAAAATACATTTACCATAGGGTCCTATTTCAAATATAAAGACAAACCCCACACACCACTACAGCCCAGTGTTATTTACCGTTACCAATGCCAGGCCTGCAGCGCCTCTTACATCGGTAGCACTGGACAACACTTCAAAGCCCGCACTGACCAACATTTAGGTGTATCCAGTCGAACCGGCTTACCACTTGCAAAATCCTCACATTCAGCCCCCCGCCTACATGCTGAACAAACCAACCATCCCACCAGCAGGAACAACTTCTCAAGCATAGACTCTTCCAATCCAATCGAGCTCACAATATTAGAGTCCCTCCACATCTTATAAAAGTAGACCTAGCCTCAATAATATGACCTCAGCTGTACCGCTGCACTCTATCCATTTATAACTTCACTTCTGCCGACTGTACAGGAGCTGACATCCAGCCGCTTCACGTACCTCTGCTCATTGGCATTTCAGACCTCCTCCCGACTACATCCATGCTCCCCCACTGATTTTGATATAAAAGAATTTTTTATTTTTCATTGGTTATAGGATTATTGTTTATTCTGATGATGGGATCATCTATCCCGAAACGTTATTTTTTAATTTTGTCGACTCCAATTTAGCATTAGAAAGATGAAAGTTTCAGGTCATGAGTTCATAAATTCAGTCACCATCACAACGTAATTAGCAATCCCCTCGGATACCTTCAGAGTGAAAAAATAGGCATTACTTTTGAAATGACCCTTTTAAGTTGAGTACATGTTCCATTTCTGAAATTATACGCTAATGCGTGAGTTTTCCGGTTTTCTGGTGTCGATTCGATGGTCAAAACTCGTTCGTGTGACTATCGATTTTGTGTCACCTCCTTAAGAAACATTGGGAGTCGAAAACTGGCTGAACCTGTCTGTATAAAAGTCAGACTCTGTCGATTCGAATCCGAAACCTTGCTTGAGACTTCGCCCGTTTCTCATTGTCTGATTCCGCCTACATTTAGCACTAGAAATTATAATATGAATAAAAATATTAACCACCAGCCATCACGGCACAGTGAAAAGGGATTTATTTTACTGTAATAGCAGCGGACCTGGAGTGCTATAAAGTTGTGCTGAAGGTCCCGGAACGATCTCCAAGCCAGTCTTAGCCAGGTGAGCGATCTTTGTGCATGGCGCTCGGCGCGCTGAATCAGCAAATTTGTTTGGTGTGCATAGCTACCCCTGCATAGGGGTACTTACCATAGAGTAGGGAGGCATTGGTCATTGAACCTTCCGCTAAATGTACCATAGTTCTGAGTGACCCGTGGTCGGTTGCAGATGTACTTACTTCTTTGGGGCTAGTTGGCCTACTTCTGCCGCACGAACCAGTGCGTGTGGGTTTCCCCATTGGAGGATGCAGTCAAAGTTGACTATACCTTTACTTTATAAGGCCTAGTTTAGCCGGTGAAATTTGACCGCCCAGGCTTCACGTGCCCGTAGCTTCAAGACAGGTGTCAGCTGTACAAAGATGCAAAATTTATACTTCAAGCAAGCAATGTGTTTAATTGGAACACCTTCTTACTTATTTAGTTTTAACGCTGAACGCCTTCGTTTATGTCGGTGGAAAACGCTACCATTTATGAGCAGTTTTCGCCCATACAGAAATAATTCGTTATATTTCAATTTCGTTCAGGAATGTTTTCGTTGTATGACTTGTACTAGATCTTCTGTCTATTTTTTTTTATTTGGTATAGTGCTCAGTTAAAATCTTCAGCGTTCGATGCCTCAATTCAACAATTTGCGGGCGCTTCTTCATTGAATTCCAATCTAAACAAGAGCACTGCGACAGAGCATATTTCTGTCATGTAAGGTACTGTTAACGAAAGATTCAAATTGGTCCTGAAATCACAATTTCTTCCTTATCATCACCAAGATTTTCTCATATGTACCTCTTTAAAAGGTTTTAAACCCAATAACAACTTTCGTAATTTTCTCCAGATTCAAACGCAACTTTTTAAGTTATTTTCTGACAAGCATTAGTCAAACACACAAAAGCACGAACCAATCATAAAAAAAATTTGGTCACTGGTGTCTTACAACATTTCTAAGAATTCCTGTAAATTTCATAAATATCCATTCGTAACATTTCGCGTTATACTTCTGACAAACATTTGGTCAAATACGCAAACGGTCAAACCGATCACCAAAATTTGGTCATTTATACCTTCTTGCATGTTCACCAATTCCTACAAATTTTATGAAAATCCGTTCATAACTTTTTCAGTTATGCTACTGACCAACATAAAAACAAACTTGAAGACAAAAAAACTGACACAGAGATCAACACAAATTTTTGATCATTTTTTTTCAAATTATACTAATAACCATAACAATTTCTGCAAGTTTTATAGAATCTACCTATAACTTTTTAAGTTTGGCTACCGAGAAAAAAGAAGCAGACAAACAAACTGTTGAATGGATCTTTACCAAAAGTTAATCATCTATTTTGCCTAACACGCTTAAAAAGCCCTGTAAAGTATAAAAAATTTCGTACAGATCCGTCCTTAACTTTTCGTGTTATCTTGGTGACAGACGAACCCACAAATAGACGCACAAATAATCAGACAGACACACAAACAAACAAACAAACAAACAAACAGAGATTAACAAGCGGACAAACTCCACTAAAAACACGACTTCCTTGGCGAAGGTAACAGTAATTCCCGCCGAATATTATTAATCGAGTCTCCTGTCTTCCATACCTCAATCCCTGCTATTTTTGGCAATTACTGACAACTAATGATTCAGATTTCTCCGCGCAATGATCGAATAGCGAAGAAACTTCCCCCAACACGGAGAGAATTAATTGTTTTGCTAATGTTTGTCACAGGAAGTGAAACGCGCCAGTGGCTGCATGACATTGAACCGATTCTTTCACGACGCAACAGTTCGGTGGCAACACAGCGTGTTGGTTATTAAGAACTCTAACTATCTGCCTGCAATTGCGCAGCGCCAGGGGTGTGCTACGATTCTCAAACACATCGATCGTTTACGTTAGAATATGAAGAATCAGTGCATTTTAGATGATAAACTTACCTTTTTTGAACAAATGAGGATCACGACTACAGTGTTTGGGCCCATTACAGGTGAGCTGTGAGCATTTGTACAATATATGAACTTATGAAGCACGGTATCATTTCACATTCTAGCACCTAAGTTTTTTCTCAGTGTTACAGGACAACTACCTACGTCACGCTGCGCCATATTTTCATATTTTGGGATCCAGTAGCTTTCGGGAAAACTTGAAATAAGAAAAAATAATGGCGATGAAAATATGGTATGTATCATGTAAGGCGAACACTAGAGGGCGCTTACCGTTAAGAGTAACTCGAACTTTAACAAGACCTCACAAATAAGAGAGTGCCACTAGCTCGAAGCTTCCAAGGCACTGTGCAACGAACTCGTGAATAACTACGCTAGTCTACGGATCCGAACAATTCTTCGAGGTCAGTGCTATTTGAGTAGTAGGGAAGAGAGGTGTAGGTAGCTCCTTGCTCTCTCGTTTCATTCACCGCTTCATCATTCTTCCTTGGCTTCACGTACTTCCGTCTGTTAAATCTGGTAAGGTAATGTTTCTCTTATGTAACTATTGTGTCATATGATGGACATGTGCAGGCCACGCCCTGAATAATTTTAAAAATCGACGCACTACTCACATTTCAGCCAATCCCGGCCTATCCATTGCAAAGCCTTTGTTGCATCTTCATCTTTGCATTGTCTTTGTTTATTATGAGGAGCGACCCGATTTTTTTTTTGCAGTTTCACATTATAACGCATTCTTAAATTTATCGTGATGTTATTCGTTCAACTCGGTGGTTCCCATTGGGGTGCATATGAACGAACCTACGGACCCCCTGTTTGTTCTCACACGGACCCCCTCCCCGGTATTATTTTACTTTAACTTACACGATTTTCATAATTTTTATTGTGTTCAGTATGTAAATTGGGTCAAGACAATTCACAGGAATAACATTTTCGTAGCAAATGCTTTATTTTCGAGATATATGACGTTGAAGTTCCCATTGTTATTCAATGGGAGAAAATACCGGACAATCCCATAGTAAGCGAAATTAGGGTTAGGTAAGGTTAGGTCAGGTAAGGTTAGGTAAGGTAAGGTTATGTTAGGTAAGGTTATGTTAGGTTAGGTAAGGTTAGGTTAGGCAAGGTTTGGTTAGGTTCCTTTAGGTCGCAAGCAAGCCTATAATGACATCGGTTATTTTCTCCCATAGGAAAACAATGGGAACTTCAAACTCTAATATCTCAAAAACTAAGCATTTGCGACGGAAACGGTATGCTTGTAAATTGTCTTAAATTCACCCAATTAACAAGCTGAAAGCAACATACCCCCCTCCCCCCAAAAAACTACGCTAAGTTGAAGTAAAAAGTTACCGGACCCCCTACTGGTTCTTGATGTTTGAAGCTTCTGTGGCCATATTACATTGTGTTATCCCGTACATGAGATAAATTACAGAATATTTAAAGGGTAGATTATTAAAAATGTAAGTTTAGATTACTTGTAATAATCTTTTATGTCAATTTATTGAAATTGAAAAATTTCAACTAGGCTATGGTATAGTTACCCCTAAAAGCTTTTGCTCGATCACAAAAACTTGGATTAAAAAACGGCGATAACACCATATGTTAACTATCATCCAAAGCAAATAGTCATTTAGGGCGACTCAAAATGAATTCAGCTGATTTAAAAGTGAAAACTCGCTGTATGAGAATAATGGGATGAGCTGGGATGTCACGTGAGTGTGACGTGAGTAATTATAATTACTAGCGGTACCCGTGGAAATTCCACGGTTCGCTATTATTTCCTTATTTCTTATAAAGCAACGAACATATTGAACGCTATCATACACAATCTTGGTTTAAAGCACGCTGTTTGACGTACGACTCTTGCGTAGCCTCATTTAGGCTTATATTGATGTCGGGTGGTCAATTACAACTTTTGTCGGTGTTATCAGTATAGAGCTAACTCGAATAATTCGGTTACCATACCGCAGCTACATCTTCATCTTGTCCACTATCAACTTGTTCCTGTAGCAGTTGCAAACTGTTACACTTTTCACACTATAGTTACCAGGAAGCAAAGAATGCAACGGGAGGACTCAATAGGACTGAAATAAAACATAGCTGTGACCGCACGTAGCAAATTTACTCACATCGACGAGTCGAAGTGTTTTAGGTGTGGGACCTCAGGCCTTCGTATATGGTTTTCTTGAACATATCATCGTATTTTTTCGATTTACTTCATTCAATCTCCCTCTCATGACTGGCCAGCAACTTGAGCTGCAAAATACCGTAAAATGTTGTCGCCAAGTACAGAAAGTTCGGGCAATAGGCAACTGCTACTGTGGTTTCTCTTGCGTACAGAATTGTCTATAATTGTGCTTATATATGTTGGTAACGAATAGATATATTCTGTGAAGAGTAGGTTACTGTGAAGTGAATATGAAGTGTAAATAAGGCTTCAATCAAGAAAAAGAAGTTAAATTGAGTCGCCGAAAGGGAACAAATTCAGTGCTAGTGCTGTGAAAGTTTCCACGAACACGCACTGCAAATTTCTATAGATAATTACTAAATTAGTATATATTATCTTCATTTATTTATGCGCTGAAGATGAATTTCGCAATTTAAGACGATTTTTCTGGTGAAATTAGTTAAAATACTCCTAGGCTGCTCAGCCATAGTTTCGTCGATGATGACGTCACTTTTTGGTGCTAATTTTTCGTGAGTCCTCCCGTTACGCTCTTTGCTTCCTGATAGTTACTGTCAGAGGTAAACTTTCGATTATCTTGCCAAGTTCTGAGTGAGTAGTGAGTACCAATTTCAGAAAGATTTTTTGTTTCCCTTTTCTGCGGTTTGGTGAAATATTCCAAACCATAGAGCTCATGCAGTTTGGTTAAGTGTAGTATATGATAAAACTATAGCCACAGTCACGGCAACACAATCGAATTCAACAGATAACGCCGGAGAAAGATGTAAGCATCAGATTAAATGCATCTCATCTTGTATCACATGCTCCTCTCATATTCCACCTTGTCGGCTATAACACATCTCGTGTACTCTGACACACTGCCTAACAAACACACATTGCTTACCAAAACGCACGTACCTCGTCTATGATACACATGGGGTGCTGCCCAAGGAAACTAATACCTATATTACCTTAGAATTTAGACGTAATTAAGCCCTCTGAACCTCTTCCCCATAGTCATGTTTTACTTCCTTGCACTTGCGTACCTATTTCTATTGAGGGTGATTCATTCTATTCTTATTTTTCTTAGTCAATTTCTGTTTATCTTCTGTGGGAACATTGTCATCCATGGGCTCCGCCTATCTATGGACATAATTAATGTAGGTACGGCCCTTATTTCTTATTCAGGTAGCAAGTCTTTCTTGAGGAGACTGAGGCTCAAACTATTCTGTGCAATAGTCTATTATTTTGATTACTGGTTCAGTTTACTTGTACTTTCTTGCAACCAATTCTCATTACGCATTTGTTATTTGGAATCGTGCAATATTCTATGTGATCTCTCTAGATTAATGACTTATGTCCTCCCTTTTATGTATCTATGGAATTGGTAAACCTGCTGCAAAGCATTCACATTTTCATCTCGAAATAGTTGTGAGGATGTGTAACAAATCTCATTATTTCATTGACTGCTTCATGTGGAAGTTAACATTCATTTCAACATTCAATGTCATGAACAGTTCCTCAGGAATTACGAGTATCTATTTCGTTTATTGAGCTTTCTTTCCTCTTGTGCAGTTATTACGTCAATACTCGGAGGTATCGTCTAGTCACATGGGTCTTGTCATATGGCTCAATTTTCATGTCTGATACTTGCTTTCAAATTCATAAAAATTTTTCTCACCTCTTTTTCTCGTGCATTCAAGGGCGAAGCACATTGATATTTTATGGATATCACTGTCGTTTTTTATTATATATAGCTCTGCAATACTGTATATGTTAGGTAAAAACAAAAACACACTCGACCAATTTTCTTTGCAGACTTCTCTTGTTTAGCGAACTGCATTTGTTTGTGCCCATCTTTTCCAGTTTCCTTTTCATTGGCTCCGCCAGTAAGGGGATGTTTGGCTATCTGACGCTCAACAATCTTAACTCAAAACGATATCGAAGAATTTCCATAAAATGTACAGGAACTGTGCCAAATGTCCTTAGAAATTTTTTAGTATAAGACGCTTGTCCACTAGTTCCTATCAGTCAGAGTTTATATACCTTTCTATACAAATAAATTTTAAAATTCGTATCTTGGATACCGCCTGGTGTGTGATAGCTCCGCACCATTTGAAGATTTTCGCCCTAAAGAAATCCCTAATGTAACCAGCACCCAAGGAGCTTCTATAGAGAGAAGGAGGGAGCCCTGCGGCCCAAATCCAGATTCGCCAGTGAGTCAACCAGATCCAAGGAGCTTCTATATAGAAGGAGGGAGCCAGTAGCATAGCCCGTTGAAGCTCAAGAGTCTCTTATGGCTGTCAGCCAGTTGTCCTATGCACCAATCGCATATCAGTAAAGAGTCTCGTATGGCTGCAGCCAGTCACTTGAGCACCAATCGCATATCAGCAACTCGGTTCGTCTGCTGCTCCCCCGTGAAACTCAGTGCTCCCCCGTCTTTTCCTCCAATGAGCGTCTCAGCCAT
>LQNS02277602.1:7575532-7621641 GCA_001587735.2 Parhyale hawaiensis
ACAGGTGTAAACTACACACACAGGTGTTAACTACACACACAGGTGTAAACTACACACACAGGTGTTAACTACACACACAGGTGTAAACTACACACACAGGTGTTAACTACACACACAGGTGTTAACTACACACACAGGTGTAAACTACACACACAGGTGTAAACTACACACACAGGTGTTAACTACACACACAGGTGTAAACTACACACACAGGTGTTAACTACACACACAGGTGTTAACTACACACACAGGTGTAAAAGAGAAAACGAAAGAGAAGCTATACGTACATACGTGTAGGTACCACGTACGGAGTTGAACGCAATTTAGCTAATTTGCGAAGTTTCACAAGACCTCAAGGATCACTTCTTCATTGGCATGCTTGTTCAAGTTTTTGTTCGAGTGTCTTATTTGGCGTGCTTGTCTAGGTTTTTGTTCGTATGTTGACGTCATTTTGTCCTTGATATTTGTTTTTATTCCGGTCATGTGGACCGCATATCCGCATGTGCAGAGCTCCACCTCTTTTTTTTTTGCCATCTATCCCGTTTTGGTAATATTATCTGATACCAAGGGAGTTTTATGTACAATATTGTGGGTATCTGTCTGCCGTGGCTGGGATTTTTTTATTCTGGGGTTACCTCGTTGCAAAACTCCCATTGTTGTTATGACAGTTATTTACTAGGATATTCCTTGCTGACTTCCAGTACTTCTATTATTCTTTTAATTTTCTTAGTTAGATTTCCCTAGCCAACCAATGCCTACTGTTATGCTTACATTTTTTTACTGGGACTTAATTAGCGCAAGCCTGTTGTTTTTTTCAATTTACTTACTGGAATTTCCCCAGTTGCCTAACTCCTATTGTTGTTTTAATTTTTAATTGGGATTCCATTATAATCAGCCGACTCCTGTTCTTCTTATGACATTTACTTTGAACTTCTTTGCTGACTATAGCACCTGTCGGTCATGTAGATGTTATTTTGTACCTGAGATTTTGTTATTTTTTGTTATTTGACCATCGCCTGTTGATGGTTTACGTGGTATGTAGTTTTTAATAAGATTTTTCTGGCTGACTAACTTGTACCTACAGAGTGTCTTCCTCTGAAATTTTGTTTGTTCATCAACCCCTGTTGCTGCTTTATAGTTCTTTTTTCTTCATTTTTATTGCTTTGTATTCTAATTTATACATGAAGAGCTCGCAAGATTTCCTAGTTAAAATCCTGGTTGTATACAGTTGGTACAGATGTATTAATCTGAATAGTTTGGTCAGATTTTCTTAGTAGTCACTAGGAAAATAAAATTATAATAGGGCGTATCTATTGTCTTTCAAATGGTTAAACCCTCTCTCTGATAGCTCTGTCTATCTACAATATTTCAAATAGTGCCATTCTAACGGGAAACGGCAGGCCAACTCATGAAAGAGCTAAATAAAATTTTATCATGATACATAGCTACTCCTCTTTTGCTATCATGTGACGATGTGACGTCCAGGTGTAACTAAACGCGTGCACGCCTTTTGGATCTTTCGTCTTGTCTTTTAACCGTGTTTGCTCAGTTGGAGTTGGATATTTTTAGGCCAGGAGTCGAAGTTGGATTCGAACTATCACTTATGACTTGTCCATAGACTGGAGTCGGTGAAAATAAGCTTATTTTACTGGAGACATGAAGTCGGAGGGTGTGGGGTGCTTGGAGTTTGAGTCGAAATCCAACCAACTCCGCAACCCTGGCGTCATGTTAATTAACGTACGATTGTGCCATCTCCTCTCTAAGATAGTAATAGTACCATCTGATTATAATCTTGTAAAGCTCTCTGTACCTCAGTTTCCCTATGGATGAAGAATTCTCATCTACTTGAAACCAGCTATGCATATAAGGGACTAACAAAGCGTGGGACAAATGCGGCTCTGTGCGCAGTATGCGGTGCTAGAGTACGAATACAATACCGTGACATGCACGTCATCCAACTGACGTCCGATACCAGCAAGTGGGCGCTTTGATCTCGGAAGACAAGAAGGCTTCTACACTTATCAGCGTAGAGCCACTTGGGTTCTCGAGAACTTGCTTCTATTGTATTCGTTCAACCCACTCGTGCTCTACAGAATTTCATTTTTACAGACAACTCACTCATGTTGCGTAAAACTTGAGCTCTTAGTTTTTCTCAACGCAGAACTCATTCATACTCCTTAGACCTCTTTTCATTTGTTTTTCTCTATGCAAAACTAACGCGCATATACTCCGTAGAACTGAGTTGTTTTTTGGAGTACAGAACTCTCTCTATAATGGGTTCCATATAGAACTCCGTCTTTTCGTTTCCATGCAGAACCCACTCGTCTCTATAGAACTCAAAACTTTCTCGTTACCGTGGAAAGGTGGATCTGCCTACCTGAGGTTGAGGCTTATTTTCTTCTGCAAAGCATTTCCGTTTGAAACCCAAGTTTTGCGGAGTCGGGTCAAGCCCGACTCCGACCTCTTGGTTCAGCCACTGTCCGACTCCAATTTTTGGACTCCAAATGTGTCGGACTCGAATTCGACCTTCAATTCTTGACAAAACAGACCCATTGTCACTGACTTTGACGCCGACTGCTGGGGCAAGCGTGTGTCCGACTCCAATACCTGCCCCCCCCCCTCCCTCTAAAATCTCTGACCCCTGTTGACTCGGACTCAGTTTCACTACTTAAAATATAGGGAATCTTTTGAATAAAAATTCATCACATCCCCGTTATTCTATTAAAATACTTATGTCTTTCGGAATATAGTATTTTGAGCCTCTCTCGCAAGGTGTCGCGTGTTGTCGTACCCCTGGTAAGTAGCGATTCTTGTTGCCATTTTAATCCTCTCATTCTCCCGTTGTGCTACATCGATGTCAAAGCTCTTTCCCTGAAGGAATATGGAAATGTTCCTTTGTCCCGTAAATGGCACAACCTCAGTGAAATATAGCGGTACATGGTTACGATGTATGGTATTGTATTATCAGTATTGCTCATGTTCCGGGATCACTCCCACGTACGCTACCTGTGGGCAGGTTTTGTTTTTTTGGTCGTTTTGTCCTAGATTTTCTATTTTACTTTTGCTCTGCAAAATGTCAAGCTTCTATGGACTCCGATTCTTTTTCTTAACAAATAGTCCAATTTTCTCCTATTTCGTCTACTATACTGACTCCTGCTCTCACCTCCCCTCATCCCCCCCCCTCCCAAAAGACCGACTCTTTCTCCCCAACTCTGCACGCCGTATATCTATAGCATTCATTGTGCGTGTAAGACATGCATTGTCATTGTCTCCATGTCGTTGACTAGCTTCGAGTTTGAAAGTAGAAAAAACATGGGCCTTATATTAGAAATCTTCTGATGCGCATTGCTCAAGGACAACCAGTTCTTGCCTGCACTGCAGTTTGGCCCTGTTCACGTGCTCGTTTAATGACTGACATCTCATCGCTAGTTTGATTTTTTCTGTGGGTCAGCTAGGATGTAATTTGTGGGTTATTTTAGCACATGTATACTTTTATGTGAAGAGGTATACAAATATGCACCTCTGCACACGATATGTATCATAGGTGCTTGCTTGGCGGTTAAATGCAGGGTTGCAGAAACGTAGTCGTAAAGTTTTTTTTTTTCTTATTTTTTGTGGGAAGGAGGAGTTGGAACAAGAAACTTACTAGAACTAGAAGCCGGAGTCGGAAGCGAGTTAGGAACAGGATTAGGAATTAGTGAAAATGAGCCTATTTTATGGAGAAAAATTCTGCGTAATTTTTGTGGCCCAAGAACTCCGAGTCGAATTTGGTAAGTGGCTGAACTCAGGACTCGGAGTCTGACTTTATCTCTCCGGCTACGTAGCCCTACTTAGTTGCACTACATACCACTGATCGCAAGTTTAGGATCAGTTGAAATTTGAAAAATACCATTTTACCTTGAGACTTGTACAAAATTTTCTAGCTAAAGTTTACTCATTGAGAAAGATGAAGAATGAAGGACACGAACAATTATATTTGATCAATATTATAAAATGAAATTCAGTATCTGTGGTACCTATTAGCTGTTGAAAAATTGAGGATTAGCGTACAAGCCCCTACTTGTAGGGAAATTCAGCAGTTTCCCCTCTGTAACAGGTTCTCACTCACTTTGTAAAGTGTAAACGGTTCACTCTGCCCAGGGCCGGCAAACTATGTATATCTTCCTTTCAACATGGTCAGATCGTTGGACTGCATGAGCAAGGTTTATCTCAGCTTACAATCGTAGCTGAGGTTAAGCGTGGTAAAACAGTGGTTTGCAGCTTCATGAAAGACCCTAAAAATTATGGAACAGTGAAATCTAGTGGTGGAAAAAATCACCAGTATTCTGTAGGATTGCTCCGTTAATGTGAAAGACGATCTTCGATACGGAATAATTAAGGTACGCATTGATGCTGATTGCAGTCCATTAGGCGACACCTGAAGGCAAAAAGGTTTCGAAAATAAAAAGCGTTTACAAAGGCATCATCTGCTTCCACGTCACAGAGTAGACGTGGAAGCCACGTAGAGTTTGCCAATGAGCGCTGAACATGGGACGTTGAATGGGGGAAGAAAGTTTTCTCTTATGAAAAATTCTAGACGGTTCTGATAGCTTGCAACGTTACTGGCACTACAAAGAGTTGCTCGCTGAAACGTTTTCTACTCGGCACAGTGGGGGAGGTTTCGTTATTGCGTGGGAAGCCTTTTCCTCCAAAGTTGTAATAGAATTTCAAGTTGTGTAGCGACGTCAAACGACGGCTGATTATGTTGGCGTGTTCCAAAGAGCATCCATTACAGCTGAGGGCCCTTATTTTTGTGGCAATGGATGGTTCTTCCGCCAGGATAATACAGCAATACACATTGCAAAGACCGCCGGACAAAGGCTTTCTGTCTGGAAAATGATGTCCCTCTTTGCCGCCATCCAGCTTGTTTTCCAGATTTGAATCCTATAGAGAACTCTTGGGGATGGGTGGTAAGCAATGTCTATACGGAAATGGACAACAATTTAAGACAGTAAATAATCTTTGTGATGGCATCTTCACCGCTTGGTGTAATTTTCTCGTAACCCTCTTAGAACCTCTGATATCAGTTATTCCGCAAGGAAGTTTGGAAATTATTAACGAGAATAAAAGCATGACTCATTACTTATTATTTTTTTTTTTAACTTCGACTTCGTTGCGAAGTCTGCAAAGAGTTTTTCTAGTGTTTGTGATACTGGTCTGAATTTTTAATCAACTGTTATCATACTATGCGATTTTCTAATTACATTGAGTAATCAGAAATCGTTTGTCTTCTTCATCTTTTTTCTTCACCAATCAATTTACTTGAGTTAGAAAAGTTTTAGTGTCAATTCGTGCAAAATGGTATTTTCCTCAATTTTTCAAGTGGTATGAAACGTATGATCAGGAGTATATAAATATATATACAAAATCCTGATCATAGATATATATGTTCATAAATATTATATTTGCACTTTAAAATCCTCATCTGAAGTTCGGTTTATTATGCTAGTTTTTTCGGTGCTGGTTTACTATGTGACCTGTTTGTGATTCAAGTACGGTATGATATGTGTGCCTATAAGTGAGGTTATGCACTTATTGTACTTGAATTGCACCTAGCCTTACCTATTCTGAACTAACCGAATCTAACCGAGTGTAATGTACACATACTCTCACGTCAGTCACATATATCAATCGAGGACCATTTTTTTTTACGAGCAACTTTGTGTGCAGTTTTTTTTTCGTTTGACATATCTTATAAGTATACGTCCCTTTCATAAAGTATTTTTATTGTTGGAGTGCGTCTGTTTGTGTAGATGTAAGAATTGATATTTGATGCACGTGCCTAGGTACCCTACCTATATCATACGTCGCGTACTGCATGTAGACGACCGGGTGCTGGCTATCGCATCTCTTGCTCAGTCATTCTCACTCTCGACCGATAATAATGTTTATCTCTTCAGTTCTTAAGAGATTACGCTCGTGTCAAGATACTGAACTCTTCCAATCGGTAGGTATTGCTGAGTCGGAAAAGGGAATGTCCGACTCAAAGGACTAGCAAGTGGCTGACTCTGACTTCTTGCATCCGAAAATAAAGGACTGATCGAAACTAAACCGCCAATGAAGGAAGACTAGCAATTTTATCCCGATATCTATTGTACTCTTCTGACTGCCAGAACCAGTAGGCGTTTGATTTTAATTTCGTGCATCCGAAATCCTCCAACTGCGTACAGTTCTGTCTTCTCCGCAAGTTCGCAACACGTCTTTCCTTCTTCATGGACTCAAACATACGATCGACCGGGAGGGGGGTCAAACAGTTCTGAAACTTTGTCTGAGCGTCACAGCTTAATAATGGTAAATAGTATCTAATATTATTCCTATGGAGCTAAAAAATGCCGCAATTGCCGCGAGTTTGCTCATATATAATAACTATGAGTAACTGGACTCGTGAATAATATATTACAGTGAGTCATTGCTATTGAGTTCAAGCGTTGCGCAAGATCTTGCATTGTTTCACTTTTCATATGGGATGAAATAAAAGAGCTAGCTGTATTTTCTTACTTTGTCCGAAGGAAACGTAGTTACGACATCACTTTCCACAGTACATCCGCCGGTAACTACCTACACTAATTCCTTGCACCACTTCGAGACGAGTGTATAGCTGTCGCTCTTATCCAGTTGATTGAGTTTAAATTACGCCTAAGCTATTGTGAGAAAATTCATTACGCAAACAATACTAATATGTTACCTTAAAAGTATTTTGGGCTGCCCAAGTAGCTAATACCGCACATCAGCTTCTGCGGCCGCTGAAGTTTCTAGTAGGATAGCTGCAAATGTTTACCGTAAGGCTTAAGAAAACTTGAGATTCTAGTATGTATTTTTCTTGTCAGAAATGACAGAAGTAGGTACATCGATTCCTGTACATTGTTTTTGTTGATGTTCTTGACTCTGCCGCGAAGAATGTTTTTATTGCACCTTAAGTGATAACAGTAGAGGCAAAATTCTCCGATGTGACCAAATCAACGCCACTCGTGACGTCATAGCCAACCAGAGGAAGCTGCTGAAGTTTATTGGCTGTACCGAACTCGGACGTCATCCGCGGCTTTGATTTGATCACGTAGGAATACGGTACGTGATTTATTCATTTGTATTACACCTGCCTACTGCAGCAGCTACAGCACGAAATATTGATAGTGCATAATATACGTGTATTAAATTTATGCGAGCGCAGCTAAGTCCATTTCGGTAGAGCACTACCGCCCTCCTTTCTGTGCTTTCAAAAATTTCGACTGGAAATTTACACCATTAGTTTTTACAGTTGACGGCAAAGCATAATCTTCATTAGACCTTCGTATATCAAACGCATCAATGATATAAAACTAGAATCATCCCTTGCGATAAAGGAGGGGGGAATTATAAATTCAACGCCGCCATTTTTGATGGCCAGCTAACTCTAGATTTTTGGCATTTTTCGTATCTCAATCAATCCACCTGATCGACTGCCTGAAAAAGATTGTGGTGATGGCTCAACTCCTTCTGCGCCTCTTTCTGGATGGGCAGACAAACAAACAAACAGACATACAACCAAACCGTAAACGAAACAGCATCACCGCTCTTCGCATTCATGATATTTGTAAATTCTTCAGAGGGGACAAAAAACGGTAACATAGTTGTCAGTTGTGTGGCAGTCTTGAGTGTCGTGTTGGCGCCTTTTATTCAGCCGACTCAAATATAGGTACACGATAGATTCTTTTGTATCTTCGTTTACAGCTTTTCAGCACTTAGCTACTCATTGCAATTTTCAAATATAAGGAACGTTGCGTGCATGTCATGCGCCTCAGAACATTCAAATTATAAAAAAAGTGTATTAAAAGGCGGCACTCTTGTTTCCTGATATGATAGCCGTTCTTTGATAAAACTTATCTCTGTATAAAATACCATGTCATCGAAATGTGGACTTGGGCCAGTTGAAAACCTTGTTATTTACTGCATTCAAGATGATAGCCTACAATATTTAAAGATTATATGACAACTTAACCCTTCATACTGTAGGTAAATACAAAGCCATCGATATGTTGAATTAGGCTAATGAAAACCTCATTATATATAGTTATTGCGATATGTTCAAGGTTTAGACAAAACTATTTACGAAAATTCTCTTCATGAATAATTTTTGTAAGAATATATGGCGAAATTCTCCGACTGATTTTCTGGTATAGCAACCTGCTTGTTTGGTTTGTTATGTTCGTCATTTGAAAAAAAAAAAAAATCTCGGTAGGCGCACCCTGCAGTCTCGTAAAACTTGTGGCATTTTCGTCATTTCATCATATTCATTATTTCGGTATTTTCATAATTTTTATCATATACTCTATAGTCGACGCTATTTACTCTATATATTTGATTGGTAGATTGTTCATTTTTATGTTTCTGCTAGAGTGCCTGCGCTGTCAATTATGACAGCCAAGAGTTTTTGAGTTTTTTAATTATTTGCTGCCAAGAAAACCTTGTGCTCTTTACCCGCCTGCTGACCACTGAAGAATATCTTACCCTTACTCGGTGGCCAGTACCCACGATATGGACTCGAGTACGTATATATATGATGTGCGCGTTTGGTGGATTTGCGCGATGGATCGATCGCGCTGCGCGTTTGATGGATGTTGTAGGTATTAGGCCGTAATTTCGGGTAAGTTGGACTATATTAGGGTTTAATGTCGGGTAGGTTAGGGGAGGCAAGGATTGGTTTTCTGTTTTTCCATTTTAAAATTTGAACGATCCACCAAACGCGCAGCGCGATCGATCGATCGCGCAAATCCACCAAACGCGCTCAACATGCATATATAAGGCTTGTGCCTGCGCCGCAGATCAATAAAACACAGACGAACAGCTTCTAAGCGCAGATCAACTCTACCTCGAGATTACTGTGAAGTCATCGTTCAGCCCTGAGCGGTGTGCCATTAACAATTTCATTTAATGAGAAAAATATTTAGACTGAGCAGAACTAAAAAGTCGCCAATTTTATCGAGGAAATACCGAGGAGATATGTTATAACTAACTGAAAATTCTCATCACTTTAAAAGTTACCTGAAACTTGCCTAGAAGTTTTGTCTGCACGGGAAGAAAGACTATAACATAAACTATAGATATGATCAGTCTCGGTGTGCATTTTGTTCGTGGTGTACCTCACAGTACAGTGTACCTCACACCTCACAGTATATGTTAAGTTAGACTAGGTTAGATTACCTAGATAAGATTACGTTTAAATAGGTTACGGTCAGCTAGAATAGGTGCCAGAGCTAGTAACTTGAGGGTACTCAATTGTCAGGCAGGCCACATGCACTACTCCGTCACCATAATTTCTTTACTCAGTGACCATGTCATCGAAACTGGTCTCATATATGTAGACCTATCTAGGCATATTGCACATCTCTGTAACGGCTGTTTGGCGCAAGAGACCATGTTGATGCTTCGCCATTGGGAAAATGACAGCGGTCTCATCTTCGATAATGTAATTCAAAGCTGAGGCAGGCAGGTGTAGTGTATCCTCCGAAAAGGACATTGAAGGGCCTTATGGCTTTTTTTATGGCACAAGAAACGAGTAACGAGAGGTCCTTTTTACCGCGCGGTAGTGAACTTTTCATAGCAGTCGATTGTTACAAATACTGGCATACCCGCCAGTCGAAAATCACGGTAAAGTCTCTACAAAGGGGGATATTCTATTTCGGAATTTCTAGAGCATTATTTGATATCTATTTCCCGGTGCCACCCTCTGTAGAGAATAGGTTAAATAACTGTGATATTCCGTAAGGGTGAAACGCTGTTTTCGACAAACTTTTGTGCCGGGCGCTACCGGTGAAAATAGATCAACCATTCCGGTTCCTTTTTCCGCCTTTTGGCTCGTCCAATATAAACTAAAAGCCGTATAAGTCTACACCAAATGCAGCCGACCTTGGAGTCGCCATGCCCCTTGGCCTCCAATTCCGCCATATTTGTGTGCTTGGTCTTCCTTACACACAACCAGCGGCACTGCGCAGGTCGTCGCGTTCCAGGTGAGTCGCAGAATTGAGACTCTGCGGTGCTGTGGTTTTCTGCGCTGTGTGCTGCACGGATACTCCACGTTGCGTCTTCTCCAAAACGCTTCACGTATCGGTAACTAGAGTGTATTCTTGTTCATAGCCTATAATTAACTTTCACCTGCACCTGTCGAATGCTTATCGTTACGGAAAAAGTGCGTTTCTTGTACGTATTAATAAAGTACCTCAATTGGACGTCTCTTGTTTTGCCGCTGGTAATCCTTCTTTCGTTTTTTTTGTTCTGCTGCTGATAATCTCTCTTTTTTACTCTTCCTCTTCATTCGCTGTTACCTGTCCCTATGTGTGTACACCATACGTGGTGTAGTCTATGGCTTAACATGTTACACATCTCTTCCTTCTTTCTTTTTTATTGCATGTTATTCTGCTGGTAGGGAGGGTTCAAGCTCGGAGTCGAACAATGGCAATTACTATAATGTGATAGAGTAATGGAAAATGACAATCAAAATAACCCTCATAATATGATTATACTGTTAAAAACCACTATAGTTTTTATCTGTCCCTTTAATGCCAAGCTCGTTCAGGCGCACTGCGGAAGCATTCAACTCGTGTGACTCGTGCTTGACCCATTTAACCCATCGCAAGGTCTGCAGCAGTTCTTCACGCATTTGGATCCTGCGCGCAGCCAGTCAGTCAGTTGCGTCTCACATGATATTTGCACCGCGCGATGCTGTACCTGGACGACCGTCAAGGTTCATTAAGCTGGTAAAATCTGTAAAATATTCGCTTCTGTGATTATATGAGGGTGAGTACGAAACTTTTGCTACGAGCTTTATAAATGAAGTAAGGGTTGCTTCATGCTCACGGAAACTGGTGGAAACCAACAGGTGGTGGCATCTCAACACTCCGGTTCTTCCATCCGTACACCAATTATTCTGTAATAAGACAACCTTACCCTAAGGATACTGTTAAAAGCATGACAAATCGCGATTTTTAGATTACTGAAATTTGATCATCGAGTTCTCATGAATGATTGAGTGGATGTCATCTCAGATTATTGAATTGGGGCAGAATTTTTATGAGATGTTGCTCACAAAAGAACAGTTTATAAGGGAATAAAGCGAATTTAAGAAGGAAGAGAGAATCTCCAAGATGACTTTAAGGAAAGAAAACCCATGGAGCTCAACAAATGAGGAAACACTGGCCCACTTTTAGCCTATCAGGCAATAGTGGAATGCTGACCGTACATAGGATTTCCATTGGAACGGTGTACCAATTAGGCGGGGATGTTACCTGGATTGGCACTCTCTTCTATACATGATAATCTTGCACTTGGTAACATCAGATCTCGTTGTGTGTCCAAAGTAATGCGTAATCCAGTTGTCTATGCGGACTGTTATTAGTCTCTTAGCTTAAATTGAGATTTTTTCGAAGAAGATTTTTTTGGAACGATTCGCAACCGACGACAGGACGGACATGGATTTATTCGATCCGGAAAGTATATTCAAAGTCCCCTCGAAATGATATGGAATCTGCAGAGGCTCCTCTACACCACTCAAATTCTCTGCAGAGAGGTCAACTCGGATATGATGGCCACTTTTTTCTAGGATTCAGAGCACGGAATTATGCTAAATATTCTTGAGAATAACTAAAACATATAAGAAAACTATATAACTGGGGCATATTATGAGACTTTTTGGAAAAGTTAAGAACATCAGTAGTGTATTAGTTGTCACACCGCTAATTATCTTTTCCTTGCGACACTTCACCAGTTCAATTCACCAGTAGGTAGCTATTCTACCAAAATTTGGTTGGAAAATACCTTCTCAAGAGAAAAGCGCACAGTCTTATGAATTCTTATTCACTACATGTGCAAGGATATATTCAAAAGTTTGCTACTGCTGTTGTTGTGAAGGTAAGCATTTTTTTAGTGATGTGTATTAGGAAGCAGTAAAGCGTTCAACACTTTATACTACTTACTGGGAACAAAAGACTATGGGGTGAACTCGTCTTATTACCTCCGCCGAGGAGGTTATGTTTTTGTCGGGTTTGTTTATTTGTGTGTTTGTTTGTCTTTAAGTTTGTCCGGCTGTATCCAATATAACTCAAAATGTTATTAAAGGATCTTTACGAAATTTACAGAGATTGTTATAGAAGAACAGATGATTAACTTTTGGTGAAAATCCGTTCAACATTTGTTTTGTTTATTTGTCTGCTTCTTTTTCTGTTGCATCACTCAAAAAGTTACGGACGGATCTTAAATAAAATTACAGACGCTTTTTTTTACCGTCACCAGGCACAAATGACTAATTTGAATTTTTCGTTAACATTGCCTTGCTTGGCGGAGGTATGCGCTTTGGAATATTACCTATCGATGTATTGCATATGCTCGAGACAGCACAGTTCGCCATTGGTACAGTTGCGCTGCCCATAGATAGATACCCTAAAGGGCTTATTACATCGCCGAATAAAGGTTAGTGAACTGCGCACAGAATTGAGAAAATAATGCTCCCCGTAAGGTATGCTGTTCTTATACGTGTCTTTGGTTCGTTAAATAACACTGATACAATAAGGAGACTAATAACATTTTCTTCCGAATCTCTGCGCTGCTCGGTAAGCTTTGTTTCCCCGTGCAGCCCGCAGGGGCCTTCGCTATACCATGCCGGCGCTACAATGCATTAGCGCATGCACGTCCTTCATGCTACAGTAGTGATACTACCGAATTTTAATATATATGTAGGAACGGCACGCGAGCTGTACATCCTCGCAACAAGTTGTACGCCCGAACCCATAGTATGGCCCTGCCTCAAGAGACCTTGTAGATCTACGTACAGGATGTTGGTTCGTACGCGCGGCGACTTCAGTTGTAGATGTGCGCAGCAGCAGCAGCAGCCTTCCTCAAGTTCAAGGCCACCGCACGGTATTGCGCTTTTTCTTTCCTATTGCGGAGTCGCGCGTTCGTGGCAAGATCGACGTCCTTTAGCAACTGCCATAAAGAGTGCTTGGAAGGTCTTGCTTTGGAGAGAAGATAGTGCTGGTGTTCACGTTAAGCCGTTCTATTACAAGTGCTACAAAGAATACTTGCAAGTTTCTGGCTAAGGATAAATGAAAATTGCTAGTGTTTAATTTACGATCAATGTCCTAAATATAAAAACAATTGTACAAACTAGGCTACGCTGAGAAGTATCTGGCTGTGGAGATTTGAAGATCAATTGAAGCACTAAGCTTCCAGGAACTACCAAACGAGTTGCTAATATAGGCCCAGTTCAGAGCGCCGCTATCGAGTTCTCGACTTGTATGCACTGCACGTGTCTTGGCAATTGGGATGCGACACGGTAGGCTAGCTGCCTACGGAGCTGCAGGTATGGTTAGAGAATGGAGGCTGTGCAAGTATAAAGCCAATTTAGTTCTGGAACTCCATTCATGGTTACAGGCCATCAAGTCATCCAGGAATCATGCAACGTCTAGTTTTCTGCATAGAAGACATTTAAAAGTATGATAATCCTGTGAGAAATTTCAGAAATACTTGGTCTTTATACAATTAGCTGTGTAACGGCCGTAGGGATCATCTGCTCACGTGTCAAATAGTGCACTGCTATTATGTACTATTCCTACGGATGTGATTACAGTCGGTTGAATTTAGTAAGCCATAGTGAGGCTGTGTAGGCGAAAGTATACGTGGGGCATTACTTATGTGTCCGCTTCCAACGTGCAATGTCTGTCCTGGGAGCGATGAGCGGTGGGAGAGGGCTCAGTTCCTGCACTACTGTTGTCGCGTGAGGCTGTGCTATGCTGCCTTCTGTTGGTCTCCACGAGGACATAAGTTTTCTGTTACGATGCTGAAAGGTTATCCCTTGCGAAGACAATAATATATATAGATTAAATAACAGCTCTGACCTTACGCGATATTCTCTTGCAATCGGAAATCTACGCCGCACCATCTGATCTCAGTGCGGGGGCTGCACTCCAGGGGCGCTCGCACTCCCTAGAGGGAGAGAGGCAGATGACCTTTTAGAGGGTGCGAAATCTTGCAGTGTGTAGTTCATTCAAAAATTAGCTCAAATATGTCGCAAAAGTTTAATGTAAAGTTCATTCATCATCGTCAATGGAGTAATTAATTTTGTAGGGGTTGCGAGAACATATTCAAAGTTTTTCAGGGGTGCCAGACTGCCAGGCATACTGTAGAAAAGGTTGCGAACCAGTCCACATTGTCCTGTACAAGTGTTGGTGTAGTTCGTGTATCACACTGTTTCACCGTATACGGTACCTCCGTATTGCCGTGTCCGTAAGCATAGGTATTATTTCACCGTATTTACAATGCTTCGGCGCATAAATTGTGCCACCGTATATTGAGTTATTGACATAGTTAAACACTTTGTATCGCCGTGTTGCCATGTCTCCTAATCTTATTGCGACGCCGTATTGCCATGTCTTAAGTAGGCTATGTCATGTCGTTGCATAAGCTTGTTATGTCGCCGTATTAACATGTCTAAGCATACCGTATGTCATGTGTCACCGCAGTGACAGCCCTCTAACCGTTTAGTTTCACCGTACTGACGTGCCTCTAAAGGACCCTATTGTTTCACTGCATTGGCATGTTTCCAAGCGTATTGCATCCCGTGTGTCTGACCCCCGCGCCTCCGTATTGACATCTTTCTTTTCATTGTTGATCTCTCCCCACCGCCGCCGTATTGGCCCCACAGAATGGCAGCAATCGGTTGTAAGCGTCACGTGACCGGGTGTCGGTGGCCCCCAGCCAACCATAACGTTTACACCCGCATATATTCGACTCGTATTTTGTCGCTTGACGTTTGTTGTTTTCGTTGCTGCTGCCGCCGCTCGTTACCGTCCCCTGTTTGCAGTTTTAATTGCTCGCCCAAAACTCCGAGCTCAGCCTCTGACATTTCAATGTTGTTATATGTTTCTTAGGCCGGAGCTACACTCTATGCATTCGCTTACACAACGTCATGCGAGAATGGGTATTCCGATATAAATTTAAATTCGGTAGCGTAGATACGTTTCATGAGCTAGACATCCTTGCATAGAGATGTTTCGTGCGTATGCGTAGTGTGGCTCGATCCGGCGTTGAGAGTGCTGAATAATTTCCAGCTTTAGGCCTATTGTTATGCGGCTGATGATGGAATAACCCTTTTATTAAATGAGCTAAATAATAAATGTGAAGGTAAATAGATAAAACTGGAATTTGGAGCCAAAATCGGGCTGCGAAAACGAAGTAAATTGAAGAAAAAAATAAGGCTGAGGGGAGCCAAATCGGGCATAATAACGGATTTGAAGAGAGCAAATATACTACTACTAATAATAGTTACAGCACATAATGATTGCGAACGTGAAAGGCTAGCTGCAAACTTCCTCTTTATCAAACTAGCTTTTATGAGAGTAAAAATCAAGCTAATTAACCCTAAACGCCGCTTATTTATCTAAAACTACAAATTAATTGGAACAAATGTTGTCGATATATAAAATATAGCAAACTACACGTGTAGTAAGAGTCTATGTTAGAATAACTTATCAAACAGCGATTGCACTGCCGGGGCTACACTGTACGATTGTACGCACAACTTGATGCGAGGACGTTCAACTCACATTTCTTCCTAATACACAGTAAATGTTGGTAGTATGTTCCGCGTATGAACTGCACGTCCTCTCGTCACGTTGCGTGTGCGGTTGCATATTGTGGCCTCGGCATAAGGCGAGCCAAAAACCGAACTTAAACCCAACGTGCCTCTCCAATAACCGTAACATGCCTCGTCTAACCCTGACATACCTAACATTCGCCACCAAAACCACCGCCGGTGTCAGTTACGTAAGCCAACAACCGAAACTCAGCAGTGGCGTCTTGTTGATGCGTGGGGCGACATTCTCGGCTGTTGCCATCGTCTACGTGCATTTGTTGACGCGCCGCGTGCTCTCCTCATGTCACGTCGCGTGCTCATGTCCAGGTCACTTCAACCTTATCTTGCCCAGCGACTGGCGGCGTATTCGGGTCACCTGTGTAAGATAAGATACCGCTATAGTTCGGAAAAATTTGTGGTGGACCGCAACTGTGAAATTGCAGATTTAGTTACGAATGCTGCTAGGGTTATAAACTTATAATATATCAGTGCAGAAGGGTAACTTTGTAGTGATGCATTGGCTGCATTGATAGCGGATACTGATACCGTATACTGATGTCGGTGTATAACAGTAACCTAGCAGCGATGCATGGTATGGATAACGAAAACTACTGTTAGGCCTATCACTAAACTTAGGCAGAATAATGTCGAATAACAGACACACACCTGTTCCCAATACAGCCGTGCTTCTGTTCACGCTACAGCCGGCTGTAATCATGCATGTTATCCCTCAGTTATGATACACAGAGAACCTCCATGGTGGCTTCATTGCATTGAGAGGAAGCTCTACTTTGTGCACATACTATAAATATGCCATATCCTTGCTCTCTTTGGAGCGCCGTGTTGCACTATGAGTCGGAGACTTAAAGTACAACTTTAATAAATTCGGAGAGGATGCCGGAATCCCACTATACGTATAATAACCTTATATCGGGTGCTTAAAAAGCACTCTCGTAAGAAGAGCGTTGTAGAAATGACTACGTATATAGGGTCCCTTGCCGGGTGAAGGGTTGATGCACAGGTTGTTGGTTGGTTGACAGGTTGGTGAGTCTCTCTGTCTCCACATGAACTATAGAGGGGGGTTCTTACTGCAGGTAGTCTTCTGACGCCGTCACAGCTTCTTACGCCGTCACCCAAATTTAAGGGCTGCCCAAAATGCCGCTAGTGACGTGACGCTTGCTAACAGTCAGCAGATATGGCCGCTAAGATTTTAACTAGTAGTTGGGTAGCCGCACGGCTGTGTTTGCAGGGACAAAACTAAAAGCTGGAACGCTTCGTACTGTGTACGGGGAACAACGGACTGTAGTGTGATCCCGGCTGCGCTATCGTCGTTCACAACCGCTCTGTGTGCTTGTTTGTGTACGCAGATCGTGTGCGTGCGAGCGCCGTTCAAGTTGGCGCGCCGCACTGCTCGCTGTATCGCTGATTAAGTTAGGTAAGGTTAGGTTTTTTCGGGTCAGACGAATTAGCACCCTGCATAACTTCGGGTAGGTTAGGTGAGGGCAGGTCTAGTTTTTCTAACCATCCGTTTTTTTCAATTTCGGGTGTGTCAATTTTTGGTTAGTGGTGAGTCTGGGTTAGGTAACGTTAGGTAAGGTTAGAAAGGTTAGGTTCGGTTAAGTTGGGTTAGGTTATTAAGTTTGGTAAGGAGGTTAGGTTAGGTAAGGGTTGGTTAGGTTAGGCTAGGTTAGGTTAGCTTAGATAGTGTTTATTTCAGTGGTGGCGCGCGCAGGAAGCTTAACGTGAACGTAAAGGGGTCGTGAACGACGATAGTGCATCCCGGCTTTAGATTAGAGAGATTAATTTCCTAACGGCAAAAGTGCTGTTACTTTGCATTTTTTTTATAACAATTCTAAGAATTGAGAACTTCTATCTTTAAAATCTAGGCATGCATTGAAGAAGTCTGAAGTACATCTTAGCAGTAGCATAGATACTGAACTAAATTTCCATCTCTGATTGTCCTATGAGCTCCCTGGTGCATAAATTGAGTGGGAGATCAAGGAGTTTCTAATAGAGAGGAGCGCACCCTCTCTATTTATCCTACGGGAGCGTTGTGAGTAAAATTTTCCCTTAAACTGGCTGAGTGGCTTATCCAATCAGAGAGCGGCATTGCCTCACGCAGCCTATATAGTAGGAAGGAGTCCTGAGCTCAAATCTTTATAGCTATTAACCATCGACAAAATTCCGAGCGGATGGAAGTATGTAAAGGAAACTTGTATCCTGTAGACCATCTGATGTTGAAAGTAACAGGGTGAGCACTGGGATATAAGTTTTCAGACACGATTGTCTGTTCAAAAATATTGAAGAACTGCCTGTCTGTATCTTCCTTAATTAATTATATGTGCTGACCACTGCCATTTCAGCCACTTCAGCCACTTTAAGGACTCCAAACGCCACCTTCGATCACGTGACAAAACCATGTGTTTACTCGCCCAGAGAGTGCTTGGGCTTGCTCCTCCCACTAGAAGCTCCTTGTGGGAGATCAACGTACCCAGAAGAAGAAGATAGAAAAATAAAGTTTTCTTGGAGCAGTTATTTTTGGCGTGATTTAGTGACTGCGTGGGCCACTATTGCTCTTAAATGTTTTCTTAACGGAAAAGTTTTGTAAATTTTTGGCGCTTGCGGATCTTGGTTCCAATTTTTTCTTTACGTACCGACTCTTCCGAATGTTTTCTAAAGTTCGTTAATTTAATATGTTAGTAATCAAAAAGAATTACGCACTAGTTCTATGCGACATATTTGACACTATATAACAACTCACTTGGTTTTTCCTAACATCGCAGATTGTTGAAATATAGTATTCTAGATTTTGTAACTCGTTTTGTCTTTATACCGACGCTCTTAATTCAACTGTGTATACTTTAGAATTAAAAACATGACATAATTTCAGGTACTCCTCGCACATAGCTGCGGAGACAAGTGCACGTAGCTACTTGCCGTGCATGCGTACCTTGTGAGTTCAAAGCATGCATGATATAAGTATGCGTACATCACGAGCTTAAGTTATGGTAAACACTCTCGTCTCACTCGTATTTCACGTGCCTAACGACTAAGTAACGAGTTTGTTCGGACGTGGCCGTCAGACTTGCCGCAGTGTGGCGCCATTGGCACGTCTGTGACATGTCGGACGCTTGTGAAGTCGTGCTGTGCGGATTTTTCTGTTACGCAGCACGCCTTCAGCAGCGTGACGTGTGCAGCACTGATGTACGCCAAGTGGGCCAAGACTAGCCATTGACATTAGATGTACTAAACGAACACGTCGCAAGCACTTGCTCCTCAGGTGGTCTTCGTTGCAATGTCTGGCATAGACGCGACACGAGGCCATTGCCCGAGCGCTTTCTGCGAACAATTCGCTATTGCCATAACTGCGAACTTCGACCCCTCTTGAGAACTCAATAGTTTTTTTTTCTTTTATACGTGCAGAGTTTACAGTGCTCCTGCTCTGTTTCGTGTCGGCCTCATCGCCGTCAACAGTTTCTTTTCTGTGTGCCTGCACTAAATTTATTGTTGTCCCTCACTTGCTAGTTCCTAATTGGAAATTTATAGACATCGGCTGTCTACGAGTAAATAGTGAGCGGTAGCGGATAACATCGGATAAATGCCTATAAATTTCCGATTGGGAATTAATTTATAGACATATATCTGCTGTCTACGAGTAGATAGTGAGCGACAGCGGATAACATCGGATAAACGCCTATAAATTTCCGATTGGGAATTAATTTATAGACATTTATCGGCTGTCTACGAGTAAATAGTGAGCGGCAGCGGATAACATCGGATAAATGCCTATAAATTTCCGATCGGGAATTCAGAGCTTCACTCTCGTCGAAATTGAGAACGACGACCACAGATGCCAACTTAAGCAGTCCTTTCTAAAATGACGGCAATTCTAAAGCAAAGTTTTAGACGCAGCGCATGTACAGTGTTGTACACACAACCTTCCCTCTGTCCCCTCTAAAATGATGGCGTGATGTTGAAGCATCAGACAGTCCACAGCAGACCTAGCGTAATAGTGTCGCTATTGAGCCCACCGGCAGTGCACTTTGTGCTTCAGTTACCCACTCAGACTTCGTTAGTGTCGTTCGCTTTACGCATCTGAATGGCTGCTGCCACTCGTTCGCTGCTGCCGTGCTTGTCCTTACAGCATCTGAGCTTGAATTATGTTTGCGTGTTCAGGTGTCGAATGCCGATGACACACGATGTACTTGCACGCTCAACCTGGGGAGCGGATGTGAAGCTAGCACGTCGTTCATGCTACTGTGTATACAAGGTGTCGCAAATATAGATGGCATAACTTAAGGACTGTGTCACCAGTGGGTAAATAAAATGACAATAGTTCCTATGAACGTATGTCCGGAAATGCTTGGTTTCCGAGTTATAGGCCTTAAGCATGTGCTAACAAGAATACCATTACCATGTGGTGGTAGGTACCTAACTTGCTAATTAGCGTAACTATATCACTTAAGTCGTTGCAGAAGAACCAACCCATCATCAGTAGGTACCGTACCAGGTGCTCGCGCAGTTCACTTCTGTACATGTCCGTGATTTGTGTGCACGGCTAGTCAACATGCACCTACCACTATAACGGTCGTCCACCGCAGTGCACGCGAGAAACAAGGCAGAAGTCCTACTCGCTTGGTAACAAAAAGCGAGCTAATAGGTTGTGTGGTGCGAATACAGTATGGTGAGCTGGGCGAGCACCTGCTAGTGATGATGGGTTGATACTTCTGCTAGCACTGAAGTGATAGTTACGCTAATTAGCAGGCTAGGTGCCACCTGTGGGAGATGAAGGTATTCTTACTAGCACATGTTAAGGCCTATAACTCGAAAACCAAGCATTTTCGGACATACGTTCATAGGAAGTATTTTCATTATTTACCCATTGGGAACACAGTCCTGAAGTTATGTCATCTATATTTGAAACACCCTGTAAAAATATGCTAGGGACTTTTACTACATGTGTTTGGGGACGACCTGCGAGCAATATATCTTCGCTCATCTAACTTACGGTGCGATTGCGGGCCTGGAAATTACGGCTAGGGAATGAGACGAACCCGTTTTGTGCGTGTGCGGACATGTCTAGTAAACCAGTTTTTTTTAAGCTCGTTAAAGAGCCAAGAGTAGGTACGCTTGGGCTCCATCATTAGAGATGTTCTTATGAAGGTAGGTAATTTTCACCATCGGGTAAAGGGTAATGAACACACGAGCAGAGGACGGGTTGCGTTATTGTAACAAGCAAAACAGTGCGCATGTTGGGTAGTATCTCGATCCACCCGTTCTCTCAGTGGGTAGACTATAGATATCTATGAAACATTTCAATACGGTATGTGATATCACATGAATTTTCGATAGTAAGAACGGCATTGCGCATCTCAGCACTTCTTATTACCCATTACAGTACCTCGGTCTGTTGCTGCTCTAAAGTGTCTCACATATTTAGAGAGCTGTCTGTGTGTACTGGTATTTCCGATAAGGTTGCGGAGTCGGTTGAACAAAGTCAGGCTCCGACTCCTGGCTTCACTCATTCTCTGACTCCGACTGCTAGACTCCCAAAAATGCCCAATCCTTGTCTTCGACTCTTTTTCTTAAAACATAGGCCCATTTCCAAAAACACCGTCGCCTTGTTCTAGCCAATTTCCGTTTCCGATCCCGACTCCGACTGACAACCCTGATTGCTGTTATTTCATGTACAAGCGAACTTTTTTAATTAGCTAGACCTACGCAATTTTTCCAAGTTTTATTTAATTCATGCCCTTCTTGTAAGGAGAATACTGCAATTCTTGGTGTAGTGCTAGATGAATAATTAAGTTCTCTCTTATTTTTGTACGAGAACTGTCGACAGACAAAACTATAATTATCGCGGATGCTACAGCATCTGCATAGCACAGCCTTACACCACACGACTACTGTGTGACTGTCTTTGAGCCAAGACTCTCCAGACCCAACCATGACTGAGCCCCGTACAGACAAGGCGGACACACACTGCTGCATCCTACACATCCTCGCTTTCGTTCCACTATACGTTGAGCTGACAATCCTGGAATGTGTCAGTAGGTTACCAGGTTTCGATTTTGCGGTTCCGGACATGCTGTTATTTATTTCTTTTGATGTGCAGTGAAATTTCACCTGAAATGAGCTGGAGGTTTGCTCTGTCATTGTGTACGTGTCGTGAGCTCGTCACCTCGTGGCTTCTATACGCGGACGCAAACACGCAAGAATTGCACGTCATTCCAGATTCAGAAAATAATTTTTCACTATTCGGAATTACTTTGAGGCTCTTTATTTTAGATATTCCAGGGGTTTGCTCTGTAAATTTATTTTAAGGCTTCACTGTTGCAGAATTTCATTTTGATTCTTTAATTTTTTAATGTTAACTTTGGTGTTACAAGTTTGAAATTACTTTGGAACTGTTTTTCTTTGTAATTTTTTATAATGCTGTAATTCTGTAAATTACTCTGAGTTGGTGTTATGAATTACTGTGATGCTGTTTTCAATTTGCAATTTCCAGTGATGCTCCGTTTTTTAGGTAAATTTTTTCTAATTAAAGTTACCGTGAAGACTTGCGTTTTACTTTCGAACTTGTTTCAGGTATTTTTTTTATATACCTAGAAAGTTATTCTAATATTCAATTCGTTATTGATAACTTTATAGTTAATAGTTGGTTCTTATGAACTCACTTCACCGCTTCTTTTTCTTATCTATCTAAAATTTGTCGCCGCGTGTCATGTTCCGTATTAAATTTCCCGTTCTATCTGATATTCGGCGCGCGATCGATATGCCTCTCGGCTGACTCGCCGCGCCACCTCTTCACTTCATCATCGAGAATTTTATGGGCGCCTTTTAAAAGTGAAATATGGCCGGTATGCGGCGTATATTATGGCGGTGTCTGCGTGACTGGCTGCGCCTGATATGCCTGCCCAGCTCTGCAATCAAAATTTTGTTGAGTTTTTTTTTTTTTATTCTTCATCGTCGTAGAGCACGTACCAGATTCTCTTATAGCTAGGAATAAACCATATATAATAATACTGTATGGGGTGCATTGGTTTGGCCAGGAAAGTTGAGCCTTCGAGGCTCGACTCTCCGGAACTTCACACAGGGGCGTTAGCTTTCCCACTGCATGCTGGTGGATGATGTTGCAAGTGTTAGAAGCAACCCGATTACGTTCATCAGGCTGAAAACTTCTTCTTACGGAACAACTTAGAGTTAATGCACTTCCCTAGGGTAACCGATTAAGAATCAGCGCTGGAAACTTGGCTGAGCGTGTCAAAGCGAGAGGGGCCGTGCACAAGCGTCTCCAGTTCCTGACAACTCAAGTCTCGGAGTGTTAATATAAACAATTAAGGGGAAAATATAATTTTTCCATGCGGTCGGAAACTACCCCCAGAATTGGCAGTTATTTATTTTTCAAATTGGCCAGGCATTATTGTGACTGCATATATCTTCAGGGAATCTACCGTATCCTATCCAAAATACTGTTAAACTTTGTTATAATTTTATAACAGTGTTACCCTTGCAAAACCTTCATACGTGAACATAACGTTGACATGATACGTATCACTTTATGATGATGTACAAACCAATACATATTGATGTCATAGTTTTCTACATAATAGGCACACATTGGTGTTTATGATAGGGTATTATCGAAATACAGTTCCCAACCCGCAATGATATTTTTTGCTGTTTTTACCTCAATACATTTAATATTACCACTGTGGCATGAATTTGCTGCTGACAACTTGACATAAATACACTAACACACACTTGTGATGTGGTGCAGTGATTAGTCATTAGCTGCACTGCACGTTGTGCACTCGTGTACTTCATGATTCATTCTGATCACGTGGGTACGTTGTCGCCTTGAGGTGATGTGGTCCCTTCCTGTCCGTTGTTGCGTAGCTGGGGGCCGCCTGTCAGCCAAAGCCCTCATTCGCCCCGTTGATCTCGACTCTCCTGCGCAATTGATGGACAACAGGCCGTAGCTAAATGGATGTATCGTTTTTGAAAATATTGTCAAAATAACAAATATAAGAATAACTGTTATATTCAGTATAGCTATGATCGATGTTTTCAGTTAGAAATTCGTATCCAAAAACTGTACCTGCAGTCTTAAATTGACTGTCGCACCCGAACACCAAAAGTGACCGCAGTTTTACAGTTGCCTGGGGTCACCAGTTGCAAACGGCTAGACTTTTCAAGAGGAAATGATCGTTCATAACGTGGTTATTTACTGCCATTTGAGAGATCACAGTATTTAGTTAAATTGCATTTGTGAAGACTGAGTCTAGTTTGATTAATACAAATGGTGAATAGTAATAAAACGACAGTAATACGATAATTCATGTTGATAATAATGCATAATCAGTAATGCATGATATTACATTAATACGTGATTTAGCACTGCTAAAACAAGCCAGTTTCAGCACATCCTGCCTTCATTTGAAGATGTAATGATGCAAGAGTCATATATTACCTTCTGAGCCATGGATGATCTTATAGCATTTTTGTCTGCATTTCTCGCAAAAGTAAGAAAATTGAATTCTTGAGCGCTCATGTAAGCGCTAATTAAGAGGCCGCTGTCTATGATATACAACACCAAAAACTCTCCATGATACCATACTCTCAGAAATAGGCTATCGAACTACTGCATGGTAGCGTTATTAATCACAAAATAACGTTTTTGGCAGTACCTACCTACGGAGTCGGATGCCTGCCTCTCCCAGGAATCGGAATAAAATTTGTATCGATGAATCAATAGAATTAACGAATTCGAGTTGAATTCGTAAGAACTTTGGAAGCTTTATGTGAAAGGAGTCGGTGTCGTAGTCAGGCTCTCATTTGTTCGACTCCACAACCTCTGTTACCATCACAGCAATGGGTCTACCCGCAGGCTTACCGATACTTTGTAAGGCATTGTATTACCTACTATAGTCATAGTAAGCCCAAAAAGATCATAGCAACAATATACTGTAGATACAGGCTTTTTATGAGAAAATAATAATACATCCCACTATATATTAAATCACAGTTTGTTTAATTGTTGGTCTCTCTCCGTATCGATTTGCAGGATTAGAGAGGGGTTGATTATGCTGCTGAAAAGCGAAAGGGACCGATGTCTTGACCAGTTTTTTATATCCACTTGCTGAACTGAAGTACTACCTTTTAAAAGGTACCTAAATGCCAACTTACCCAAACAAAGATTTCTCTGTGTGTATGCGGTTCTTAAAGTTTATGAAGTCGTAGCTCACTCATAGAATTAATTTTAGGTCCATCATAGACATAATTATAAGAAAAGTGTTCTATAATTACGAGTCTGTGGACTTTCCAGCCCCGGGCCACTCCCTGATCACGTGTTATTATCCCATCACCTGCGCCTCAGGAAAACAGGTCACAACGTATCATTGCTAGGCGGGTCACACTCATCAGGAGCACAAGTGTGTCGTGAAGTACAAGGCCGTGTTATAGTGGCCCCAATTTTCTGTACGGACGAGCGCATTGAAATTTGGACGTGCCTGAGTGTAAGTTTTGCCCCTATATAGCAGGATATTTGGCCGCCCTAGATGCTGTTTTACGTATTTAGTTCCTCGGGCGGCCAAGGATTCTGGTAGGGTAGCTAGTGAGCATGTGGGCAAACCCAGATGCAGCCCTGAGCAACTCCCAAGACCCCCAAACGCTGCTAATGTTAAAATAGCTAGTAAAAATTTTCACGGCTGACTTGGGCGCCTGCAACCCGCATAGCCAAAACAGATCCTGACAGTGATTTTCTTGTCGACCCATGTCCACCCCGAATGCATGGTGCTTTCGTTCTAAGGGTCAACGTTTATAGCACAACGCAGTGAAGTTGTTATGCAAATAGGAGTATTTAATTTTATTTGTGTTATTAATTTGCCTTTGTGACTACACGAGATTAATTTAGTAGCTCCACAGGTAGCGCTGGTAGAAAATAAAATATGGCATTATGGAAGTAACGCACATTTAGAAATGAACTTCATGCTGTTGAAAAATAGTACTAGGTGAATGTATAAAATAGTATATTTTACTGGCGCAGTACCACCTAGGGGGGTTCGAAACGCTCGCGGAACTCCTGAAAATATTTAAGATACATTCAAGTTTTCTTGCGTTCGTGCAAATGTAGGTATCGCTCTGCCAGGTGTGGTGCTCTTCTTCGCGAATTCATTCCAACAACTTTGACGTAAGTTGATGTACTTTGATAGGCAAATGAGCAATTACTCATTTGAACATCACCATGAAGCGTTTCGTATCGAAGTCAGTAAAAGTTCGTTACTATCAATTTTCCCGCACCTTGCTGTCTGTGTTGTGAGTGGCCATTGCGTTAGATTCGAATGAATAGGAAACGAATTCTAGCCCTTTTGTTTGACGGCTGTCACGAGACTAATGATTCATAGTAGATTGATATTAACGAAAAATGTGGGCCACCATATCAGCATTTCATCATTTGTTATGACCTGATTTGTGCAGTATATATATAACGATCGGATACCAGCTATCATATCAATCATCTAACATTGGTTCAGTAATGACGCTGCGAGAGAAATTTTCCGCGAATTTTTTGAATTGCCCTCGTTTTTCAGGATGCACAATCCATGCATGGCTCACAGTACTAAATATCTTATCTATAATTAAAACTATAATAAACGCTGTCGTGTATTCATATGTTTTTATATTTATGTGTTTATTTGCTTGTATCTTTCGTGTCACGCTAGTAACGAGATAGGCGTGGAATAGGCCAGGTTGCACATTTTGTAATTTTGTTGCGTTGTCATGGACATCGATGAGCGAAAAGTAGTCCAGGTTGCAGAAGATGGCCAAAGTTGGAACTTTGATCCTTGTAAATGAATGCACTTTTTGCTCAGCCAACATTAAAATCTAAACAATGAAAGTATTCACAGCTTCGCTAAGCGCTACCATGGAGTCGATTTTTATTACATTCTCCGTGTACACTTTTATTTTACAGTGAAGCTATATTATTTGGTCTTAGTTTACGACGTACAAATTCCGTAGATAATCAATGAAGCACAAGATAACAGGATAAGCGATTTTTCGCGATGCAGCAGAGGCCGAATTATTTTTTCCAGCTTGCTGTCTTCCTTCCACGAAAGAATTTTCGCACATGAGCAAAAATATCGATGTGCTGAAGGCATATCATACAATTTATAGGATGCGCTGCAAGGAATTGAATTAAATTCAGCGATGTTTCACTGTCCACTAATATCAACCGATTTTATTTCGCGTTTCCAGCTTAGTAGAAGGAAGGAAAGAAGGAGTGTGCTGCTTAGATGAATAAAACGAGAGAGCACTCATCGCTTATGAAAATTTGAGTTGGCCGTTGTATCTTATTCTTCCGAAGCTTAGTATAGTAACGAAAGTATGATCAATGAAAAAGGGTCATACCAATTGACAGCGAGGATATCGCCGTGCTCATAATCATCTATATAAGATAGGAAGAATTCAAATAGAAGTCGACACGAGCTAATTAAAATTTGACGTTTCGGGAGTTTTATCCCATTTTCAAAAACCTAATTAATTCTTGAGGATATCTAACAATAAAAATTCTTTTATATTTAAGAGGACCTAAAATGTGGTGGTGCNGTCCTTATATAAGCGTCGAGCGGCACGGGAAGCGGAGGAAAACGAGCGAGTGCAGTCGGAGTAAAAAGCGTCAGCCATGGTTGTGACGAGTGGTACAGCTGTAGTCATCATATAGGGCGGGAAAGGAACATGTACAGTCATGAGGGAAAAAGTCGTGTCGACTTCTTCTAGCTCGTGTCGACTTCTATTTGAATTTTTGTTATTTACCATAAGATAGGAAGAAATTCGAGCATTGAAGATTTAATAAGACTATATCAATGAGATATGCGCCTGAGCTCATTGGCCTTTGCACGGTGCTTTTTGAGGTAGCTTCATGAGAGTTCATTTCTCATAGTCATTTTCGGTAAAAGAGACACTGCTGAGTGGCCTGTGCCATCACATCAGCCACTTATTCTACCACAAGCAAGATGGCTGAACCTGCTGGCAAAACATCGTTCAGGAGTCAGAACGAGACCGATAATTAAGCAGCGTCATAACTTGAATACCGATTGCTATTTACGTCGGGTGCGCCGAAGACTTGAACTTTTAGTCGTGTGGCCTGTATTCGCGAAGACGACTGGAAAGTAGCATCAGTCTATTGTTTTTGAAACTAGGAATATTAACATGCATCTAAGCCTCGACAGTAGCTACTTTTATTTAAAAAAAAATACTTGTCTCCCTATATTTGGTACTTTAAAATCTGACAAAACGTGCTCCAAATCTACGAATCAAGCTGCAGAAAATGGAATACTTGAGATAAATTTTTATGGCCCAGTGGGTGACGGGGAATCTAGTATGATAAAATTTAGGGATATTTGAGACGAGATTTACTTTGTCTTGTCATCATATTCTTGTGCCCGTAAATTTGTTAAGTACAACGTATCTAGTCACCGTAGGAATTTCATGATGCATCCCATTTAACCATTAAGGTGCATTGAGACTACATGAATGTGAGCCACTTCATAAAGGTTCCTTCCTCAGGCTGTTCGCTTTAGTGATTAGAGCGTAGCCTATGCACCATTTTGTTCTTTACCGTGACACATAACATTATTATTTTATTTTTTGTTAACTTCGGGTACGTTCTGGAAACCACTTTACTGCACGAAGGTGATGAGCCTCTGATCAATGCAAAACTTATGGAGATTTCATGGTAATTTCCGCTGTTCATGTAAACATGAGCGCAGCTGGGCAGTGGCGTTCGTTTTGATGCGCTGTCGTATAAATTTAATGTTGGATTGAAGCTTTCCAGCCATCGTGAAGAAGTACTTACGTTCTGTCCACGGAGCAATGCTTTAAAGTTGGAAAAACGCGATTTAAATATTGCTCTGTGTAGTAGTACATGTAGTAGAAACTTTACTAGCGCTTCAGTGGCACATCTGCCTATACCGTTATCGTGCCGAACTATTCCTGTGTTTAACCACAGGCTCGTGCGCCGCTAGGGCGCGGAACTTGTCTCATTTTATAGTGCAAAGTAGTAAGGAGAACATTATTATCTTTATTAATGTTACATATAGTTATGTAATTCACAAAGAAAAGGGCAGAGCCGTAGTTGACGATAGCAATTATCGTAAAGTATTCATTACAGTTTGTGGTAGAGGTTACATCTGGTAAGGAAAGTTTTGAGGGCATTTCTGTTAATTTGGCCACGAACTCATTGCTCGCAATGTCAACAT
Organism: Parhyale hawaiensis; assembly: GCA_001587735.2. Taxonomy (NCBI): domain Eukaryota; kingdom Metazoa; phylum Arthropoda; class Malacostraca; order Amphipoda; family Hyalidae; genus Parhyale; species Parhyale hawaiensis. The sequence goes on from LQNS02277602.1 coordinate 7,604,432, forward strand.
GACCAGGTTCCGTGTAGAGGCCCAGCTCTTCATGCTGAATTCCCTATTTCATTGCATACCTATGTTTGAGAGGTGTATATACTATGTAAATGAATAAATGTACGGCGAGGGATTCCCATTAACTTTACTCCTACCACCGACTGCTTCACCTGCTCTTCACACGACTAAGTTTTCAATATTCTATAGTTAAGGCAAAAGAAAACCTCTTTAGGTGTAGGCTATCCAATGTATACGAGGTAATAAATTGAAAATAAAATATTATTTTAGCACTGAAACTGCGGCTCAAACTGACGCCCTTCCTGTCACTAAGGAAAGGCTTTTACTAAGCGAAATATATATAAATAGAGAGCTCTCTGAGAGCGCATACCTCCGCCAAGCAGGGCAACAGTAACGAAAAAAATAAAATTGGTTCTGAAACCCTGATTTTCTTTGAATCAACACTAATATCTATTCATTTATGCCTTTCGGTAGAATTAACCGTTTCTGTAATTTTCGTAGAGATCTGTCTATAACTTTTTGAGTTATGCTCTGAACAAACATATCAAACATAAAAAACGCTCAAATCGACCACCGATCATCACCAAAATTTAATCATTTGTGTTTTTTAACTTTACTAACAAGTCCTTTAAATATAAAATCCATCCATAAATTTTGGAGTTATTGTGCTTACAAGCAAAAAATCAAACTCAGCGACGAAAACACGAACGAACAAACAGAGCATTACAAAATTTGATCATTCACACTTCGTAATATTGATACGTAACAACTCATATAAACTTCATGAAAATCCGTACATAAAATTTTGAGTTATGCCACTAGAAAAAACAGGCCGACAAACGAACGAAGGAACGGATTTTGACAAAATGTTAATCATCTGTTACTGTTAACATGCCTAACAATCTTTGTAAATTTTGTAAAGATCCGTTCATAACTTTTTGAGTAATCTTGGTGACAGATAAACACACAAATGGACAAAGAGACAGTCAAACACGACAAAACCAGGTAGTAATTATAACGGGAGAACCAGACATACGAAGAAAAAGAATGCTTGTGAAATGACGGTTTTTCGGACCAAGCTGCCACAGCGATCGCTGCTCGTTTTCCGCATATTATTTTTTTTAGTATATGTATATGACATATAAGATGCAGTCAGGAAGTCTTAGCACTTCGTTGTGTAAGACAAGAATATATATAGCACTTCAGTATTGATAATACAATAATTTTATATACCAATGCTCATCGTGTGCTGCGGCTGCTTGGTCCAAAAAAACGTCATTTTACGAGCGTTCTTTTTCTTCGTATGTCTGCCTGGTTCTTCCGTTATTACGTATCACTCCAGGACAAAAACATAACCTCCTTGGTGGAGGAAAATATGTCTTGCAGAATACGGTACCACAGCAGCAGAGCCGCTCGCGTTTTTCCTTGTTTAGTCACAAATTATCCTAATTTCATCTTTTTTGCGCAGGCTCTGCAGTCCGGTCAGTGGCGTCCTCCTCGGCCGCGAGCGTGCCTGTGCCTCTCGGCCCTGGATTAGCTGCAGACAAAACTACCCTTCCCCTGCCGCTTTGGTGGCCTCTACTTTTGCTGCCAAGTTGGATTTTGTGTCTGCCTCTGCACTCATCATTTACAACCTGGTTTTGAAGAGGTCACTCGGTTCTTCGTGTATGCCAAATGTAGCGCAACGTTTTGTAGGTTTTTCTTACTGTTTATTGCTTCAGTCAAACATTTGTTGTTGTTGACGAACGTATCTGCAACATAAAGAATACCGCGTTTGATTGTATGACTTTACTGCAACCGCTGTTATTTACGTAAACTTACGCTTTACTACACTGTAGCAAACTTTTTACGTGTCAATATTCTGAAGCAAATTTCCTTATTTTTGCCATCGTGTCTCAGGACCATCGCGCTTTTCCCTATTTTTGAAAAACGTGCCAATAAAAGGGAAACAAACTTCACTATTTCGCCACTTTATATTGGTGCAACCATTCTTCTCGACGCGATCGTGTCTTAAAGAAATAAAAATATAATAATTTCTTCATATTCTAGTTTTGCTTGCATATATGAAAGGTCATTATATCATCTTCTCATTGTGTTGTGTACGATCGTGCCACTGTTTGAAGGAGAGCTGATAGTCACCTACATGGTTGTATTGCAAGGACAATAATAATAGTATAAGGTATAATAATCGTGATAAGTGTTAGTTGTATAACACTACAATTTTTTCTATTTTGTTACGGTCACGAATAGTTGCTAGATTGCACCCAGTCGTGCTAGAAAAAGAGAATGGTTAATATGGTAATGTTAAAAAAGTCTGTGAAAAAGTATTCAACCGTGTATGGTAATGTGCTAGAATTATGAGAAAGTGTCAAACTCTGCCAAGAGGTATTACAGAAAGGGAAATGGTAGCAACGCGGCAATCTACCTTCTCTTATCAAAGTCGATTTCGTCTTGAGGAGTTACGGACAACAGGTGTTAAAATAGCTAGTCTGTGAGAGTAGATTGTCTGGTTGGTGAACTTGCCAAACCTTGCAACTCTTTTACCGTTTTTATAAATGTTTACAAACTTTCTAGTTTCTACAGATGTCGAGGCAGAAAGTATTCTTAGCGTCTTCCTCTAGCTAAACTTCACTTTTAGGTATTGTCTACAATTTCTTTGTAGATACTTTTTGTGTTGATTTTTTAGTGAAATTGTAAAATATCGTTAGTGGAGCTTGGGCCAATAGATCTGGCGCCATCGACTCACCAAAGAATATCTTAGCTTATATTTTTTCTAGTTTCTGCGTAGAGTTTTTGAGACTCAAAAATATTATTTTCTCAGCTTCTGCTTCATAGCTATGCCAAATTTTTTACTGCCTTCTTAGCCAACCAGTTTTGATTCATTTACCGGTATCTTTTTTAACAAAAAACTATTCTATATACTGGACTGTTGTTCTGTCAATTGTACCGTCAATCACTTCGTGTTCGAAATTTCCAATTTTTTAAACCCAAAATAGCCCCAGCTCTGCAAGATGAAGGTAACTCTCAAGAGTCCATTTGTCACCCTATCGGGGTCTGATTTCATATTAAATAAATTACGCGATGTGCGAAAAGAGTCTTTAAACGCTTATAACAAAGTGGTTGTCTATCCCGCCTCTGAAATGCATGAACGTTATCGCGAAATAGGCATTTTGCATGGGTATCGTGCCAATTATTCCTTCTCGCAGGTAATCATTTCCCTCTTCAAAGTTACCAACGAAACTATAAACTGTTGGTCACACTTTATTCCCGCCCTCTATTTCTTGTGGAAATTGACCTGTTTGTACGCTACGCAACCCATATTCAACGATCCTTACATTCTGCCCCTTGCCTGCTACCTCCTATCCTGTTTCGCGTATCCTATGGCAAGTGTTATGGCTCACGCTTTTTCCTGCATGTCTCCGTTAGCAAATCAGATCTGCTTTTTCTTCGATTACTCTGCTCTGGGTTTCTACTCCTGGGGTGCTGCTATTTTGTACTATGCTTATATTTTCCCTGAGAGTTTACTGTACACGTGGTTTTCTTCCTTCTTCTTGCCGGTAGCCGCCTTCAATGCCGTAATCTCAACTTTTCTTGCTTGCTGCTCTCGTCTAAAAGAAGCATCCCGATTTGCCACCACCTTCCGGCTCTGCTCATTTCTTATGCCTTACCTATGGGTATCGATCCCCCTGGTGATCAGACTCTGCACCTGCGATCCGTTGACTGATTCCTGCTCCGAAACTTCCTTCTACCATCTCGCCCAGTTCGGGCTGGTCCTCGCCGCCGCATTTGCCTACGCATCGCACATCCCGGAAAGATTTTTCCCGGGCCGGTTTGACTTCATTGGCCATTCGCATAACCTCCTGCACGTTTTTGGCATCTCGGCGACGTATATGCAAATGTGTGGTGGGTTCATCGATCTCGCCCAGAGAAGGGTACGTCTCGCTGGGTTGGGATGGACTGTCAACCCCTTGTGGACGCTTGTGGCCACGCCGCTGATCCTCATCATCAGCGTGACTATCATAACGCTGTGTGTGCGGCATCTCGATGCCATCCCTCCCTTCCGCAGCTGCTGCAGGCGATTCAATTCTTACGCCGTACCTTCTAGTTCGGCAAATAAATACAGTACCAAAAAATACCGATAGCCTTTTATAAAATGCGCAAGTTAGTTTCTAACCCTACTTACTTCTTTATGGTCACTGGATGTTTCTGCCTGTAAAATACTAGCAGGAATTAGTTTTTTGCAGTACAGTAGCTATCATGAAGAATAGACTATATAGGTACGTATGTACTCCTAATGAGTGACTTAGCTCACCTTGTCTTTCTCTGAGTGGTAACACATTCGAACGCTATGCCCATTACCATGGGAGATAGGGTTAAGTTCTAGATTATTTGTCTCGAGTGCAAATCATAAAAGCGTACAGACAGTTCCCTCTTTTTTTTTTTTTAATTATTACTTTACTGAATTTCTCTGCAGATGATAGTGCTTCGTTTTCTCTCAAATTCATTTTCAGCTTAACATTTCCTTTTAATTCCAACGTGGCGTTGAGAATTTCCCTAAAGACTCTTGCCGACTTTCTTCCATCTTTTTGCTTTTGTTTTGTATACGGAATAGCTCTGCACTCTTTGCACTTCCCAAGCCGTAATATACCATACAACTGAAGTGTTTCTGGATAGATTTAGATATTTAAATTTATTTTTTACACGTCACCCCGCGTAGCATCATTGCGTTTGCAAGCCTTGTCACACTTACATTTCTGTTCTTTTTGTAAGTATATGATCGTACATATTTCCCACTTGTGCACAATAAAGAAATATAATCTCTTTTGGTCCCTCCTTGTTCGTTTTCTACTAATATATTTGCCTCATCTGTTAGTAAGTACGTACTCTGCTCAGAAGACGTTAGCATTCCTAAACAATTCTGCTTGTCTGAACTGCAAATTGTGGAGAAATTGTCTGTTGTAGTTTTAAAGGTACCTATAATGAAAGAGTCGTCGGAAACAAGGGCAGTTAGTCTTAAGGAAGTACAATATTAATAGAGGATGGCCGAAGACAACAGCAGTAAGTTGTAAGGAAATGAAAGAATATATCATATATGGGAGAAATGGTTCGAAGTGAAAGAAAGTAACCATAAGTTGAATGATGTTCATACTTCACTAGCCCATTATATTAATTATGCTTGAAGTTTGTTAAATTTTCTTGTTGCAGTTTTATTCCTAATGATGGAGATTTTATCAATAGTAAGTTATATGTTATATACGCTTTGTTTATTGCTATACAGACATGGTGCATTGTTGTATTACCCTGAATTGTCGCTTTATGTATTATGTTCACCTAAGACTCTATAAATATATATATATATCCTCAATGCAATATATATATATATATATATATATATATATGTCGCCTGTATCGCACATTTTTTTAACAATACCTTCACAAATAATATATTGTGTTGACTAAAAATTCCGGTCACTTTTTGTCCAAATTACACTACAAGAAAATAGCAGACTGCAATATTTTCACTTTTTATGAGCAGTCATAACACACGTGAAAATGTTAATCCTGCCCCACATTCGCTATGCATGTTCACTGTATAGGGTCTTGTGCCAAAAGTTACTACTGGCCTGCCTTTATGACGTCACTACACCCGTGACTATGCATTTTACAGCGTTAACGAATACCTCTTACATTTTTTGTTGAGGTAGCCTATATGTTTCATGTCACTTTTGTTTTTTAGATCGTACTGTATAGTACCTATGTACCTATATGTCATAGTTTTATAATAGTTATTTAAATGATTTTATTCGTTATGCTTAAGCAGATGCATTTGCGAATTGATTAATGAAATGTGATCTATCAATTTTTAATGAACCGCATGAACTTCACCGCGATTTTAAAGAAAAATATCTTATAACCGACATATTTCTATGCCGTGCTTAACTGTTTGTTTTTAAACATTCATGGCTCGAGCGAAAACTAGACAACTGTGTGAGTTTACCAGCCGTATTTCTGCTCGCCAACCAACCCATGTCCCGCTTTACAGTAAAAAATTCCACTCTTAAAACATGCTATTTGAAGCCCAGCTTACGAACACGCTTAACACAGGAAACGTTCCTAAGGTAACAGCCTGAAGGAAAGAAAACTTACTTGGTAAATGTTGTCTGGATGCTGTGCCTTTCACTTTGAAGTACAACGGTCTGAAGTTTCAAAACCTCAATACTAAACGGGATGGAAATTACTGCTTATCATCTATAGTAGATTTACAATTATGGATAATGTTCACAATTGATTCGTTATATGCTATGTCGGAGAGTGCGAATAGAAAGTTGAAATAGGCATAAAGTTCCAAAGTTTATTTTTCTTTTGTTGCAAGTACTGAATGAACATAATGGCATTTGTTAGGAAAGCGATACACGTTTGACATGATATCGTTTTGGTTTGATGCAAGTTGTTCTTCTAGCGGGACCTGATTTAATGCGTTATTTTTCTCTTACCGTTGCCAAAAATTTTCTGTGATAGTTACACGCCATTGCTTCACGGGATCAGTAAATTTTAATAATTCAAAAATCTTATGCTAAATGATGTTTAAACTAAGTTAGTCAGGTCTGTATACCAGGGAGTAGTGAAAAGTTCGAGTTTTAGGGCAGCAGTAAGTCCAGAACATTGACCGCACAGAAATCCTATGAAGATTCGTTATGTAGCTACACTGTGTAATCATGATATTGTTTTACGGATCTTCTGCTAACGGCTTCACTCCCTCCAGTCCAATTTCGTACAACGGCCATCGGGACAGACGTTTCTTGCCGTGAAAACGACTTTGGCTAAGGTTGCCGAAAGCTCGGCCAAATAATGAACAATGTCCAGGAGCTGCATTATTCTGGGAATCTTAAAAATACACTTGTGTATTCTTAGTGGAATTTTTGGTGCTTCTAACTCTAGCCTCAATGCAAGAGCTATCGTCCAGAATATCACTTTGAAGAAACTTCTCATGAACTTGCTCCTCACATTCAGAAGGCGGTTGAATCAGAGAGCTGCTTCAGGCGTGCGATTTATCCTCCAAAACACAGCTTACTTTATAGAACGCATTTCAAGCAATGCTATTCCTCCGACAACCTAAAGCTTCGGTTTTCGTTGATCCCGATCCTGTTTAAGCTATACCGCTGCGCCACAGATAAGGGTTAGTTCTCTTGCTATATTCCTATCGCATAGGATGAAGACCCCTGTTAATCAGGGGGCGCAGCTTGAGTCAGATAAGACTAATCCTATAGCGTAAGAATAACATATAATTTCGTGCAGAAAATACATTGTAATCAATAAAGTTGCCACTCGGCGATACTTAATCTGAAGTCGCTGCAGAAAGCCGTTGTCTATAAGAGATAGCATCGCGTAACGCCGGTTATTTGCCTAAGATTTTGTGATTGGGATGCAGCACTGAAGGAAGTTTTTGCACCCTCTCGTTGATTCTAACAAACGTATCTCCGTGTGTTGTGCTCCAGTTGGAAACGCTTCCGTTCCACTTTGCTCTTGACATACCCTATAACTGTTTCTCTTGCTATTCCATTTTCCTCTTTGAAAAGTCATTTGCTAGCTATGTTTAAGGAGACTACTCATTCATTCATTCATTCTCTGTGTTACTAGACACGTGCTATTGCAAGATTGTGTGTTGTGTATCTGTATTTTAAGAGCCCATTGTGTAATGTGGAATGTTTCTGTAGACATGCCTGGAGAAAACTCTAAAAAGCAGCTCTATTATGCACATACGTTTGCGATTGGAACACTAGTTAGTTAGTTTATCTTTCACCGTCCCTTTTTGAGCTTACATTACATCGGTCCTCTCTGGAAAATCGTAGGCAATTATCCGATATTTAATAAGGCATCATCGGATAATATCTGATTATTACTGTTGTTTGCCCATTGGGGAGTAACACTACATGAAACGTGACCAAGTGGTTCCCGCAGGCCTTAAACGGTTGAGATATACTCGACTTTTCTTGTTGAGTAGTTGGCTCCTCTGCTTGGCCGTGACTGCCAGTTTGGATTGTCAATCCCTCCGATTGGATGGCATGGGCTGTGACGTCACGTACAGCTTTGTTTGTTTGTTACGTGGGAGTACACTGATTTGTGTGCAGCCTGTCACCCTTTTAACCCGCTGCCGCATATTGTTCATTTTTCTGGACATTACTAACAGTGGTATTATTATAAGAAATAAAGGTATACGTTCTTCATTAATAGAGTGAACAGTATCTTTTCCTCGCTAAAATTTACTTCGGTCACAGTTTTTTTACGCTGCATGTGGTTGCAGGCCCTCTGCGAAACTTGAACAAACGCCACAAGATATTAGGAGACCGGAAGCCTCTGCGGAGGCTTTCTGTTTTTCGTATCAGGAAGCAAACCTTGCCTTCGGGTATATTTCATGTGCCCACTTCGAGGGAGATAATTTAATCTGTTTAGATTTAGCTTGACAGGGCATAAGAATTTAGAGTTCAATCCGCCACTTTGGATTGAATCCTAGGTGGTAATCGAAAGCCGATTACGTTTAAACCAGTCCTTCCTAATCTCTCTATGCCTGGAACCCTTAGAAAGCGTTTAATAGCCACAGAATGTTGTCGCAACGTCCCCAAATTCATAGCTACTTACGTAATATGATGGCAAAGAATTAGACACTAAATTGTGCATCAAATTTATTTTACTAAATTTTGCTAAATTTCGTTATCCAAGATGTACACCGAAAAGTCATCTCGTACCCCAGGGGGTGCGGCACCCTGTCCGCCTCTGGATTGGAACCATCGCTTTAGATGCCGGAGACTCAATCTTGTAAATTGAAACTTTATCATTTTTTGGTACCTAATTCAAATTCTAAGAACCAAATTTTAAGCCGCTCCGATGAGTTTTTTTTATTGGTTACGCAACTTTTGCTTTCCTTGTGTACATCTCAGTAACTTTTGATGTTCTTCTGCGCTTCTCGGTAATTTTTGCTGTTCGTGTGTGCATCCCAGCAACTTCTGTTGTTTGTGGACGCATCTCTTCAAAGTTGTTCTTGTGTGCAGCGCGAGGGGTAGTACTTTTTGTGTGTGCCGCCGACAATACATACCAAAACGACAATAAGCTATTGCTATAATGGTGTTACATATTAATTAAATATCTTGTGGCTTAGTCCTACTTTGTATATTAAATATATTGGGCATGATTTAATGTATAGCGTAACAGTTTAAGTAGTAAATTAGAAAATGACTAATTGAATTTTTTATGGCAGGCTCTGAACATCATCGACATAATGGGAAATTTACTTCAAATCTTTAAATAATGCGAATGTGTCACCATTGATAAACGTAGTTAATGGCTTTAGAATGTTTCTCGTTCGCTAGAAAGCTTCTGATCTCATTAATTCTCCTAAAAGTAAATAAAAAATGTAATAGTATTATAAATATCTACGTCTAGCTTCGAGGTCATACCGCATCGGCGAGTACCTATGCGAATAAAATCGTGACCATAGCTAAATATAAGCATTGGCTAGGCCCCATTTTGGAATAATATGATAGAGATCTGTGATTGGTTATGGTTGAATCGACTTATAAATGTTCATGGTAGGATCTGTGAATGGTCATAATGAGTCTGTGCTTGGTCATGGCCATTGTTAAATCTATGGATGGTCATGGTGGAAATCTATTCATGGTCATGGTTGATGATATGAATGGTCATTGTTGAATGTATGCATTGCCATAGTCATGGTATAATCCATTAATGGTTATGGCTGAACGACTTGAGCCTATGCGTGGTCATGTTTGACTCTATGAGTGACCATGGTAATGTTTTGTGAATTGTCATGTTTGCAACTAGAAGTGTTCACGGTCGTCGAATCAGAAAGTTAATGGTTATGGCTGAAGTGAGGACAGGTGATAGCCAATATGTTGATTATATTTTTTTGCAAAGTATAAAGTACCGTTAGTGATAATAGTTCTCACGATTGACTCTTGCTGTAGTGTTAGTCAAATGTAGAACATTAATTTTTATCCACCTGAGGCTCGAATATAGAATGACAATAAATGTGGATGTTTTATACACAAAAACTCTCAGTATTGTCGATCTTCCAGACAAGTTGCAATGGTGAGAAACACGATACTTGCCTTACTTATATAGACCTTGAAGATTTTTATAGTCACCTGGTAGTTTAGATTTTGGAACTTCCCTCTTCAGGCTTTGCATTTGACTTCATTAGAGCAGCGCTACATACATATATATTGATTGTATAACGCTTGCAGGATTTACCTGGGACATCTTTCTTTGATGTCATAGAACATTCTAGTTATATCACACCAGCAATGCATTTATTGAAAAAGTATCTGGGTGAGGTTCTGCATGTTTCTCATTACTATGAATTGTATATAGCTACTTGATATGCGGTATTGCGCAAATTGTTCATGTGATAATTCATATGATGCTTTCATTTTCCTGTGCCGAAAACCTTGTATGTTTAAATTTTTTGTTTTAAAATGAAATTTTGTTTATTCTCTTTGGATTTCTGTATTGGAAAAGATCACTCTGCTCGCTTAATCGATCTCGGTTCATTACTCATATTAACATGGAACTGGGAGCTGGCGAGCCTCGGGATTAAATATGCAGTGAAACTCCTGAACAACGAAAGATCTGTGACCGAAAATCCCTCTGAACGATATTCCTGAGCTGCGGAATTTTTTGAATGATGAAGCTGTCTTTGCGTCATTCCGCGGTCGTCCGCCAAGATAACACTTGGGCTACCTACGTTTTGTGTCAAAAAATTGGCGTCAGCAGCACTGCACTCTCATGAAAATTTAATGAAATGATATATTTAAACTATTTTATACATTGTATAAAACTTTTAGAATTTTGTGGGCTGTTTTCTCAAAGAAATTAAGATTTAAACAGGGAAGTAGAAAAGTGTCGAAATCATTTACAGTTACAACTTTTGTCTACAAAAGAATGACTGATACAATGAGTACAGTTGTGCATTTAGTGAAAAAATAGCCTATACATGTTAAAATTGTTCTGAGGAAAAGCGGTTGTAATCCTTTACGGGGTGAGTCACTGGAGTGCTTTCTTAAACGTACTGTTCAGTGTTGTGCAGTACATTAAATAATAGTATTGTGCAGCTGAACAATTTCTTATAATTTATCAACCTTGCTTACAATAAAATGGCCTTCTACTGTTAGCGTTCCTGCTGCTTCTCCTACTCGTTAGAACGTATCTTGGCTACTACGTTATCGTGAAAAATTTTGCAAATGGTGTTCATCACACACGGGTGTATTTTTTGCTGAAAAGTGGATTTTCTTCTGAAAATAAGATTTTACCTAATTAGCAATTCAATCAAGTAGTGTCAATTGTTACGTTCGTGTGTTTCCGCTGTCTACTGTGTACGATTTATTATCACTCAAAGTTTACTTAATATTGAATTAACAAAAATTGTAGCTGCGAAATATCAGTTTTACTCACAGTTCACACTAATCATCTTCCCTAATTACGAGTTTAAATGAGTGATACTAATAGTTGTTACGTGAGCAGTACTTCTAAACAGTGTCTATAATAGGTAGCCTAAATACAGTAGACTATCGACTCTTGGAAAAAAATTCATGAAAAATTCTTAACTGAGGGTATAAAACACTATTAATGCCTTACCGAAAAATAGCGAATGAGTCTAGAAATCGGATAACTTAAATTATGAAATTAATTTCGTTGTTTAGGAGCTACACTGTAGTTTGTCGTTATTTTATGTGTAACATGATTATGTATCAGGTGTTATATACTGTATTGGCTCTTTCATTTTAGTCAAACGCCGTTGATACAAGATTTTAGTTTCTATTATTCCATAAAAATTTGTTGTTACTGCTACGTTTGGAGTAATGTGATAGAGTTTGAATCTATGGTTTCCTGTATTTTTATCGATGCATGGTACTGATGTAGTATTTAGTCTGATGAAATGATCGCTGTATTTTCTCTTTGTCCCTCTGAGGCTCTTTAGTGCATAAACCCTTAGCACCTAAGTGCGTGAATTATCAACACTTGTGTGCATAAACTCTTTGAAATTTGAACTTGGGTGCATAAATTGTCACCATTTAAAGATCATAGGCAAAGTGCAAAACTTTCAGGCTTCTTCGCACATTCAGTGTCTTGTTAATGCAACTTAATCGTGACTAAACGTTCTGCATTAGATGACGCCAGAAGTAATAAATACAGTAAATCAAATCTTGGTACTTTCGAGAAACGATTTAGCCTGTTAGAGAATATATTTTCAAACAGTGCATGTCAAACTGGAAACTCTAAATATATATAACTTATTTGGACACCACACATCATGAGACATTTTGTTCGACTGAAACTAAGCACATTCTGCGGTACCTGACGCATTTTATCACGGAAGTAGTTGCGGGAAGTCAAATTTGTGGCTAGACAAACACGAAATCTAGCGAGATGTTAATAGTGCCCTAGATTCGATAGCTCTTGCCCGTGATCATCTTATGCGATTAACTTTAACTTATGCGAATATTCATTTTGAACCATTCTTCACTCTGAGTCAAATTGCAGTCATCCATTTGCGATTAACGTATAGAACTCTCTACCGTGGTAAATTGAATCCTCTAAATTAAAGTTTCTGGCCTGTTAAGGTTAGTCGGATTTGTTGACCAAGCTCAAAGTGGGTGAATCGCACCCGCCTTTGGTACTTCGAGAAGTTCATCTGGCAACGCGCAAATACTAAATTTAACTGAAGAGCATTATGCCGAGGCCACATATGCATTCGCGCGAACAACTTGAAGCGAGGATGGGCAGCTCATTTGTCGTCCTGAAATGTATTTCAACTCGGTAGCATAGATACGGGAGAAGAAACGACAAGCGAGCTGCACATCCTGGCATCGCGTTGTTCTTCCTGATGGGTAGTGCTGTCCCGGTATTAGTCTTCTTAAGAATGTGCTTTAAAAAAACCACTTCACAGCTCTTAGTCGTTAAGGCAGTTACATGCAGAGTTGACTGAATGTGCATAACATAGAAAAATATTTTATCCTCATGCTGTGGATTTTGTCAGCATTTATGCACCGGAGCTATTCAGTGTCAAACTCCTGGACTTCTATTGATGTTATGAATGATGTAATGCGTGTTTTTTGTTCTGTGTTGGAACTGCATGAGAGAAATTTATAAAGTCAAGTAAAGAACCTTGTGGTTGCTTTATTGTCCCATTTCCTTAGTCTAGATTTCTTTCGCTCATCAGTAACTTTGCTGTTCTTTCAAAAAATAGTTGAACCCTTTCGCTAGCCCTCAAGGGCATATTCAGGCGGGCCACAATGTGTATGGGCATCACGCACGTTAGGGTCCCGAGTGCCTTCTCCGCAGAGGATGTACATAGCATCTGGCCGCAGTTCCTGCTGACGAGGTTAGTTTTGTAAAGGTAGGTAGGTTCTCTATTTTCCTCTTTCTGTCCCGTGAGGTGGGCTGTCGATCGAGATTGCCGACCTGGCCCGCGGGACATCTCTGGTCTCTCTCGTGTGGAAGAACACAAAGGGGGCCGACCACTTGAGTGTCTCCTACTATACTTTGCGCCTTGTTTCCCTGCCCGTAGTAGCACACTTGGCCACCACGCCTACCCAAATGCGGTATTTGAATACTCCACAAGTAGTTTCTCTGTTAAAACGCCTGAGTTGTTTCGGCTACGGAGGTTAAAAAAAAATACATAATAATAAATCCCTTCCGCTATTGAGAGTTTCTTCAAATACCGCAATCATCTCTGCTGATAAACAAGGTGCGTCGTCTTATTCTCTATTTTGAAGCGTATGAAAACGTCGTCAGAAACTAATCCAAAGGTTCCCTCAATCTATATTATAATTCTGCCTGTCCCTCTGTTAGTTACTTAGTACGACCGTAATGCGTTCATCAGAATTAGATAGAGGGGAAAATTAAGGCTTCATTGACGTATCCTTGATATGACCTGAGAAGAGATGAAGAGCAGATGCACTAAAGTTCTAAGGAAGGCTGCTACTGCTCCAAAGTCTTTGGTAGAAGATTCCTAGCTTGACTTCGAACGTTTTTCACCCTTCGTATGCATGATACGGGTCCGCGGGCATCACAATTGAGGAACAATTCTTTTGTTCTGTAGAATTCTCACAGGTTCCTTCAGTATTAGATAGGGGAATTAGCATGATGCGGGTCGGAAATATCACTGAAAATTTTGCTTCTGTTTGGATTTTTCACAGGTTCCAGATAGTTTATATTATTCCACGAAATTAGTGCATCAATTTTTGGCCGCCCGTGGCTACTATTGTATAGTGGGGCCACTGTACTAGTCTACAGCATTGTTAATATCAACAGCCGCCCTGTCAGGAGCTGTGCAGCGCCCTCACTTAAGTAGACACGGTCCGCCGCTGGTATCCACCGAATCGGATTTAGATTTAGAGGCCCTGGGCCATATAATTTTCTTTGTAAAGCATTGTGACCTTATCTCGACATTTGCGAACGTATCTCGAGTATTACGATTTCATCCAGTCCACATCTCTCGTTAATGTCGGGAGTAACCTACATTAATACGTTTCTGAAAACCATCCCAATGGAAAAAATAAAGTATTTGATTTTATTCTCCATGCAAGTGTTTTGCGACAAAAATAGTCAGAATAGTTCCTGTAGTTTCCGTGAGAGGTTCGAAAAAAAAGTATTGCGAAAATATGTTATGATTTATGTGGCGCGCTACGAAGTAGGTACGAAAACACTCAACTGAAGTTTATGCTTTTTTTCTTGGTTTTCGGATCTGTATCCCAATAATTCACCCTGACGATAGTAAAACTCGTCTCCAGTAAATGTTTCTATACAATACATGAGAAGCTTACGAACTCATCAGATACTAGCGACTGTATCGCTAATTGGGCACCCGTGATTTTAATTTTTTACTTGTCTGGCTATGGCTGAATACGTTTATACGTCGTTGTTCAGCCGTGGGTCGGGCTAAAGAGCTGGGAAAATACAAATAACTTACCAGCTCTCTCAGCTCTCTGGTCCGGCTGGATGCGTTCAAGAACTATCACGGATAAAGAAAAGGTGGAATAGGTTCTGTTCACGATAATTTATATACAATTGTCGTAAAAGCTATCGCGAATAATATCTTTCTCGTAAATCGGGTATTCTAACTGAACATTCCTTCTAAACAGTAAAAGCTGGCCCACACGCTAGCCAAAAGAACGAGTTTCTTCAACTAATCGTCCGCACGCTTTATTGAGCCCCATAAATACAGCACTGAGTTTATCAAAACAGTACAGCTAACTAAGCCGTTAGTTCACTATGCTCAACAAGTGCCATAAGTTAAGTTTCAGATCTATCGCATCCATTGTTTTCAAGTTCATCATTCATTTTGCTCCGATTATTTGGATGTTGGTCTGGGGTTTGGAAAATTATCAGGTATTTAACAACGACCTAAGCAGAAGCAAATTAGATGCAATTGTAAGGCGGATGCTAGTAAAGAAATCGTAACGACTATCTATTTCGTAGTTTTCCAGTATGGAAAAGAAGTATCGACGCAACATTCAACATTGCTTGTACCAGTCCACAAGCATGCAGTACTGATGCTGTACATACATAACAGGCCATCTACTGGTATTAATAAATGTTACATGAGAAATAATGCCGTATATATAGTACAGAAGACCAGCCAATAAGAGGTTGTGGCTCTGGTTTCAAATCCTAGCGGTATCCTTCTGTACCCTTTGCGACATTTTATTAGTAGCATCTGGCCACACTAAAGACAAATGTATAAAGTCACTATAAACAAAGATTTTAGCATACAATAAGAGCGGAAAGTACGTGCAAATTTTTGTTCCAACTTCTGTCGTTCCCTGGCGGCGATTTTTCATCAACTCACTGTATTTTAACAAAATGTTTGAATATGGCGCCGCATAACGTGAGAGTTTAGTAAACTTCAAAACAATCAAACATACCATGTTTTGAATGCTCAGTAAAGTGATGAATAAATTAATATATAAGTCAAAGGCGAAAAAATGCTTAGTTTTAAGAATATTGCTGTTTAATTTAGTATTGGTTCTCAATAGTCACTACCACACAAATTTGTTCGCCTAAGCTGTGGTTGCGATACAGATCCAGTCCTAAGCTCTTATCCTTAGAGAATAAATGAATATATAAAAATATATATTGATTTATGGTTCCAAACATTAACTGCTACCGTTATTATTACTTTTTATTTTTTTGCAAATTTTGATTGCGACATGACACATGTAAGGGAGTTAATAGAATTCTATTAGAGCAGATTGAGCTCCTTGTGGTAAACGCTGGGCAGTTGAGCGACACGCTTATTCAAATTCTAAAAAATAAAGAGTAATTTCTTTCAAGATTAGTTGCTCCTTCTATTTCAATATATTTTCAAAGAAAACCGCATTACATAGCGTATAAATAATATTCGAGCTTTGTCTGAAATGCATTTAAGCCTGATCTTAGAACTAATGGGATTGAATTAACTAATAAACCTCCACGCTGAAAATGACACTAGCGCTACATGCGGCTCTTCTGGTGACCATAACACGACATGAACAAAACCTACTTCGGAGTTTTCTCTCTTCAATATTCAAAGCTCTTTGGTGTAAATAAAACAGTATGATCGCAGCAGTGTTGATGAGTGGTGTGAATTTCGTTTCTCTGCTATGAACACAGCACTTGCTCATCCTGCGGCGATGTTATGTTCATCCCCCAACTAACTTTGTATGTCGGATACGGGTAATGCATATATGTATTTGCTGTGTTAGGTAGTGATTGAAAAAGTTTGATGTAGGTCCTAGTTTGCGAAACTTGTGCATTGTTTTTGGCAGTTTTAAGACGCGTCCATATTTTGAAAACTTGTCCAATCAAAAAGTACCAACAATAAAAAGTGTTGAGAATTCCAGGTCCATTTTTGGCTAATATTCGTCTTAACCCCCACTTGAACTTCAGAATTATATTAATATATTTTGATTTGTTGAAAATTACTGATTCAGAATTGGCTATATAGGACTATGTCTTTAGTTGTGGAAATTCTGCAGTGTTTTGTCAATTTTTTGTCTTTTCAGCTTCTTAAGGGGGCTCTGACCACGGTCCTACGAATCACCCAAAGGAACCCAAAGGAACCGCAAGGAACCCAAAGGAACCCAAAGGAGACGAATCACCCAAAGGAAGTGAAAATCTGTTAACTAGTAGACAAGTTTTAAATTATGAAAACAAGC
>LQNS02277602.1:7669229-7685831 GCA_001587735.2 Parhyale hawaiensis
CTGTAACGATTTACACTTGTGAAGCAGGTATCAAGAGTTAAAGGCAGTATGATCCCCTGGGCTAAGTCCTAAGTCCTATACGGTGTCAAGTTCGCTTTTGGTGAGAAAAAGGGCGTGTTCCTTCGCCCTTGGCTTGTCACAAGCATAAATTTCGCTTTTTTTGTCAATTGTACTTGTCTCTGGTTGTCTGTCTGGCCTCTTTTTCCGCAGTCTTTCTCCCTCTTCTTCTGTAACCTCCCGGTGTTTCTATCCTCGCTAAGTTCATTGGGAATGCTTACTCGGTGTTGCTTCTTCCTCCTTTTACTACTCCTTTACCCGCTGTCAGCGCTCGTACCTACCCTGTATCACTTCATTCTACCTTGGTCCAAGTTTATTTTTTTCAACGTATCATTCTTGTCCAGCACTATAATTTCCATTCTTTTTTGTTGTCTTTGTTTTTCGCTGCTCTACAGCTACCTTCTCTACATTTAATTATTAACAGTGAATCTCTCCCTATACATCGCTTTTTATTTCTTCCTGTTACCGTTGTTTTTATGCTAAGCCTAAGGCATGTAACCGTCATAAACCAACCTCCCCTACCTTGTATCCTCTGCCGATCAAGCACAGTATTGCGATGCGCTCCCAGCCCCAATGGATGTTGCAATTATTTGGACGCGGGTTACAGTGCCGCAGTAAACACTTGTCTCATCATTCGAAACCTCAAAAATTACTAGATTGTAACCCAGAATATCTTGCTCTTGACTCATGTTTCATTTCCTATTGCGTACAATGAAGCTTATTACACTGTTTGATGGATGGCGTGGAACTTTCGAAGTACTATCGTGGAATTTGCTACGATGCGCTTTTTCAGTTTGATGTGGTTCCGACGAGGTTGTGATCGCAACACATCTACTGTTAGCTGGCTTTGTTTCGCCGGCACTTTTGTGTCTCATGCCTGACTCGTGGCTCTCACCATCCTTGGCTAATACTAGTTGTTCGTTAACAATGCTTTTTACTCCATAGCTTGCTGCTTGGATTTAATCCTTAATTTCAAGAGTGATATCATGGCCTAGAAGGCCCAAAATACATATGAAAACTTAATTTTTACAGGACGATAGTTTCATACGGTAAATGAAAATGCTTCTCAATAACCCATCTTTGTTTCGGCATTAGCAGTACGCAGAAAATGCCCAATAGTTTTCACTATGGCAAATACTTTCAATTTTCTCAGAGAAAAAGACGATTCGTTGCTTCCGAGGTATCGCTATCTACTCTGAATGACGGTCATATACCCAGCGGAAGTAGCCACCATACTTATGTACCGTATATCAGCTGACACGATTACATCGACCTAACACCTTTTTGAGTTTTGATGCATTATTTACCCTTTCAAGTGACATACTGTTCATATTTTTTATTTTGGAATTGCACTATTTATCATTGCCATTGCTAAGTATGGTATAGCGTCTAACATTTTACTATGGTAATTATTCATCCTTGCCTCAGACATAAAGGTCAAGCTTTCCCTAATTAGCTTTCAATTGTCTCGTATTTTAGTGACACTGGAAAGCACTTTACGTACTTACTTGTCTCATCTCAATGTAATATATATAGATTTTTTAGCCCTACATGGTATGCATTGTCAGAGATTGCAGATATACGAGGGTCGTTCCAAAAGTAATTTCTCCTATTTTTTAACTCAAAAAGTTTAACAGCTACGAAGACGGAGTTGCACCATTAAAATGAGCAACCTTATGTGCTCCTGAATTAATTTTTAATGTAATCACTATTCTCAATGCACTCTTGTCAGCGACGATCGAGAGCCTTGATGCCGTGGTCGTAGAAGTCTGCGCCTACCGAGGCGGTCAATTTTTGCACGGCTGTGATTACGGCGTTGTTGTCGGGGAACGCTGCCCGCATAATGCGCAGAGCCCCGAAGAAAGTGGAAGTCTGACGGTATCAGGTCGGGATTATACGGTTGGTGAGACAGCACCTTCCTGCCGAACTTAGTCACAGATTCCGTGGTCATCAAACTTGTGTGTGGCCTGGCGCTGTGGTGCTGTAAGCGGAATGTTACCCTTTTCTCTGTCCTTACACGGCAATCCGGGCCTTCAGCTTGGTCAACGTTTGAACGTAACGGTCAGAGTTGACAGTCGCCCATGGTTCCAAGAAATCCTGACGCCCTTCTTGTCCTAGAAAACAGTGCACCTCACTTTGCCTGCAGATGTCTGCGTGCTGAACTTCTTTGCTGGGGAGTGTGAGTGGGGCCATTTCATCGACTGCCGTTTGGACTCCGGCTCATAGTGGGGACATCACTTCACCGGTGATAATTCTGTCCAAGAATCCCTCACCGTCGGCTTCGTACCGATCCAACAAGCCCTGGCACATCTCGTCGCTGGTCCTTTTGTTCCTGCCGGAGCATTCGTAGAACCCACCTAGCCCACACTCGGCTGTTTCCAAAAGATGACCTCGTTTCCCGTGTACTGACTCCCACATTTAACTCGACACCAATGTCGTTCACCGTCATCGATCTGTGCGGATGAGCTGATCGAGGTGCACTTTGTTTTCCGGGTTGGTGGCCGTGCATGGGCATCCGCAACGCACTTGTCATTCGCATATGTCGCCACTCTGAAATCAATGAACTTCTCCGCTAACTGTGCTGACATCAACATCAACTGCAGCGGCTTCGTAAACGTTCACCAGACGCCGGTGAATGTTATGTTGTTTAGTTCATTTTCTTCTGCATGAACAATCCCTCAAGAATACTGTATAATCTGGCGGGCCCCATCCCCGTCAGAATATATATAGGTATGTACGGGCCTCACGAACTCAAGGGCTGACCCGTGTGCCTTTTCCGCCAAAGATGTTGCAGCTGGCCTCTGCTTCTGCTGACTAGGTTAGTTTGTAAGGCTAGGTAGGTTCACTATACTACCTCTTTAGCTCCATGAGGTCGGCCGCCGATCAAGCTGGCCGATCTATTCCGCTGGGATCCAACCTTCTACCGTGTGGAGGGCAACGGAAGGGGCCGTCCACACGCGTGTCTTTCTCCTGTCTTCTCGTTTCCTTTTTCGGCTCATTGAGATGCTTTGCGCTTTGTTTCCCTGCTCAAAGTAGCGCACGTGGGCGAATCGAGACAAGTAATGTGTGCTAGAACACTGGGTCATGCGTGGTGTTCGCCCCCACGACGGCCGTACCGAGCCTCACCCCTTGAATCACACTTCATTGTGGTTGCGGTGGTAAGCCTAGGAAAATACTACTACGACTACCGGTACTTCAGCGTGGAGGAAGTCAATGACGCATCTCTGCCTCTCACGCACGTCCATGACAGGGATTTCTTTCTTAGAATGTCACATCGTCAATATCTGCAACAGACAGAGAGATGAAGCTTTCAGGTTATGTGTGTATAAGTTCACTCATCATACCAATAGAATTTGCAATCCTTTCGATCCCTTCGGGCGGAATAAAAATATAGGAGGCATTACTTTTGAAACGACCCTCGTAGTATGAAAAATAGCTGACAGAATTGTCCTCCAATTACCGTACTTTCTTTACTTGATGATTCTCTGGACGAGGTCCAGGCGGTGTTATTCACGCAATCGATGTCATGTAGGGTTAATAAAGTCTTTCTCAGTAATTTCTGAAGATTGGCGGCAGTTACCTATCTAAAATAAAAATTTAGTGCTTTCATCTTTTGTTGTAGTGTATCATGGTCTTTCCAAACTTTACAACTCTTTCTCTTCAATAATATTTTATGTGTGTTGTTATTGCTTTCCTGTTATTTTATCCTTGTTACCTAATTCATTTGGGTTTACTATGTTTTTATGTAACATGAGATTTTCTTCAAGGTTTATTTTGTCATGTTTGCCTTTTTTTGCCGTTGCCTCGTCTGTTTCGTTTTATTCCCGCTTGGCTGCTAGCGTATAATTTTTACAACACATTAAGTAAGTATATACTTACCATCCTGAAGATCTTGTTCTTCTTTTAAAATGTATATTCTACTAAGAAAAGGCTTGTTTATTTCTTGTAACACTGGAGGTTTTTAATGTACATGCTTCTTAATCCGCTTTTACTGGAGGGTTATAACCAGGGACTAACAATAACGGGAGGAACAGACAAGCATACAAAGAAAAAGAACGATCGAGGTCTGCGTCATAGTGGACCCACTATCGGGAAGTGTACTTGCTGTGCATTTACTGCTTTTATCATTGATAGTCATGAGCATATTTATTGGCACGGTGCAATAAAACCCACATATTGTTCTTAAAATCCTGTACAGGACGTTGGAATGAAAGTTAATTACATACAGTCATATGCATTCCCACCTGTTCTTTCTGATGCATTAATCGGATTCCCAAAAATATAAGTAATAGAGAAGTTATAAATTAACTCATTGACTGCGATTCCGAAACATGTGATGAGCAATAATTTATTTGTGCACCATGGTCCTTCAAGACTACCAATATCATTCTTGATAGTTGTTCCTTGAACATTCAAAAGTAAAGAAAATATCACTATCATCATCTTTCTCTGTATTCTATTGTCTCGAAGGACTTATTTCTATGTCAGAATGAATAAGGTTCTATAATCATAATTTATTTCAGGAGCGTACACCGTGGTAAAGTGTTAAATTTCAAAATTCACAGGTTCAAAATTATTGGCAACTATTTATAATGATCGATTGTATGACCGTCAGTCTCATGTACTTGATAGTCTATTGTTATAATCTCCCATTAACTTGAAGCACTCTCCAGCAGAAATGTTACTCCACTCATCCATACAAATTTCCTCTAATCAATGAATGAGATTCTTTTTTTCTCCATTATTCTGAACTTAAATATTCGCTGCAGTTTCTTGATTGGATTTAGGTCTGGGCTCTCGGAAGGCCACTCCAAAACAATATCATTGTTCTACAGTCATTCCCTAGTCAAATTAGCTGAATGCTTTGGGTCATTGTCCTGCATGTAGCACCAACATCGACCGAGTGACAGTTCCTTTGCTGATTTTTTCAAGTTTTCATTCAAATTTTCTTTATTCAATATACCCTTGACCTTCATAAGGCGTCCTGCTCCAGTAGCAGCAAAACATCAAACTCCCGCCACCGTAATTCACTGTTGGTACGGTTTTCTTCGGCAAAGAGGCTCTGCCAGATTTCCTCTAAACATGTGAAACACTATATGCCCAAAGAGCTCTATATTTGTTTTCTCCGACCATAAAACTTCCTTTCATAAAGCAATAATTTTCTCCATCTGACGTTTTGCAAACTCTATCCTTTCTTCAAGATGCACCAGTAATAGGGGTCTTTCTTGAACAATAAGCTTTCAACCCAGCTCTCTGCAAAACTCTGCCAACTGTGCGTCGGGATGCATTGCATCCAGGGTCACACTGAGCATCGACAATCACCTTTGCAGTGGCCCTTAGGTTTTGGTTGAAATATCTAACAATGTTTTGCTCTGCTCGCTCGGACAAAACCCTTTTTCTTCCACGTTCTCTCTTTCTTTTGATATGACCTTGTAGGGCATGCGTCTTTATAATAGCTCGAACAGTTGACTTTGGAACGTGTAGGTAACCTTTTGGAAATCTTTTCGTAGCTTTCCCCATTAACGTGATAAGCTACAACACGTTTCCTGAGGTCTTATCTGTATTCTTTAACCTTCACAATAATCTATTTCTATGAAAATGTACTGTAAATGTAACTATTATCTGGAAAGGAATAATACCAAAATTAGTATGAAAACATCGTTTGAATACAAAGTTCTAACAATAAATATATGTAAGAAGACTTCAAAGCAGAATTACACAGTGCACCCACCCTGAATTATGCTGAATAGACAAATATAATAAACCGTGTCAATAATTTTGAGCCTGCAATATTCACACTTCTCTTCACTACCCTCTTATTACAGCGATTTTCAAAATTCTTATTGGTGCATTGGAAAGAACCGGTGGAAATACAAATGGCTGTATGTAAGTGACTTTCATTCCAACCTGCTGCACATGTTTTTAAAAACAATATGTATGTGTTATTGCACTGTCCCAATATGCTCATGACTGTATTACTATCTATTCTTCTCTATCTTGAACTTCTAGTTAGTGCTCTATATAATTCTGTATAGTATAATAGGTATTGTATGCTTACCTTGCCTAGTGAGACAGAGGAAATAATTTGACGGTTAACTACTTTAAAATAAAATTTTTTGTAGTGTACACAATGTTATGTTGACAATGACGCTACATACAAAATTTTCGGACGAGTGATAATAAACATAAATTATCAGTAATTTTACTTCTCAAATTCATAGTTTTGTTCATTTTTCTTATTATCTCTGCCAAAGCGGTTATAGTCAGCCCACCTGCCAACTTCACATCAAACACAAGATATCCTGCACAGACAAGTGCGGCTTGTTTCACCTTGGCAAGACATTACTACCCTCCGTCGCCTGCTGCCAAAACTCACTATGCATAAACTTTTAGTTATTATTTATAACTGGAAAAAATCGTCACATGCCTCATATTTCAGACTTATCCTTGATGTAGATATATTATGCTCTGTATTTGAACTAATTGTGGTCTTTGTAAATTCTTCTAGTGAGGCAGAAATTAGAAAATAAAGAAATGAACATGTAAATATGACCCGGGGGGCTCCATAAGATTATCCTACCCATCTTTGCGTTTGGACTTCGGAATGGCCTTCCTGTTGTGCTCCTATGGAATGGCTTTCCTGTTGTGCTCCTATGGAATGGCCTTCCTGTTGTGCTCCTATGGAATGGCCTTCCTGTTGTGCTCCTATGGAATGGCGTTCCTGTTGTGCTCCTATGGAATGGCCTTCCTGTTGTGCTCCTATGGAATGGCCTTCCTGTTGTGCTCCTATGGAATGGCCTTCCTGTGGTGCTCACTATACTTCTTTCTTTGTACTCTGCTGTTTTTCTTCTTCTTTCAGCTGCTGTGGATGGGTTCCAATTATGCTTGACGCACTATGTTCTTTCTTTCTCGTTTTTAGATTGCAATGTCTGCTGTGGGCAGGAAGGCCTAAGTAGTATTTCACAATAAGAAAATAAATTAAATAATGTAAACTTAACTATAATAAAAATACACAACGGCTTGTATAAAGTGTTAACCTTTGCGGGTTTTCTTAAATGGAAGTACAGTACAAACTTATTTTTTGGGAGGCACTGCTTAAACAATAATCAGATAAGGAATGGACACTTTTGTTATAGTGTGATATTTTATAATTTTATTACAGTTGCGGCGAAGAAATCCCCGGCTGCAGCTGCGGCCGCATCACGACCAGCGAATCTCCGTGGTGCTGTCCCCCGACGTGGTGGTAACTCGGCCCATAATGTGGCGGCTAAGGTGGACAGAGGCCCAGGCCGCGTTAGGGTGCCTGGCCCACGCAACACGTTGGCGCAGGTTGGCTTCAGATGCTTGTTATAGCCCTGGTTTTGACTTGTAGGTACCTGAATCTACGGTATAGCCATTAAGGGTACCTAGGTGTGCATCAGTGGCAAATTGTTAGCGAGGTGTTTTAATTTGGTTAGCCTCAACTTGTCCAAAATTTTAGTCCTGCATGCTGGATTCAGCATTTTACCTCGAGTTTCAAGGATTAATGGCGAACTAACCACTCTTAAGCGCACCGACAAGTCAAGGCTTCGGACAGAATTTATTTTTTATTTTAAACTCCAACGACAGTAGCGAATTCAGAGTTAGGCACTGCTGCTCCGGACATTTTGTAGCTGATCGGATAGAATATCCAAGTGGAAGTGGGTCCCTCAAAGATGCCAGACCCAAAGGGTACTCCTTGCATCACGTGGTTTAATCTCATCCAAGTTTCGTAAGATGTCCCATCCTACAAACGAGTGAAACGACCAGGTTATAAATCACGAGCTAGTCAGGGTGGTATAAATATTCATGTCGCGTAATAAATCTGATCCATAATAGAATTAGAATTGGAGGATCTGGAAAGATTCTGAATTGTCGGTTGATAAAGCACTTGGGATAGATATTGGTATAGGTCTGATTTGCATGCTCCTAGGGGGTTGGTAGCTATGTACATTTTTTCTAGTATGGGAATTACCTAATTTCTGAACTATTTCCGAACAAACAGTTATATTTGATAGGTGAAAATAATAATAATCACATCAAATGATAACTGTTTGTTCGGTAATAGAGTTAGTCCGGCAATTTGGTAATTCCCCTAACTACCTACTTGAAGGCGTGGCATTGAAGAGACTAGGGCCTCGATATAAGTGGTTTTGAATAGCTTTAGAACATCTTCTTTTGAATGCTAGGACTAGGAGGGACTAAAACATTACGTACATTTTATGCTTCATCTCTGTCTATAATTGAAAATAAGGCCAGGGCTTGGAACTAAATTGCTGAGACATGTAATACTGTAGTTATTTTCTATTTGATTTCAAGAATAAAAGTTGTGCTGAGTCAATTTTGTGGAATATCAATAGGTCATCTCACTAATTTAGTTGAACTCGATATAAGTGAAATCATTCCTCTTGATACTATTCTCATGCAAATCCACTGTTAGGCTTGGCGTATCAGTACTAAACATTTAACTTTGTCCTACTTAGGTTGTCTTGTTTCACTGCTTGGGTTCTTGTTGCTATCGTATACATATGAGAGTCTTTGGGTAATGAACGGCTCAGTCTGCACTTCCGGAGTAAACATCCGTTTCCTTTGAACTGGCGATCAATGAGCCCTCATAGACGTCCTAAGAGGGTTTTACGTCCCAGTGAAGCTTTAAGTTTCGTACAAATACATAGTACAATTGTTGAAGCCGGTTACGGTGTCGTATGGTCAATAATCCATTAACACACACTATTCAGTTGTATTACATCATGGTTACCTATTATCAGTGCTGTGTCTTCTAGTAGTAAAAGTTTAATTTGGGCGTTTGTGAGTTCTTCGTTAAGTCACGTCTGTCACGATCAATCATGAATTTTGGTAAGAATAGCACAGCTGTCTATTGCACAATCTCCTTTTGATTGATGGTTGAAGACTCAACTTCGTTGCATGCTCAGGGCGGCTTCGGGTTGAAGCAGAGGCGCGGTGCTGCCAGCGGCACCAGCCCCAACACCGGTCAGCTGCACAAAGGGCGCAGTGCTTCTGCATCTTCTGCAGTGACTGCTGCTCTCAAAGGTGTTGATAGTAAGCTCGCCCAGGTGAGTTCTTCTCCCGGTTTTAAATCTTCTCGGTTTATTAAGAATTATGAAGCCGTCAGTGCAGGTCATCTAGTACCTGATCTCTCCCATCGGCGCATTACCCCCTCGTTTCTTATCAGGGATTACGAAAAACGGTTGCCCAAACCGAATGGTTTGAACCAAATTAAAAACATGGTTTAAACCAACCAAAAAAACCATGGTGTTATTGGTTTTTGTTCAACTTTTTTGGTTTTTATTCATAAACTTTGCAAAATGAACAGTTTTACTTCTAGAAGTATAAAAGTTTGGTCACAGAACTGAAAGGATGAGTTAATTTGTTTCTTTTCAGGAATCCGTTTGAGTGTTACGACAATTAGGGTCAACTATTGCTGATGTTTATTAAAAACCTGTAACTTACTGAATTTTGTGTAGATGCATGTCTAATTATATTCTAGCAAGATAGAAGCTACTGAAAATTTGAAGTAGTAGTTACATAGTTGCAATTAGATAACTAGTGAGCTCATGAGAAGCATGTAGGCATTAAGCTTCTAGCAATTTCACTTTCTTCAGTTCATTACTCTACTCTTAATTAGCTAGTAGGTAGCTTTTTCTATCAAAATGTCTTTGTATATTGGAGTGTTCCTAAGTTTTTCAGAGGATTTTATAGCTATTGCACTTTGCCAATTAGCTAGAAACTTGCTATTTCTGTCAAATTGTATTTGTAATTTTGTTTTAAGGCTTTTCTATGGATTTTGTGCTGCATTTCTGCAGCTTGCATATTAAATGTAGCCATAGCAAGTACAGGTACTCTGCTAACTGCTTGTTCATAACCCCTTTATCTTAAAATGATTCTTCTACAACAGGAACTTTACGTGAAGTGACTAAGATTGTTGATGATTAGCTAGCTTCCTGTGTCTACACAGCAGAAAACCCTTTTAATGTTGGATAAAATTCCTAAAACACTGGGGGAAACAATAAAATATTTAAAAAAACAAACAAAAAAAAAAAAAACATGAATTTTTTGTTTTAGCAAAAAACATAGATTTTGGCTTTTGGTTGAAAAAAAAACATGGTTTTTGCAAACCCTGGTTGGAACCGAACCCTTCACGCTCTATTAAATAAGTTAGCTTGAACACGATCACGAGGTGTCTGGAATCAGCCCACCATATTCAACCGACGGGCTTACGTCTCTGATTAATCCAAAGTAGACCACCGAGCTGGGTACATGTCACCCCCTACCATATAAGGTGCTTGGCGCCTCGCCTCATAGACAAGGCGCAGCTTGGCAACTAGCTACCTACTGGCTTGAACCCTAGGATTGCTAGAGCAAAGCAGCTGCATCGGTGCCCGGCAGCAGCTTCAGAGCGGTACCACCGTATGCACGTCCGTGTACTCTGACTCCACGTACAACCCGTAGCATCGTAACAAGGCATCATCGCGTCCTACCTATCAACCCCAAAGAGTGAACTGCTATACATCTAATAGATTAGATTAAATAGGCGGCAGTAAACGAACCAACAGGCCCTTTCTCAAAGAGACACCGAAACTTACGCTCCGGCCCTCTATGAGCTATTGCCATTTAGTTGGATATAAAAGACTGGGGAAAAGAGAAGTGAGAAGAATCTCAGCAAAAGTAAAGTACCCTTGAGCCATATCAAAGCAGTACCAAACGGAGTAGCGGACCCATTATTGGGTTCGCCGATGAATGTAGGCCGACGGATGCTCATCATTTGCCCTCACGGCCCCCAGCTGACTCCCCTAGCGTGGCTTATTAAAACGAGACCTCGAACCGTATTTAAGCTCTCACGTCGAACTAACCACCGTCTTCCATCTACTCTGTTGCGCATGAATACCGGGCTACCTAGCCCACCGTTAGCTATGCTCCAGCATCGCCGAGTGCGTCTATAAACGCCCTCACGACGGTACTCTGACCGTAACAAGTACAAGTCTTGCCGCAGTTCCTGGCGCGCTGGCGTACCATGCTCCGACTGTACGGCTTAATTTCCTTGCTATTGCATTTGGAGAATTTTGGGCCTTGTATTGACCCGCCCTATAACACACGCCTCGGCACGATCACCATGAGTAAATCAAAGCTATCAAAGCAAGCTACCTCGAGAAAGTACGCATAGCCCCAGCGACAGAAGTAGCCTAAAGGTATGGCCTTGAATCACTAGACTCCTGCGCAGCAAATTTTAATCTACAACCCACAACAATGTCCCTTAGTAACACGCTATTCGAAATCTTGCTACCAATTTTAGGTACATATCGAAACAATATTCCAGCTGCTCATCCGAGCAATCATTCGGGACTAGTAGTGCATAGGTATCCCCGGTATTACGCAACCGGTTACCCCAGGCAGGTTCGAGATGTTTAGTCCGTCTACGCGTTAATCACTTCCCTTCGGGCTGTCCTTAAAGGGCTCCCTATCAGCCAGCAAACCGCGGTCTGCTACCAAGCGCCTACACACCCGCCTCAACGGCGACATCCGTCGTCAAGGTTCGCGTAATTCTTAGTTATATCATCCAAATTAACCGCGCAGTTATCTCTGCGATAATACCGCCCGCGTCAGGAGATTCCCCCCGAGGAACGATGACTCTTAAGTACACGAGCGAAGTACTCGATCCCGACGACGTCTAATTGACTTCTGTCCAACTACTTCCCCATACATGCCAATCCGGGTACGCACTCCGTTAGGGTACATATGGTTAACTTGTACCAGCCTAGTCCTGTGCTTCTCCAAGAATCAAGCATCAGAAATTAACCGCAAAAGCCTGACTGTCAACCATATGGATACAGAATGCACCTAGGAAGCAGCATTCTCGTCGACCACGATCTGAATGACTAATCTACACTCCAAACCGCTTTCGAACCTCTACTCCCAGCTCGAAATCCCACGACTTCAAGCATGAAGGCCGAGCGTACCTAATGCGGAAACCTCAACCTGAACCTTTTACCCCACACTGCCTTAGCTGTTCGTGGTTAGGGTGTTACCGCCCCTTTTCAGGCTGAAGGAGAGGACAGAACTTTGTCTTACCGCCTACAGCTTTTTGACCGCCTGGTCGACCCTAACATCAAGTTCTCTTGAGACAAACGGTTATGTATCGAAAGCCGTACTTCCGAGCTAGCATTTTGCTGCCACAGTGCGCCTCACCCGACGCGCAGGCAAGCTGCAAGCCGCCAGTTACGTACTGGCTGCGTCTTCCCTCCCAGGGTACTTACATCCTAAGAAGACCTGAAATTTACTTTAATATGGTAAGCTAGCACCGTACATTAGGTATTTGGATCTTAATGGTTACTGTACTTTAGTACTTGCCTTTACACCTTGATCCTTTGTCGCTCCCTCTACCATACTATACCCGTCCGGGCCGTGGATAATAGGTCCTACACGGTGTCAAGTGAGCGAGAGGTGAGAAAATATGCTTGTGACAAGCCAAGGGCGCTGGAACACGCCCATTTTCTCACTGTAAGCGAACTTGACACCGTGGACGCTTCCCATCTCCCCGTCGCGACCAATTCGTGCGTGGACATGAGGAGCGGAGCCAGCACACGCCTCGAGGTAACCAGCGGCTGGCTGTCCCGGACGCCACATGGCGGATAACGTAGCCGCTCGGCTGGCAGTATGCCGGACTGGCTGAAGCCACCTTCGGACGCCCCGAAAGCGACCTGAAAAAGTTTTAAAAAAAGACAAAGATTAAGCACCCTACCAACTATTGAAACTCTTTGTAAGACTAATCAAACATACGAAAATTATAATGATTTACACTTGTTTGTGAAGCAGGTATCAAGACGTAAAGGCGGTGCGATCCCTTACACGGTGTCAAGTTCGCTTACGGTGAGAAAAAAAACGTGTTCTTGCGCCCTTGGCTTGTCACCAGCATAATTTTTTGCAGGTAATCATGGACGATATATTGGAGCAGACAGCCGAGGTCTCTTGGGACGACATCGCTGGACAGGAGGTCAGTATCTCCTATGTGTTTCTCAACTAATTATTTACTTACCGACTCTCCCTTATTGCCTCAGGATAATGTTGTTGGTGTATCTCATTCAGGAGTACAGCAGGGGTTCCCAACCAGTCACGCTCGCATCCATCGCCTTTTAGGGAATGGGAATCTTTGATTATTCCATGTCTTTCAAAATTAACTTGAATATTTGCCCAAATTTAGTATAACTTTTATTATTTGTCGTCATATGAGTTATTAATTTTGTACAGGTGCGGCAACGTAAGAAAAGTTTTCTATCGAGTGCCGTGCATTTACATTGTTGGGAACCACTGCTTTAGAAGTTCCACGTACTGTATATTTTCTCTTAATTTCCTATTGTACGGTGCCTGAGTTGAGCATTACATGCGCAGGTTGTGTGGAATCCTTGAATTTTAGCTAAGTATGTTATTCAATTGTATGAAATTTTGAAACTCTTTTCGTATGTGTGCATATCGATGATGTAAATTTAAACGTGCTGCGCATATTTTATTGATAAGCAATGTTATGAAATCTATTTTCTCAATTTAGGTTGCCAAGAAAGCACTTCAGGAACTTGTAATTCTCCCCACCCTGAGGCCGGAGCTGTTCACTGGTCTACGAACTCCTGCCAGGGGCCTGCTGCTGTTTGGTCCTCCAGGTCTGTAAATGCGTCGTTGTCTCGCTTCTCACCTTGAATGGTGTAGGTTCAGTGTACTTCCGGGGGAAGGGTGATGATGGGTTAGTACGAGCCGCACATACTATGTTATGGGGAGTTACTGTATCGTGTCGTGGACTGTGAGAGGACTTACTAAATTGAACATTGCTAATACGATATGGCTAACTGCAGTAAATTATGATTGAAGTGTAATGTAAGAAGCCAATAATGCATGAGTATCGTATTTTTGACCCACTTATTATAAATTGAATGACGTGCAGGCACTATGTTACAAGGAGTCGCTCTCTGGAGAACCCCTGGTCACGGTATTCTAAGCTAGGCCTTCGGGATATCTTTCTTTTGTGCGCACGCTGCCTTGTTTTTACACGCCTGCTGATCTTCTTTTTTCTTTCACTAGTTTCGCTGTACCCACTCGCTCTGATACAGTGTAGGAGCACCTGCGTGCATGTATTATTATTTCATATCTTTCTCGACACACTGCATGTTCCTTTTCTTGTCTTTTCTGAAACGCCGCTCGCAGTGACCGCGGAGGCATAAACTAACATCTGCATCGTTCGCAGGCAACGGCAAGACGATGCTAGCCCGTGCTGTGGCCAGCGAGAGCAGCGCTACATTTTTCAACATCTCATCGTCTACACTCACTTCCAAATTCGTGGGTGAGGGCGAGAAGCTTGTGAAGGCGCTTTTCTCGCTAGCCAAGGAGTTGCAGGTGCGTTTAATTCATTTTAGCTCTGGGTTATTGGGTTATTCCTTCCTTGCAATTGCTCTCGACTTGCTCTTCATAAACTAACATGGCGACCGCAAATGTAGATATATAGACTATTTCTTTGGGAATTCCAGTGGTGGCTTTCAACTTTATCATTTTCCTTCTCCTACCCAGTATCGTTTAGCTCCAAGGTTTTGCGTATTGTCTTCTAATCGGTCTGCTGTGTGTAAGCAGAATAGTGGTAGCATTGGCCAGCCATAAATAATGAAAAAGTTTGAATTTTTATGACTCATCATCTGCCGAGTTTCAGCCGCTATGAAGAGTGAAAATATTTACGGAAAATTACTCAGAGTTAACTGGATCGTCCGCAGGAAAAGTGTGATGGCTGTTGTGGTACTATGTAACTACTATGTGTGTCTGTATCTCGCTGTCTGGATTAATTATTCGCAAGTAAACAGTTCGGAGATGGGTTCTGTCAGGTTGATGGTGCATACCCCTGCATTTGGAGGCTGAGCGTGTCCGGACGGACGTAGGTACTCGATTTTACCCTTTTATTGGAGCTGCCACAAAGACACAAACTGACAGCACAGCTACTATTACCGCTCATAGTTGTAGTTCCTGCGAAGTTTGTTGAATTTCGGCAGCAGTTTATTTAGTGTTCTGATAGCGTACATACTCATTAACTTATAATCTGTTAATTGGTTGCCTTGCAGCCTTCGTTTATATTTATCGATGAAATCGACTCGCTGCTGTGCGCGCGGCGGGAGAGCGAGCACGAGGCATCGCGGAGGCTCAAGACGCAGTTTCTGCTGGAGTTCGATGGCGTGCGGACGCGGGAGGAGGACCGGGTGCTGGTCATGGGCGCTACCAACCGGCCGCAGGAGCTCGACAGTGCTGCCCTCAGGTGGGGACCCGAACTTTCTGTGTGTCCATAAAGTTATGACTTAATGCTGCTAGCTGGAGATGTGGTTGCTCTCGGTGATGTGTGGCTGTTCATGAAGTTCTTGCTTCATGATTATACCTAAAAATTTAGGTGGGATACTTGCTTGCGACATAAGAGCAGTAATATAAGCTGGTAGTAAAGTAGTACTACTACTACTACTACTACTGAAACACTACATCGTTTCAGTTTTTGATATCGCCTGTGCGTAACCTCGTTAAGTGTATAAGTGTAACGTAGATGAGCCTCTATTATAATTTCGTAGCGATTGTCAGCATTCAGATACCTTATTTTTATCCTCTTTTGTTATGTGTTTGTCAATACAACAATTTTCTGGGACTCTAGGTGATTACAGCTTTCTTGTATAGCGAGCACATTTCCGTTCAAGTGTTCCCGTTACCTGCATTGTAAAATGCTCGCAGCGAAGAGGTAGCCACCTTTACCAGAGGATATTTGTGTGCGCTTTCCTTTGCGAATTATATTCTGAACACTGAGTTTTTTGTACTAAGATCCATCAGGAGGCATGGATGGGCCATAGGGTTATAGTCCGGGTTCTAGGAGGGTGTCTGTGTACATTTCTCTATCACGGCTCTACCACGTATTTTCCTGTTCCATATGATGAGGACATTAATAAAAACTTTGGTAGAACTTTCGCAACTGGTACATTTTTGAGGGGGGCGTTGGGGGCAGAAAATTATCAATTGTGGACTGATTGTTCTGAAACTTGCTCAGAATATGTATTTTCGAAAAAGAAACACATTTTGTTCCCTCAACTTTTTCGATTTCGGCCTCAGTTTTTGAGATAATGGGGTTTATGTAGAAACATATATGCAAATTTTGAAAATTTCACAGCTTATTCTCCAATTTTTATTTCGTTGCGATCGCTAACTAAAATATAAGGGAAAAAACAATTAAGGGATTTGGTTTGAGCTGTGATAAAAAAAATATTATGAGGGCAAATATGGAGAATCCAGCTCTATAGTTTTGTTAGGTAACTATGTTGTAAGCATTCCAAAACTGTCATTGTTTTTATTCTAGCATGAATCATCGAGTTCTGTTCGTTTGAAATTTCCAAGATATACATATAACTACCAGGGGCGCCGGAACGGGGGGGGGGGGCGACCGCCTTCCTTGCCCTTACAGTGGGGGGGCGATAGGAGGGGCAGCATATGCCCTCTCAGTGGGGGGGCAAT
>LQNS02277602.1:7690174-7706513 GCA_001587735.2 Parhyale hawaiensis
AACCGGCGATGAAGAAGAACCCAAAGTGTCGTTTGAAGTTCGTCAAAGGGCACTCGATTCGTGAGGCGTCTTATTGGCGAAGAGTGGCATTTAACGATGAAAGCATGTACAATAGGCTAGGCTGCGATGGCTGACAGATAATTTTCGATGATGGATATGTGAAAAAATTTTAATCCAGTTAAACTGTTTCAATGATACATGGCACGGGGAGCAGTGAGTGCTTATGATCCTGGGCTTCTGGTTC
Organism: Parhyale hawaiensis; assembly: GCA_001587735.2. NCBI lineage: Eukaryota > Metazoa > Arthropoda > Malacostraca > Amphipoda > Hyalidae > Parhyale > Parhyale hawaiensis. Next base: position 7,690,419 of record LQNS02277602.1, read on the forward strand.
GTACAAACGGGCGATTAAGCTTCTTCGGTCATGTCGAATAAATATTTTGTTCTCCATTATGTTGACTGATAATTTGCCGGTGAATTCCAACTTATTACAGAACAATGTTCAAGTCAACACTGTGGCCACTTTCACGAGATTCCTCGAAAGCCAGCACGCTGCATGTTTGGAATGGCCTGTCCTCTCACCAGACTTGAATCCAATAGAGAATGTATGACATTACATCAACAACCAGTTAGGCAACAAAACATATGTTCTAGAAACCTAAAAAAAACTATTAAAATTTGAACGTACATAAGTTAATTTTAAAATGCAATGAAAGCATAAATTCTAATAATAAATGCATTGCACTATTTTGGTACAGCATTGAAAAAGTAGCAAGGAATTTCATACCCCTTAAGTGCCCTTCTTACCCCTAAAGTGCCCCTCTGACCCAATCCTGCCCCTGTCGCCTTCAGTTCGTTCCGGCGCCCCTGATAACTACCTATATAGTTATAGTGTTTCTTCTCAAAAATACATATTCTTAGCAAGTTTCAGAACAGTCGGTCTACAATTGATAATTTTGTGCCCCCCATGCCCCCCTCCTTCAAAAATGTACCAGTTGCGAAAGTTCTACTAGAGTTTTTATTAATGTCCTCATCATATGGAATAGGAAAATACTGAACATTGTAGAGCTGTGAAAGAGAAACGTAAACAGACACCTCCTAGAGCATGGACTATTAGGATAGTTACGCATACCAATGGGGAGCAGCGACCGCAGAGGAAATTTTCCGTTACCTTACCGTAGCCTTAGCTTAGCTAGGTCTTCGGGACGTTTTTCCGTAGTGCCCACTTTTCTTCTGTATTCATACTTCTACTGATGCTACTTTTCTCTGTTCTTCGTCTTCTTTCCCGACTTGCTATGCCCATGCATGTTGATCCTGTGTGAAATCACATTCGTGCCTGGGTTCTACGTTTTAATCGACATCTGTATGTCTCGTCGTTCTTCCTGGGTAAAGTCGTCTGTTGTGCAAACTAAATATAATTTGGTAACGAGATTTAAACAAGTCGAAGTAAACAGCTGCATTGATGCTAGTACCTACAATCGGCGTAAAAAGCATTTAAATATCAAAAAACGAAATTTATCGAATTTAAAGTATTTTACGGGTAATAATGTTGAAGGAAGTTACTTTTGTTATCACTTATGTGTGTTGTAATTTCAGACGATTCAGTAAGCGCATCTATGTATCGCTCCCCAACTGTGCCACCCGCAAGATTCTACTCCATAAACTCCTCACCCAAGTGGACAGTTCGGGTAACGGGTCAGGCTCAGAACTGCCGGGCTGCGACATCTCCAGCTCCGGGCTGGACAAGTTAGCGCAGATCACCGAGGGGTACTCGGGCTTTGACCTCACCGCCTTAGCCAAGGATGCGGCGCTGGCGCCCATTAGAGGTAAGAAAGCAAACTAGATGGATACGAGGTCTGTGATCTCGCTGCCCTAGTCTAGCATGCGACGCTAGCTCCTGTTAAAGGTTAACACAAAAATCTTGTGAATTTTTCAAGTGTTCTCAATGTTCCCGCATTGCATTTGTTGCGTTCACTTGTGTGAGTCCATTTACTTAGTTCACCCATTTGCAAGTCGTTCCAGTTCCAGTTCCCTTCACACCCGATGCTTTAAGGCCATCTGCACTCGCACTTCATCGACGAGGACGTAGCATATCGTACCTGCAGAAAGAGAAATGGAGTGTTAGAGTTGCTCAATACATTCTACTGTTTGATACGGAGTAGCTAAGTGTTGCGTGTTAAAAAAAATTTACTGACTTGCAGAACTGGACGTGGAGCAGGTGATGTCCTGTGGCGTATCGGAAGTCCGTAAGCTGACGATCAAGGACTTCTTGGACAGCCTGAAAAAGATAAGAAAGTCTGTCCCAGATTCTTCTCTCAAGGCGTTTGATCAGTGGAACAGAGAGTTTGGCGATGTGTCAACGTGATGAAGTTTTTACTTCATTTGTCGTTTCGAGTTTAGTAGGTTGTTGTTGCACGGACTGTAGAGTTCTCATTTTCACGCTTGCATTGTTCACTATTTTTCATAAAGCGAAGCACCGTCCTTCTTCCCCTACTGCTTGCATTGTTTAGGATGTAGCTATATGTTCGGCGCAAGGCAGGCGCGACGCCTGCGAGCTAGTAACTCAACCCCCTTTAATAATATGAATAGGATATGCAGTAGCTATATTATTTTTAATGTATCTTATTCTGCACTTCATTTTGTACTTCTATGTTTTATATTCCAGTTAAAAACGTAAGCCTCGTGCTCAATTTATTGGCAACGGCTTTAGGAATATTTGTTATTACATGTATTGCCAAACATTTGGCAAGTCTTTGTTATTGTGAAAGCTACCCGGTAATGCGTAGATCGGATACGATGTGTGATATTTCTCGTTACAAAAGTGATAACTTTACTCTCATTTTGTGTAGGGAAAGATAGAATGCCGTGTTCACAACCGATAACCTCATCGAAGATTTCAAGATGTATAGTTGCTATTTTTCGTAATATATTTTTACAGCCGTAAGCTTGTTGTTTTCGGTACTAAAAGTTCTTTTGAAAGTAGCTACGTGATTGAAGGGCACTAACCTGCTTCTCTGTACTATTGTACGCTCATCTCGCTTTGTTTTTAATACAGTTTCGTGGTCTTCTTTCAATTGGTATTACACATTTCAAGTTCCATACATTGTCGCCAAATTGCTCTTGAGCGACCTATTGTGGCGAGGGTAAGATATGGCTGGTTTGGAGACAAAAGTGGTGGGTGTGTCGTTAGGAAAATGGTTTCAACGCCCTCTTGTACAGGTAGTACTATTTCAAGCGAACTGATGGCCACCACCCGGATGAACCTCTTACTTACTGAAAACAGGGTTGTCCTCCAAACCGCTCCTGGGTTTCTATTTAAAACCCATCCTCGCCACCCAACGCCTCCGGACGTTACCTTTCCGGCCCTGGGTCACAAATACACCCTCTGGCCGGCAACAGCCATCAAGCTCTACCTAGAGAAAACCGGCTCGGCCCCTCACAAACAATTTCCTGTTCATCCCGTTTCTGGAATACCCCTCACAGCCGGCAGTCGCTCCTTTAGGCTCCCTAAGACTATCAAAACCGGTGATCCCAAAGCTCTCTCCCCGGCCAGACACGACGTCCGGAGATTTGGTCACTCAATTGCCCACTTCAGACAAGTGGACCCAACAGACATTTTTGCGACGCAACAGCTTCTGGAACTGCCCTCAGGTCTTTGTGTACAAATCCCCCCCTCTCCTGCCGACCATCGTTTTCTAAATTCATAGCAGGAGAGTCAGGTATTAGTTCTGTCCTCACAGTGTGCGAAGCTCTCTATTCTTCGGGGGACATTTTTTCAAAGGAATTAGTTTGTCCTTTCTTTCATTTCCCCTCTTGACTGCTCTACCTCCGACGAAGGCAGGGTCTGAAATCCTTAGGCTATCGCAGGCTAACACAATTCTGAAATGGAGTAAGGGAAAAATAACTCCTACTGACGTAGGAAGTAGCTGTATTTTTTCCTTATGAAATGAAGAATTGTGTTAGCCGAGAACCAACTCCTCCCGCACATGCAGTCAACCTTCGTCCGTCATCACTCCTACCTGGACGATCTGAGGTACTGTGGCTCCGGCCGCCCGAAGGAACCTAACCCCTCCCAGAGGGGCGGAGGGGGAGTGATGACGTCACAAAAGTCTCCAGAAACCCCTAGCGAGGGAAACCTGCTAGAAGCGGCCTCTCAAATTTTTCTCTTTCCATTCCTTCTCCCCAATCTTTCTCTTCTCTGGGGAAATGAAACCGAGAGAAGAAATATCATTGGAAGATTCAAGAAAGGATATAGCAGGCTAACACAATTCTTCACTTCATTAGGAAAAAATATTGCTGCTTCCTACGTCAGGAGTTACTACTAGCTACTACTGATTTTTTTCATTGCGAATATTAACTTGAAAAATACAAGTGCTAACAGTGTACACAAGGTTGGAAATTATGGGAATAGGAGAAATTGCATGCCTTTTTGATAGAACTGAAACTGAATAGGAAGTGCCAACAGTTAACGCTTATTCGCCCTTTGATTGCGATATTTCAGATTGTAGAAGGGTTGGGTTGTTAACTCAATGTTTAAATATCTTTCATATCAACCATTTTGTCAAAAGGCGTTTCATGCGACTGTTGATTCTCACTTTCTGACATGTTCTGCAAGTGTCTCCATTGCGCTGTAGTTTTAAAGTTAAGAAATATTTGACCTGCGGCCCTAAGCGGACTATAATCTCTGTACTAGCAACGTTTATTGCCGTTCTTCTAGCATGACTGCTCATAATGTGAAGACCCTGCCGCGAGTCCCCTCATAGAATATATGGCAATGCATTAGAAAACTACTAAGGCAAAAATCAAGTAATAAATCAAACTCGACTAATTTAATATTTTAACGTTTCATCCCGAACCGTTAAAATTGTAAATTAGTCTACTTCTATTTATTACTTCATTAATGCATTTGTATCAAGGGGTATAAGGCGTCGTCGATTGGAACAGTTCCATCGAGATTATGATCTCATATGCTCTAACCTTCCCAGATTTTCAGTTTTGTACTTTGTTTCGCTGCTTTTTACTGCGCTACATGTATCAGTCCCAAACATTATGTTTGAGACGGCTCCAGATTGCGCACGATTCAGTTTGAGGCTGTCTTAGGAGTAATCTGTTAAGGACTAACGTGTAAAACTCAATCCAAATTTGCAATACCAGCACTCCAAACTGAAGTTGGAACCATGTCAATCGCCGACACCCTTCATGTTTGAGCCTAAGCTAACCGTTTCATTTATTGCCTCCCTAGTATGGCAAGAAAATCCTACTAACTGTTATTTTATATGTTTTTTGGAACTTTTAAACATGCCGTCCGCTCGTACCTGAAGCCAGTTAACGTCCAGTTTACTATTTGTCTCTTGATGTCGTTCTAAAATCAGACATAATTAAGATACAATAGCTCTTCTCATAATACTAAGAACTGGTCGTATGTTACTGCCACGACTGCTTCGCATTGTACAGGTTCGTGAGAAGGTAATTTTGGTAAAGAGTTGTCAAGTTTACGCTTTTCTGGAGCTTTTGTTAATGCTTGGCTGCTCGGAAAAATGTTTTAGGTATTTTTATGGCTAATAACAGAAATGTTTAATACCTACAGGCTACAGCCATCTTACTATCTAGATATGAAAAGTGTAAAATTTAGATAGAGCGCTGTATTCAACAAACAGTAATCGTTACTCTGTAGCTCAAACTGCTGTTGGTCAACTGCCCTTCAGGAATCTTGTGTGTATCGTGTCTGTCTGTGCTGCTCAGAAAGGCAGATGACGTTAATGAAATTATTAGCAACGGGTATATTCCTGAGATATAGTGTTACGTATACAAAATATTTTCCGTATAGTCAATATTTTACTGACACAGCCACTGCACGGACTATTCCGTTTATCGGCTTAACGTGTTCTGTAATGACGTGTGTGTAAATTGCTTTTATGGTATGATAAAAAACTGCAGACGTCCTATTCGTTATACGATAGACAATCAGTAGACATTAAGCATCTGTACGAAACTACTGTTTATTGCTGCGCTAGTATTTCTTCTACTACTAGTAAGCATCTATAGTCCTGCATTTGAGTGATACGATTGTAATGGTTGGATGTAACCACAAACTGCATGCTTTTCGCACTTAAAATTAGTGTATCAGTACTCGGGTGTTCTCCACCCTGCCTTATATTTATCGCCTTGTAAGTAACATCTGCGCGCTGTGTTACTCTAGCTCTATTTTGATGTTTAAAGATTACAATAATAATCCATGAACGGCTGATCCTTCAGTGCAACATTTAAGCAATAAAGCAGTAATGATTAACGTAATTATGGACATTTCTGTTATGATTATGCATATTTGACCCATGTTCATTTCGCTCGCTTTGATCAAAATAAGCTAATCCGCTTATTTTTAGCTTGTCCGAAATTTGAAGTGCGGATATTGGAGTGACCCGCTTAGTAAAGTTGGCGTTGGTCGCAAACCAGTTACACTTGAGACCCTGTACACTCGAAGCCTTAAGCTCACCCATGTGTTTGTTATGAGGAGTAGCGCTTAGGAATGATATACCAACGCTACTGTCTGGAGGGCAAAACTAGTTAAACCTAGAGTGCTTAATATAATTAGAGTTTTTCCGTGCCAATCGTTGGTACATTTTATACTTAATTCGTGCTCATATTGATGACTGCGATCATTGTTCTACTAGATGTTGCGATAAGTCTTGAAATGATATCAGCGCATGTTCGCGTATTGCAACATCTTCGCAAGTCTTTAGTCACAAATAGTGATATCACTGGGCTTGGTGCGACCGAGGTTTGGCCCTCGAGGTCTCCTCTATCTAACCAGATTATACAATCTCTCCCTTGCTCACGCCGACATCCCCGCTCTTTGGAAATAAGCAATCATAATTGCCATTCTAAAACTATCCAAACCTGCGTACAAAGGGACTTCCTACCGCCCACTATCGCTCCTGTGCCCTGCTGCCAAGGTCCTGGAGCGCCTTCTGCAGCCTTTCATCAATGAGGCATTCCAACCCTCTCCTCACCCACGTGGCTTCCGACTCCTGCATTTCACATCTGCTCTGCTACCCCTTTCCTTCCAAGCATCCCTTGGCATCAACAAGCCTAAACTCCCTGACCGCACGGTGGCCTTTGCTGATTGATTTCAGCAAAGCTTTCAACACTGTTCCCACTGAAGGCCTCCTCTCCTCGGTTTCCAACACCACGCTCCATCATAATGTTGTCAGATGGCTCGCGGCTTTCCTCAGGGGCCGTGCACCCTGCTGCCTCTATAACGACTTTCGTTCTCAATTCCGTGCAGTCAAGGCGGGGGTTCCTCAGGGTTCTGTTGTCTCGCCTTCTCTTTTCAACCACCTCTACGTCTCCGATTTCCACATACCTCGGAACCAGTTCTGTCGTCCCCTTGTGACATCATACGCCAACGACTTCACTGTCGTGGCGTCCTATCGCCACCCTCTCACCGCTGCAGCCGCTCTATCGGATCACTCTGACTTGATCAGTGACTGGGCAGCTGCCAAGGGCCTCAGAATCTCAACCTTTAAATCCAACTCAACGCTATGGACGACCGACACCCATCAGTCTGGACTTGACACTCGAATCACTGTTAACAATACTGTCCTACCTCTGGAGCGCCGCCCCAAGATCCTCGGCGTCACTTTCGACACTCACTGTACTTTTACGCCCCACATCGCTTCTATCGCTGTTCGAGCCTCCAACCGCTTTAGACTGCTCAAAGCCCTAGCTGGCACACACTGGGGCCAGTGCAAGGAGACCCTGCTTCTCACATATAAGGCATTTCTCCGACCCCTCTTCACCCACGCGGCCCCTGTCTGGTATCCTGGAGCCTGCGGTGCTAGTAACCCAACCCACTATAATAAATAATGGTATCCTGAAGCTCGCCATTCCGCGATTCAGAAGCTGCAGACAGTTCAAAACGCAGCTCTCCGTTCTGCAACCGGTTGCCATCGCATGGCATCCATTGATCATCTCCATTCAGAGTCCAAATTCCTAAGGGTCGACCAATCTCTCGACCTTCAGTGCCGCCAAAACCTCATCTCCGCCCTTCGTCCCGAGCACCCAGCCCACTCTGTCGTCACTGCACAGACCGGTCGTCGACGCATCCGCCAAAACCTGGCAACCAGATTCCACTCTGACGTCAGCCACTTGCTAACAAATGATATCATGCCATTTGAAGAGTACCGTGCAGCTACCTATCTCCTTCCTCCATCGGTCTGCCGTGCGAGCTTCACTAGACCGTCTCTCTGTGAGAAGGGTGTTTGGCACCGTTCCACCGGAGATCTCGCCTGAGGAGACCGCTCTTCCACGGGCGGCCCACTCTACCTTATCGCAGTTACCTTCAGGCTTTTGCTCTGCCCTGATGTCTTATCGCCACAGAGTCGGACAAGCAGACTCAGACTCCTGCCCCGAATGCCACAATGGCCCTCACACTGTAAACCACCTATTCGAATGTCCTGCCCATCCCACCCCGCTCCTTCCCACCTCTCTATGGGACAATCCTTTGTCTGTACTTCACTTTTTGTGCTCTCTTCCTTCCTTCTCATACCTTCCATCTGTGGCTCGACTCCCTCCAGAGCCTCCCCCTGCGTAAATACAACAACAGAGAATCTGTGTTTATCTAATATAATTTTGTTCCTTAAATATGATTTCTTTACTTACGAAGTGCGGTGATTATCCAGCCAGTTTCTTTTGAATCTACTGAGCATTTAGCTGTGCCAACGGTGTCTCGCTTCTGTGTGGAGAAAACTAATGAAATGATAAACGAACAGTGGCAGCGAGGTTGAGCGAGCAGTGTCAAAGTTTACAGATTATGAGAGGAGTAGCTAATAGTTGTAGCTGCAGTACACAAAGGTTTTTAAACAATATTTTTAAATGGAACTTTTAGAATGTGATTGCGGAATCTTCCAGGTCATTCCTTAACTACCTATATGTAGCTACTGTAGACGTTTGTGGAGGTCACAAATAGTGTTTAGTGAACTATAATGTGGACACTTACGTGTTACAGTAGAAAATGATGTGAAACGTAGTAGTCTAGAACTAGTTACACACCCACTGCCAGTACATGTGTGGCACTCTGGACTTACACAGATTTTTTTTTTACTCTGAAAGAGAGAACTGCTAGGATGTGTTTAGTGACAAGAGTTGATAAAGTTGTTTCTTGCAATCATTGTTTTTTTACAGTCTTTATGCTTAATAGAGTAAGTTAGCTGTTGCGCACAACGAAAATATAAATCTGTTTTTAAATAAATGCAGTTAAGTGTTTCACGCATTACGTACTAGGTATAGCAATATATCGAAATGGCTATTATAAAGCTGTTAGGAGAACTGATATTTCATGTGGCTAGGAAAAATTCATTTTCATGCTTCACACACATTACAATGCCTACATTCTTTCTGAACTAGCTTTTTTTTCGGTTTATCCATCCTATGTCATGCGTAAGTACATCTCTTGGGGATCCCTTAGGTTAACTTAGCTTTAGCTAAGCATTCACTAAGTCTTTCCTCGGTGCCCACTTTGCTTTCTTCCATTTTACATTCTGATTCTGATCATGCTTGTTCTCCTCTTATTTTCTAGCTTGCTGTACTCATGATGTACGTTGATCCTGTGCGCGAACATCCTCGTCCATGGGTATCGCGTTTCTCCAACCATACTACATGTCCCTTGCTTTTCGTCTCCGCCCACAATATAATATAATAATAACTTTTCGTCTCAGAACTAACATCAAAGTCTATCCCCAAACACCTAAAGAGTAATGACAAAGTTACAGTTTTACCTTTTGTGTGAATGTTGTTTGCCACGTCCTCCGTTATGGACGCTCTTCGGTACTGGATGAAATTAACAGAATAAAAACGTTAATTGTGCACACGAGGTCCAGGACCCTGTGGACGATGTTTATATCTTTCTAGTAATCTGTGCCATATCTTGTACTAGAACCATAGCTGTAATGCGTATCCCAATTTGTTTAAGAAATAAAAGATTACTCAAGAACACAAAGTGACGTCGCTATTTATCCTTACAAGCAGTGTTCTTTTAGGACTATATTTTTGGTAGGAATTGTATTCAGAACAACCCTAATGAATTAATACGCAACTAAAGCACTCCGTGAGCGCATACCTCCGCCGAGCATGGCAACTGTAATGAAAAATTAAAATTGGCACTCAAACCATGAGCTTCTTTGTATCAACACCAAAATCTAATAATTTGTGCTGTTTGTTAGTATTAAAAGTTTCTGCAATTTTCTTGAAGATCCGTTCATTTTTTTTTTTTAGTTATGCTGCTAACAAACATTACGACAAACCTTAATAGAACACACAAACGAACCAACCGATCTGCACCAAAATTTAATCATCTATGTCTTTAACATTGTTAATAACTCATGTAAATTTCATGAAGATCCATTCAGAACTTTTTGAGTTATTGTGCTATCAAACACAAAATTAAACACCGCAACAAACAATCAACGAACCAACAGATCATCATAAAATTTCGTCCATTTACTCTTCGTAACAAACCTAACAACTCGTGTAAATTTCATGAAAAAACATTCGTAACATTTTGAGTTATGGCAACGAGCAAAAAGGCTGACTAAGAAACAAACGGACGGATTGCCACCAACAGTTAATCATCTGTTACTGTTAACATACCTAACAATAAACAAATCCCTGAAAATTTCGTAAAGATCCGCTCGTAACTTTTTGAGTTATCTTGGTGACAGACAACGAGACAAGACAAAACCTAACCTCCTTGGCGGAGGTGAATAATATCGAACTATCCGGCCTTTTAATCATTATTCCTAATTCTTTTTCTTTGGAAACAGTATTCGGTACATCTATCATGTTTACGTCAGTATGACATAAGCCTCCGTTGAGCGAAAGTTTATAATGTTTTTGCTTGCATTTGAGTTCTTGCAATGAAGGATCAGGCAGAGCGCTATCGGCATCTTGTCCTTATACTACAGAAAATGAAAAAACCCACAAACTTTAAAAAAAAAAAAAAAAAATATGCAAGGCGTATGGCGAGAATGCTGCTTCAAAACGTGTGTGCCAGAAATGGTTTACTCACTTCCGACTAGGGAAGTTTCATTGATAAATGCACCTCGCTGTGGCCAGCCAGAAGAGAGAGATCGACCAATTGATAGCTGTAGTCAGAGAAGACGGGAGTGTGAGGCGGCTCGCACACCAACGCGACGGGTTGCATGCAAGTTTGTATTTAACAAAATAAAGACGTTCTTTCTATAAATACTTTGACGGTATCTGCTACATCCAGTGAAAAAGTGTGACAAGTTGCGTACTTTTTGCAACTTATCACGTAGTTACCTAAGTGATTTGTTAAGACGGTGGAAACTATTTTATTTTTTTACCAGCGGATGATGTTTGTCCCGTACGATTAGAGTTGAGTTGGCTGAATCTTGGCTCACGTGCTTGATTTTGCTACACTATTGCAATACACTAAAACGCATCGGAACACACTAAAGTAGAGGTTAAAGTACTAGTCCCCTCGGGGGTCATGGTTATGTTCGCCCATTTTATGTTGTGGGGAGCAGCGAACCAGGGGATTAGTGTATGCTACCTGAGCCATTAGCTAGGCTTTCTGGACGTCTGTCTTCTGTGCCCACATTGTTTTCTTCCGTTTTCACGCTTGATTTCCTCTGTTCTTCCTTTTCTTTTCTGATTTGCTGTTCTCGTGTGCTTTGGTCCCGTGTTAGAAGTTTGGAACACTCGTGCATGGGTTCCACGTTTTCAGCGACATACTGCAGGTCCCTTCTTTTTATCTTCTGTGAGATCGCCGCAGTTGTGGAAATGGAGGCGTTACTACTTACTAGTAATATTAAGTACCTTGTATGTTTGTTTGTTGACATTTGCAATAGCTTTCATTATTTCTCAAAATTACTTCTGAAAAATGTTTTATTAAAAAATAATATTTTTGTCTAAAGGGGTTCTCTGAAGTCTGAGTCGTGCATTTAAGCCAAACTCCGACTTCAGCAGCAGGTGGGTTTCGACACAGACTCCGGGCAACTTCGACACCCTGTAAATGTAAATCATGCACTATAGTTTGATATTAGACAGATTTCCTTTCCATTTGCCAAATAGTTTTGGATTAAATACCTAGCAGGTTTAAGCTCCGGCCCTCTTCGAGATACATATTGTCACCCTCTCCGAGCTAGTGCGTTTCAGACTTCGATTTTTACCTCCGCCAAGGAGGTTATGTTTTCGTCGTGTTTGTCTGTCTCTTTGTCTGTCACCAAGATAACTCAAAAAGTTATGAACCGATTTGGATGAAATTTACAGGGATTGTTAGGTATGTTAGGAGGAACAGATGATTAACTTTTGGTGAAGATATGTCCATCTGTGTGTTTGTTTGTTTGTCTACGTCATTTTTCTCGATGCCATAACTCAAAAAGTTATGGATGGATTTTGATGAAATTAACATGAATTATTAGGTATATAACAAAGAGTAGATGATTAAATTTTGGTAATGGTCCGTTAGTTCGTTCGTTCGTTTGTCACTGTTTTTCATTTTATGCTTGTTAGCACAATAACTCAAAAAATAATGAATGGATCTTTATGAAATTCATAGGAGTTGTTAGAAATGGTAAAAGACATAAATGATCAAATTTTGGTGCAGGTCGGTTTGTTCGTTTGTATGTTTGAATCATATTTGTCATAACGTTTGTTAACAGTATAACTCAAAAAGTTATGAACGGATCTTCAAAAAAATTGAACAAGCTGTTATTAATATGAAAAGGCACTAATGATTAGATTTTGGAGTTTATGCATAGAAAATTATGGTTTCAGAGCCAATTTGAATTTTTGCTACCGTTGGCTCACTTGGCGGAGGTATGCGCTCTCAGAGTGCTCTAGTTTTAAAGTAGACAGTGTGATCTTGTGTAGCTAGCAATAATTGTAACAGCACTTCCATGTAGCCTAATCTCGCGCTGCTCATACGTTGAGATACTTACAACCGAAAATTGGATACTGAGTTGTAAGCTCACTTTTTATTGGGGGTGAGGGCAACGCCACCTATACAATCAATGTTTTCTAGGTGGCCTTGGTGAGGGTGCCCAGATTGGAGACGGTGCTCGATAGTCCGGAAAGGTTTTTGAATAACTCGCGCTACAAATCTGGTGAAACTTAACCTCAACCTTACCTATAATAAGCTATTTTTTTACAAAGAGCAATAAGCACTTCATTATCGCGTGAAGCCCTCAGGGTATATATTGGCGGACCCTATCCCCGTCAGAATATGTACGGGCCTCAGGACCCCAAGGGAGGTCCAGACTACCTTGGGTGTTGCAAATGGCCGCAATTTTTGCTGAGAATAGGTAGGTAGGCAGGCTTATAATACTTCGCCTTCTGTTCCGTGTGGTGGGCCGCCGAATGGTGGTAAGCAACCCATCTCATGGGACTCCTATTAGCTCCCATGTGGGGGGCCACGGAAGGGACCCTCCGCACGAGTGTTGTCTTTCTTCTGTCTTCTTCTCGTTTCGTTTTTGGCCCTATGCTGCGTGGCAGAGCGAAATTGTTCAACCGTGCACTGGGGTTGGAGATGCTTTGCGCCTTGTTTCCAGTCAGTAGCGCACTGACCCCTTGGGACCGTAGAACTCATCTGAGTTCGCGGATAATCTGAGACCTTTCGGCAGGAATGCCGAGTTAAAAATTGAGAATTTGGCTCGAGGCGGTCGTATTGCTCGCAGGGCTAGTCAACACTTCTCCAATACTACTACTTATCGCGGGAGTATTTTCAAATCAGGCTGCGAATTTTCTGTTGTGGTCACCGCACTGTTGCCTGTCGAAATTTACGCAGCTCTTGGTATCGCGACGAGGTCGTAGGGACGTAATTGCCCACCTCAGCTCACAGCAAGCAATATTTTGGGTTCTACAACGGATGAACTCAATTTACAGTAGGTATATCTTGCGGAAAGTTCTGTTAAAAATTTGGGATAGATTAAGATCTAGAACCGAAGCTTCATTAACTGATGATTTCCTATGGAAAGATCTAATCGAGCAGCTGAAATCGATTGAGTTTCAGAGTGGAAATTGAATGCAAGTAGTTCTTATGGAAAAAATCGCTTCGAACAGTTGACAAGGATTAAGGTCAAGAACCGAGTTTCCACTATACTAAAATAAGTTTTCTTACTCACCGATAGCGCAGTACAATATGAAACCTGCTATCTTCATAGTATTGTAGAACTTCTACTGACAACGGATATTTTTCTTGGCCTACTGCAGGGAATAAACGAATCAGGAAGGGAGAAGTTCCAGGCTGCAAGCTTCTGAAAAAAAAAAAAAAGATTGCGCGTAATGCAAAAATCAAGTATGTCACAAGTCACAACTCTTGACAACCATCCAGTTCCATACCTAAATTTATATGTACTGTTACCTTCATTAAAATTAGTTTATTGCATTTTTCGGTATGTCACGTGTAGTCAGCGTTTTTAGCACTCCACAAGCCGATTGAGTTTCCCAGCTGTGGCAGCGCACCGTCGCTGCATTTGCCAAATTATCTCTACGGTTCTAAAGTTTTCTGTTCGAGGAACGATTTATTAAACTATCAAGTCATATGATGCACGATGTGCGCAAGTAATAAGCCAGTCCGTTAAAGTAATGTTTGGGCTACACTCTACGTTAGTAGTCTAATGTTATAAGCGGACGTTTAGCATGCACGTCATCACACGATTAGAAGTAATGTAGTATAGCAAAATTTAAGCCTCCCTAAATAAGTACTACATAAGCTCTTCTAAGAGAGGAAAAGGAGGGGACATATAGTATGTCGATAGAAATGGGGAACCCCTGCACGAAAGTGTTCCCACACAGAACCAACGTGCATGGAAACAGCAAGTCAAGAAAGAAGAGGAAGATCAGAATAAAGCATGAGCAAGTATAGGAGTATGAAAATGGAAGGAAGCAAAGTGGGCACGAAAGACCGACGTCCCGAAGACCTAGCTAATGGCTACGGTAACCTACACGAGCCCTCTGGGGTCACATTGCGCAATTATAAAATGAATGTCAGTATCCCTGGAAAGTACTCAAGTTGAACGACTTGCAAGCTAAACTACCGCTCATCAGCTGAAGGTAAAAATGTACCGTATATGAGTGGCACCAGCATATTGCGTCGTTGTTGGACTAACGACGCAACCAAGCAATAGATCATTCCACTTATGATTTACAGGGATGACAGGTCGTTCGAGTAGCAAGCGGGATGACTAATACAGTCAGTGCCTGAAGCCAAGGCTGAGTAACAGGATCGTCCTTAGATCCGTATACTTATCATCCAAAGTTTATCAAGTTGTATTGGGTAAGCGAGCTTGCAAGATATGGGACAGGAACTTTTACTCCTACTGTATATTATGAGCTCTGATATTCTTACTTACAATACCACCCATTACCTGGTATGAAAGATGGGAATTTAAGGAAATGGAATTTATGCGTGGAAAGCGGCACATAACAGTAGATTACCCCATAGTTAGCTAACTGTATCCTTTGCAAGCAACCCATACGGCACATTGTTGTTCGTTAAATATTACAGCCTATATCCGCTGCAACACTGGTTAATGCAGAAAACAACCTGGTACAAGGAGCCACTTCCTCATCAACATACTATATGTCCCTTATTTCTCCCTGTTTTATCGCCGTTGGCGTGGAAAAGAGGCGTAAACTATTCACTGTAAACGCGGTTTCACACGAGAGTCAAATAAACGAGTTTCCTCAGCTGCGCATCCGAATACTTTACTGTGTCCGATTACATAACACAATAGAGCTGAGTGCTATTTGGTGAGTAATCTGATTAGACGGCTGACAGTTAAAACTTTTTTGGTAAACACACGGTTGTATCAACGAAGTTTCAACTAAACATTAGTACGATTTTCGGCAAAAACTCGTTCACTCGAACATCGTATGAACCCATATAGTAGTACCACTAAAAATGAATTATATAATAATATCTATAACAATTTTAATTCCAACATACAGAAAATAAAAATATCACAGTTTTTGACGTATTTCTATCGTCGTTAGGCTATAGTCCTTATCAATTGCAAAATTGCTCGTTTCGCTGGTATTAAAAATAAAAGATATTTCAATTTACCAGCAACTACGCAGCAGCCAACCTGCTGCCTCAGAACCTCTGCTTGTGTATGTTCCCACCAAGTGGACGCTCACTCAGCCCTTACGATGCTCATTTAGTAAATAGAGGAAAAATTATATATGCCAGTCTATCATATCCGACACGGTGATNAGAGCCACCCGCCCACAGGGGGGCAAGAGGCTAGTGGAAGTTGAACTTCCATCCGGCGTCTAAACAAAGCACTTTCGCCTCAACTAACGTTTCGTTAGCTCAAGGCGAATTATTTAGTGTGTCTGGCAGAGAGTAAGTTAGGTAGCTATTGTGCTTCTCTGACGCTTGTGTATGCAGGTGAGGGAGGAACTGCTGCAGGAGATATGCTCTCTGGTGCCGAGAATATAGACAGCGACTTACTGGACGACCATC
>LQNS02277602.1:7715732-7730778 GCA_001587735.2 Parhyale hawaiensis
TAACCTCGTCAGCAGGAACTGCGGCCAGATGCTACATCCCCTGCGGAGAAGGCACTCGGGACCCTTGGGTGCATGATGCCCAAACATATTGTGGCAGGGAAAGGGCCCGCCACAATATGCCCCTGAGGGCGCTTAGGTTAATTCAAAATTAATATAGTTATTAAAAGCTTTGCAATTGGCACTTGATTGCTGTAGTGAAAGAGCTGCGGTGGCGGTCAAGATACTTGTAGACTATTTATTGCTTTATTAGTCAGTGTAATTTTGGCCTAGGGAAGGCAGTGTCCGCGGAAACGCAGTAGGAAGGTTATAGGAGAAACTTTCAGTGTTGTTTTGATTCGTGTGTGTAGCGGGGATTAGGGAACTGAGTGATCACACACTGAGGAATTTTCGGTTAACCAGATATGGACAGACTGAATGTCAGTTATTGTAAAAGTAGCATAATTTAAAACATGGTTGACGAAAGACAGAGATTCTAATTGGGGCAATATGTCACCAAATGATCAACAACAAAAACAAAAAAAAAAAAAAAAAAAATCCATTGCGAGGACCCCAGGAAGATGCTTCCAGTTGAGTTATGCCGTAGTTTAACAAAGTTTCTTTGCTTGTACTAGTTATAAAATATCAAGAATCTCGCTTCTTTGGTCCTCACAATCAAATGTGTTTTGACGTGAGACATTTGGATATACTCACGGTAACAGCAGTCTTGCGTGTTGAACTCAGGCGCCTTGTATCACAGGTTCTATACCAACCCAAGCATGCGAGCTCTTTGCTGAGCCAGGTGCACTGACTCAACAGTGATGGTATGCACAACTGTCGTAGAGGCGTTTACTTTCCTCAGAGATGGGGAGGGGGCCTTGAACCTTCCGTCGATGGCGCCATAGCTTTTTACGATCCGTGGTCGACGGCAGCCGTATAGTCCTCTGGGGCCAATTGGCCTATATCCGCAGTACAAACCAGTGTATGTGTTTTTAATTGAATGTGCGGTCGTGTTGACTATACTTTGGTTATTTGATCTAGCTTTTCTCTCCGTGAAAGCAATTTTCGCTGTATTTTTGTACCTGAGAGTGCTCGCATTGTGTTGGTCAAATAACGATATCAAGTTGAATGTTCAAACATATCGATAGCTGACTTGATTTATACAATTTTGTTATCTGCAAACCGCTAGCAGTTGGCGCATCATCTCTAAAATGAAGCAAGATTTTGGCGAGGTCGAATTCAAATAATTTCATACGTTTTATTTCCATTCTGAAACTGAAGTACCTAATGGCCAGCTCGATACTTTGACAGCCGTTCCCCCACGTATCCGTACAACTACATATATACAGCTACAGCTGGTCAGAAAATGAATTATCACACAAACACCAACAGTAGAGTTGAGCAAAGGTTTGAGCAGAGATCTGCTTGAGGCTGGCTCATAATAGCCATCTTCTGCCAACGAAGCAAGCAGTTTAAATTGTGGGCAGCATGAAAAAGAAATACCGCAATAATGAGGTTCTTTATAGTGCGCCGTAGCAACAAGAGAACTTGTTCAAGAGACCCTTTATGTTAGACGCGTTTTCAGTAAGATCGTAGAGGACCTAAGAAACACTGCTATTGGCTCAAACATACGGTGAGATAATAAAAGGCATATATGGAGCAAACGACCGCTGGATCTAAAACTACGTTGTCGTAAACTTACCGTTTGGTGAATATTTAGAGGTGCGACCCAGAATTGTAAAATAAAATGCTACAGCGGTATATCTTTACACTTCTTATGCACGATATCTCTAAAAAAATCTTTTGTATGCACTGGATTCCTTAAAACTGGTACAGACGCTAGTCTAAAGAACAAGTTCCCTTTGTAAATCAACCGAGAGTTTGGCTGAGCCCTCGTAACACTGCACTGAGTTTATCAAAAATGCTATAAAAATGTTAGCTGTCCGTTTAGTGTCCTCGGCGAGTGCCGTTAGTCAAGTTTTGGTCATTTCTTCAAATCTGCGAGGTAACAATAACTTTATTTTTTTTTATGTACGAGCTGTTCAAGCGGACACATCAACGGATTCGGACGCACTAAACTCGTTCTGATGACTTTCATGTGTAGAGGCTTTTACACCAGTTCTCTCGCTAACACTGTGTAAAGTAAATTTTTACAAATGTGACACGAATTCAGTTTTATGTCAACATTAATGCATAAATTATTCTATAGCTATATTATGTTACTTTTTATTCCCTGGAATGCCATACGCAGATTTTTTCCCAAGAGCGAAAAGAGCAAAAGCGCAATTATTTCTAACTAGTTCGCTAAGCGCAAAAGAGCAAAATCTGCGGAAAAAAAGACGAAGCGCAAGCGCAAATTTCTAGCGTAAAATAACGACACCATACGCCTGTATAGTCTGCATTCTAAAAAATCTGTATTAAATTTACATTAGAATGTATAAATGATTGGATTTTGAGAGTATATAAAACAATTCATTTCAACTATATTGCTATTATATGTAGTCAATAATTTCATGTCTATTACGTAAAAAGTAATTCAAAGTCAACCCGTTTATCTAATTATAGCCTAATGGTAATAATCCTACTTATCACTCAGGTGTACTGAGCAGTTAACGAACAGAGCTACGAAGTACTTAATAGAAAATAAAACATAGTATATGTAGACGCATTTCTATAAATTTGGCTATTGCTTGTGGTCTTACAGAGAATTATCATACCACATGTGCAAGGTTCACTAGCAAGGTCGTGCTTCTGCAACATTATTAACAGTGAGAATGTTCGTATATACCTTTTTAGTATACATAGTCATACAGGACAACTCTTGAGATACTGCGTCAATAGCCATTTTTCTACACCCGTAGGAAACGCGTATGAACATGTTGCATGCAAATAAAAGCTCTATTGCAGGCTATAAATGAGTTTCGTTCTGTAGATAAAATTATTACTATTGAGATATAAATACATGCGTTGTACAACGCATACATTTGAGTAAATAATAATACCAGCATGTGTAACATTACTCCCATAATAATCATACATTACTAATTAAATATTCTATTAAATTAGATAGCTGGCAGTAGACGGATCAACAAGCTCATTCCCAGAGAGCAGCCAAGACTTACATTCCTACCCTCTATGAGCTACTGTCATTAATTCAGAATCATGGAGATATCTCAGGAAAAAATAAGAAGAAAACGAAGCGAACGAACTTATAGCCCAAGAGTTAATCGTGCAATCAAAATTAATTGCTGCATATTCCCGCAGCTCAGAGACGTTAAATTAGTTGAGGCATGAAGGATAATGGACTATGGTGGCTTAGAATTTTTGGCCCTAACGAGTTTCGGACTCCTGGAGGAGGAGTCCGTAACTGTGGAGGATGTTGCTCCCAATGTTTGTCATGACAGATTTTTAAACGCATTGACTGACTCTGCACCGATAGCTTCGGCGGGAAGTCTATTCCAAATATTCATTAGGAAGTACGGGAAGAACTACTGGCGGAGAGTAGTTCTTCGATCTTAAGGCTTAAACCCTTAACGAACTAACCCCATTATACTTGTTCAGTAATTCCCATGTTTGTATGTTATTCCTACCAAACTGTTCAGTTTAAAAAAAAAATAGCTCATTAAGGGGTTAAGGTTCTGTCCGTTGTTTTGCAGGCGATCATTAATGTCTCTGTCCAAAAGTCCTTCTGTAGGCACGTCGTTGAAGCCATTCATACAAGTCAATGTTACTATTAGTTGTCCCCTGCGTCGTCTTTGTTCGAGAGAGAGAAGGCTTACTCGACATCCGTACGAATTTTTCGAAATTTTATTCCTCTGCGTTGGATTTTTTCCATTTTATTTCTGTCGATGCACTTGTGTGACGACCAGAATTGAACAGCTTATTTTAAATGCGAGCGCACATAGTGCTTCGTACAAAGGAATGATTACGTCTTTGGATATGTACTCAAAATTCCAGGCAAAGTATGCCAACACTTTGCTTGCCATTTCGACACTTTTGTCAACTTTCTGACTGTGTTGTAGATTGTTTGTGATAGGTATTCCCAGGTCACGTTGTTGGGCAACAGCTGCTAATAGGTCAATTTTATCCCGTTAATTTTCAATTGGGCTGGAGGGTTTCCCGGCTCAGGCCCAACGTGCATGACTGAACATTTGGGTCGACATTAAAGCTCATCTGCCAAGTGACGTACCATGCCAGAAGGCGGTCGATGTCTTGGAGTTCAATTCTATTCCTGGTAGGATGGCACATTTTAGTATCATCTACAAATTTACTGATTTTACGGCAGATATTGAGAGCAAGATCATTGGTGTAAATTATGAACAGAAGTGGGCCATGCATCTGACGATAAAATGCATTCTGTACCTGGGCGCACGATATCTACAACGTGCCGTAAACGATTCAAATTTTAACAACAGAAATCGACAAAAAATTTGGGCTTTTGGGACTTAGAAAATAGGTGGCGCGCAAACCCAGCACAATAACTTTTCGGCCTTCAGTGCAAAGCGCAAATACTCTATATGGAGCGCAAAATGGGCATTAGCACTTTAGTTTGCCCTCTCGCTCACCCCTTCATATATAGTTTGCTGCTAGCCAGATTTTGCTGCAATGGTCTGCATATTTAGAAAATACTGTAATTTTCTGGTGCAAATTTAGATTATGATATCAGGATAATTCTGCAGTGTCAGTACTTCTAATATCAGGAATTTACTCAACATGGAAATAGAAAAACTTGGAAAATTGAGGTTATAGGCTACAAAAATACAAACCGAATTGAAAATATGTATCCGGCCACTATACATGATTGCAATTAACGTGCGTTGACACTGATTCTGCTGTCATGCTTTTGGCATTGATTCTGCTCAAAGTAATCATTCATTGCACCTGTCAAAATGATTTTCCATTAAATAATAAAGAGAAGTGGAGGGCGCCAGCTTTTATTGGCAATGCAGTACCATCACCGACATACATATAAGTCATCCTTTGTTTATGGTGCCATTTCCATCGTCCTGTCCTATCGAGAAACTCAAGGATAAGAGTTTTCGACTTCAATCCTGCAGAGCAGAGCAATCCTTCTTCTCCTCCGGGGTCACACAGAACAAATTTCTTCTATTCTAGTAGGTAGGCAATATCACTCAATGTTTAAATTTCTGCTCCGTATCATAGAAGATACGCGAAGATATCATATTACTCGATATTTTTTCTCTTACGTTACGGAGCTGTTTTCGTCAGAGGAAGAAATCCAACAGAAAAACGTAAACTGCAACGATATCTTTGCGTTCTTCGCCAGTCCTTGTATTTTTACTAAACTATGCAATGAATATTTACCCTCGGCTCGGTTAATCCTTCGCTCCAGAGGCGTGAGAACCCAAAGCAGCTGAAGGTTACAATATATGTGGGAAGTAAGTAAGAATTACATGAGAGTGCGAAGAGGAGCTGTAAATATCTTCAGTGATTGGATTTCAGCCCTGGCAGAGCAAGAAGTGAATTCGAATATGAGGTTACTATATTTTTGCTATTATCTACGACCTGGTCTATTGCTCGCCCATTGGTTTTCAACAGAGCGTGACAGGATGGCCACAGCGGCCAATCTGGCTTAATTTCCGCCTGTCTCTTTTCTTCGAGAGCGACAGAAAATGGACAAATAAATACATCTTGGTCTTAATTTTACTGTTTGACAACCATTGTGAATATCAATTTCCATCAGCTTCAGTATAACATTTTCCGGTATTACTCTCGATGCATTTTTTGCCCCTTTTTTTCCAGACGTATAGTACGATGCAGATTACGATTCTGAAGTCCGTTTTGGCGGTCGGCTGGACTTATTGAGATATATGACTTTGAAGTTTCTATTGTTTATGTATGGGAGAAAATACCAGAATGTAATGGAACAGCTTTTAAATAGGTTTTTTAACCTCACTTAGTAGTAGTCTAGTTAGGCTAGGTTAGGTTAAAAAAACATTCAAAAACTGTTCCGTTACACTCTGCCATCGCCGGTTATTTTTTGCCATAGGACCTAAAACAATGGGAACTTCAAAGTCATATATCTCAAAAAGTAGAGCCGACCGCCAAAAACGGACTTCAGAATTGTTATCTGCATCAAAAAATACTTCTGTTCAAAGAAAAAAAAAACAGAGGCAGTAAATACATGTAACTAAACGATAAAAAAAAAATTCTTTAGTAGATATGCATGTGTGCGCTGAACTGTACACAACGAGTTTAGTCATTGCTTACCGTAGTTAATGAACACAGTGAACACCGCCGCCATGGGGTCAAGTCTTTATGTAAATAGTGGATCTTGCTTGAAACCTGGACTGCTCCGGATTTTACTGAAAACTTGATATATTGTATAGTTTTTGTTGCCCTATCCAAAAAAGCAACTGCAACTTCGAGAAATCAATAATAAAATAGATACTACGTTTTCAATTTATTTTTTTCCTATCTATTTGTGATGAAAGTCAAACTTCTTTTTTACCTGCTTTAAATTTGTCTTTGCGACATCATAATAACTTAACTTAAGCTAATGGGGTAATGAAAGAGTATGTAGGAAACTGATTATTTCAATACGGAATACTATCTTATTTAACTATAAAGATAAAACATTAAATCTGAAGCAGTCCCGGTTTCAAACACTAGAAGTAGTTTCTCCAACACCGAAATAGCAGTGCACTACCGCCTGCCGGGTAAAACTAGTTTTCTGTTTCTCCATGGACATTTACAGTACAGCCGTCACTACATCCTGCTGAAAGACAAGCATCTACCTTGTCGAATTGCCGTTAATTCAGTTTTTGTCGCGGATACCCGCTAACTAACCTGCTGAACAAAGGTTGAGGTGAGGTTTTTATACACACGTAACCGAAACAGGAATGCGGTGTTTCAGCTGATCCTGGCTGTCACATATGCTCGGAGGCCCCTCTTGATGCAGCCTTTTTTAGCGCATACTGACCGATCCTGCTGCCCAGAACAGCGCGACGCGCTAGAACGTACTGTATACATTTCTTGCGAACGGCAGAGGGTTAAAATTCATAATTAGCGCTGTTCTAATGAAATAATGCATTGTTTGCGGACAATACTGGGTTCAGCGACTCTAGAGTCGAGGGTTACACAGCTGAAAAGTAATGAAGTAGTTAGCAGCTGTACAGCATACAAAGCAAATGCCACGCTATGGCTGATAAAAAGAGATGCTTCTTTCGGCAGATACGTGGGAACCTGCACTGCAGTGAACGGTCGAGAGGTTACATTTGGGTTTCTTTCTACACGTGTTGAGAACACCCTACTTAATGTATATGCCAGCTATGTACACGCATACATTGCCCAAAAAAAGGAGGGCGCCACACTATTATTAATACTAGTGCACCAAACGCAACCCTTTTGTTGAATAAGTCACGAAAATACATATTTGAAAACATCTTACCATCCCATCGAAAATGTTCACAATACTTCAAAATTCACCAAGTCCACGAAGTTCACCAAGCCCACATTGTCCACCAAGTGCACAAAAGCAACCCAGTTCACAAAGGCCCCTAACCAGGCCTTCACTAATAACCCGGGATTTCCCTGGTTCGTATCTTGGATACGGTTTGGCAAAAAGAAAAGTTGGGTGCCTTGAATTTTTTTTTTTAGTATTAGATAGGGGAAAAATAAGGCTTCGGACAGACGGACGGACGGACTGACAGACAGACAGACGGCTCTCTTATTATAGCACTAGTGGCCCGTGTCGTCATTATAAATGACGGCAAAAAATTAACACCTCACCAAGACCCCCGCCGTCTTTTGGGCTTCCTCATTTTTCCCCTATCTAATACTGTAGAAAAAGATTGCAAGGTACCCAACTTTTTTTTTTTTTCGCCGAAGAAAAAGATTGCAAGGTACGCCACTTTTTTTTTACGTTTTGAAATCTGAATTTTCTCCTATCATATTCCCATAGAGCGTGACAGGAAAGATATAAATATATAAATAAATAAATAAATAAATAAAAACACGACGTGAATTATTATATAGTACTGATAGATTGATGTCTTGAGATGGCATTAGATCAAATACTATAGAATACGAAGAGAAGTACAAAGTAGAAATTTCTTTACCCACGACGTACGTTTCGCTGTCCTCAGCTCATCAGGTGGAAGGGTCGAAGATGGTCGAAATGAAATTGAAAACGTTAAATTTTGCAGAAATTTGGGCAGGTTAACACAGATGTAGCTGTGATACCGATTTTCTAAAGCTTTAAATTCAATTTTCAAGCAAGCAAATGTTCCTTAAATTTTGGAACATTGTCTGCTGCTTCTCTTCGTATTCTACAGTATTATTATTACCTCCACCACGGAGTTTATGTTTTCGTCGTGTTTGTCTGTCCCTTTGTCTGTCTGTCACCAAGATAACTCAAAAAGTTATGAACCAATTTGAACGAAATGAACAGAGATTGGTAGGTATGTTAGGAGGCACAGATGATTAACTTTTTGTGAAGATTTGTCCATCCGTTCGTTTTGTTTGTCTGCCTCATTTTTCTCAATGCCATAACTCAAAAGTTATGGATTAATTTTTATGAAATTAACATGAGTTGTTAGGTATATAATGAAGAGTGAATGACCAAATTTTGGTATTGTTCCGTTTATTCGTTCGTTCGTCACTGTTTTTAATTTTATGATTGTTAGCACAATAACTCAAAAAATAATTACTGGATCTTTATGAAACTTATAGGGGTTGTTAGCAATGTTAAAAGACATAAATGATCAAATTTTCGTGCAGATCGGTTTTTTCGTTTGTATGTTTGACTCATGTTTGTCATAACGTTTGTTAGCAGTATAACTCAAAAAGTTATGAACGGATCTTCAAGGAAATTGCACAAGCTGCAATTACTATTAAAAGGCACAAATGATTAGCTTTTGGAGTGTATACAAAGAAAAATTTGGTCTCAGAGCAAATTTGAATTTTTTGCTACCGTTGCCTCGCTTGGCGGAGGTATGCGCTCCCAGAGTGCTCTAGTTATTATTATACGATGAGTTTAGCCACCGTTTCCGCTAAGGAGCGATCCGCACAGTGATGCTAGCCAGCCAGGAGGATCGAGTAGGAATATCCTATCTCCATATCGGCTCTTCTTTGCCTAATATAATAATCGAAGAACACCTCCCGCCTGTGGAGACACAAATGTTTAATAAATAAATAAATAAATAATAAATAAATATAGTATAAGTTGGCTCAGTGCGCTAATACTGGCGGGAAGAAGCCGCAAAGAACAGAAAAAGACACTCGAGTGGACAGCTCCTTTCGTGCCCTTCCATACGAGAGAGAGTAGAGAAGTGCCGCGGACTAGGTCAGCTATCTCGATCGACATTCCACCTAACCTAACTTCACAAAACTAACCTCGTCAGCAGGAACTGCGGCCGGCTGCAACACCTCCTGCTGCGGAAAAGGTACTCAGGTTAGCCCCTTGGTTCCGAAGGCCCATATATATTCCGCCATGGAAAGAGTCCGTCGGAATATACCCGTGAGGGCCCGCTAACCCAATAGTAATCTGAGCAGTTAATAATAAAGCAGTAAGATATCTTTATTAGGAGCTGATGCAGCTGCTAATAGACCGGAAGCTTCAAATCTATAGGTCAGCCTATAGACATATACGACATTGTTAGACTAGCTGTTAGCCCACAAAGACTGCAATAACTGATATACATAGAAACGGAGAAGAATTTTTTTCACTAATGCTCAAGTATTCGTTTCGCTGTAACTAAAATGCCTACGCGTATTTATCACATGAATGGCTGCTTAAGATAACAAGGCTGAAGAAGAAAAGAAACTCTTGTGCCGTGGATAAAATATCACAACGACTTGGGGTATGCGAGATATGCTGCAGTAGATGAGGTGCGTGAAGGTATAATTGCCGATACGCAAACTGCCCTTAGGCATAATATCCGCCAAGCGAAATGCTACAAAGGCGTAATGTCCCCCTAGGCGAATTCACAGTAGGTCGGTTGTAAGTAGCAAATTAGCCGTAGGTAAATTTTTAAGTCTCCGGCCATGATGACGCATAAAGAGTGTACGGTTACAGCTCAGATGTATATAATATATGAATGTCTTTATTCAAACCTTTATGGCATCACAGCACTACGTTTGCAGGTAAGCCTGTCGGTACATAGTAAACAGCTTGCTGTTATTGATATGCTCACATACCTAATAACTGTTTTATTTTGGCAAGTTGCTGGAGTAAAAGAACTAACGAATTTCTAGCAAATATACACCACTGTTAGGAGTCTCATTACTTTTCAATTACTCCTCGCATGGTTGTAACCATGTACCATAACAAGCAGCACTACATTCGAATGTATTTAAACTTGAAACTAATGTAATTTGTACAACCTGTACAACATTCCACCATACCTTTGCAGCTCTTCGGACGTGGTCCAGGTGGTTTTATGCACTTCGCCCGTAGTAGGCAGAAGTGAAGCTGCATTCGTGATAAACTGTAAACGCTTATGTAGCTAGCAATCTAGAATTAAAATCGTAAATTCATGGAAAATTAAAGCACATAAACGTCTACTTATTTCAATACAAATATATAAGTAGTGAACCTACAGTTAAAAGATAAGTTAATCATATCGGTTTATGGAGTAAACGCAAGAAACGAACACTGTATTTATTATGGCATAAATGCACAGCATCGAGGATAAGTAATGACGTTGAAACATTATTGTCGAAGGCATGACAGTTATTGTCAAGATAATGTTGTTTGAATTATTTATAATCAATAGGGAAGCATTGTTTCCCTTGCTTCAAGGAACCATATATCTTCTAGAATAAAACTTTAGAGCCATTGCTACCACTCACCGCACGCCCCTGAGATATATATATATATATATATATATACAGACACATGTCTAATATTAGTTTAGAAGTAATCCATTTAATTAGCTCACAACTTAGGTTACAGCTGAATACCTATACAAATCCCAAGAGTTATGATAATGGGTAAGTTACTCATTGAGGGATAAAAAAACTGTCTGGTGCTAACGTAACGGGCGCTGCAATAAAACGCAAATAAGCGTTACAACAGTCCTGCTTCTAGGGAACTTTCTATGCAGTTAAATCAAATGCATAAACTTAGCTGAATAATTTATATTGCGGTTGGCATCTACAAACGACCATCCCATCCTTCTCGGGCGACTGTCAAAGAGGATCATTAAAGTCAAGTTTATCGGGATGAGACATTATCTTTTGATCTTTATAGTCCACCTTAATAAGCTTTATTAGCTGTAGGAATCCTTTTTGTGATTTAGCTGCAGGACATATTTGAACTCTTTGGCTGGTTGCTGCTATAATCCTTTTCGTAAACTGATTAAGCTTTTTTTCCTTTTCGCTGCTGTAGTTACCTCCGCCAAGGAGGTTATTTTTTCGTCGTGTTTGTCTGTCTCTTTGTCTGTCACCAAGATAACTCAAAAAGTTGTGAACCGATTTAGACGAAATTTACAGGGATTGTTAGGTATGTTAGGAGAAACAGATGATTAACTTTTGGTGAAGCTTTGTCCATCCGTTTGTTTGCTTGTCTGCCTCATTTTTCTCAATGCCATGACTCAAAAAGTTATAGATGGATTTTTATGAAATTAACACGAGTTGTTAGGTATATATCTCAGAGTAAATGACCAAATTTTGGTAATGATCCTTTTGTTCGTTCGTTCGTTCATCACTGTTTTTAATTTTATGGTTGTTAGCACAATAGCTCAAAAAATAATAAATGAATCTTTATGAATTTATGAAATTTATCGGGATTGTTAATAATGTTAAGAGACAAAAAACAATTAAATTTGGGCGCAGATCGGTTTGTTCGATTGTATGTTTGACTCATGTTTGTCATAACGTTTGTTAGCAGTATAACTCAAAAAGTTATTTACGGATTTCAAGAAAATTGCACAAGCTGTTATTACTTATAAAAGGCACAAATGATTAGATTTTGGAGTATAGACAAAGAAAATTATGGTTTCAGAGCCAATTTGAATGTTATGCTCCGTTGCCTCGCTTGGCGGAGGTATGCGCTCTCAGAGTGCTCTAGTTTTACTGCTAGATTAATTTACGGGAACGTAGACTACACAATACGTGACTGTCCAATCTTGCCAAGCGGGCCTGATAACATATTAGTAAAACCTCTATAAAATATTTTTCAGTCAAAAAAGCTACACAAAACAAAAAATTAAACTCCTCTTGGAGACGCAAGGAATGCACCAGCTGGAAAAAAGTGTCAATTCATGAGCCCTGACTAATGGTAAATTGCAAAATTAATTAATATATATATGCAGTGAATAAAACTGCAAAAAAATTAATGAAAGAAATAAGGCACTTGTTTTGAGCATGCGAAATTAAATTAAATTTGGTGACTGCTTTTTATTCTTCTCCATTGTTTTACATTTACTAGACATTGTCTCCATTATTCGCGCACTTTCAGTCCATTTGCGCCCACTATTTTTTTTTTTTTTGGCTGGGACACAATTTCCTAAAGTTTTCAAACGTTGGGCATCGATAGTCGTCAAGGCCTATATCTGTTCAAACGCCCTAACAAAATATGACCCAAAAATCTTAGAAAGACTAACTACCGTCTACCCTAAAAAATATGACTATGTATGAATCAGAAATTATCTAGAATTTATTTTCCAAAACTTAGTTGGGCGCCCTAAGCGTTAAGTTGTTAAGTTATCTTATCCATAATTTGACTCATACACACCCAAACATTTTTTCTCTTGACAAAACTATTCTTGTAATTGGCAAACTAAGAAACGGTTTCATCTTCAGCTTGCCAGGTTAAACTTCTAGTCACAATGCTACAAACATACCGTCCTCCAAGGAGAAACGAATGAGTTCAAGTACAGGGGAAAAAAATTAAAGAAACAAGTTATTCTCTCTAACTGGCCCACGGCTGGCGGCAATTCAGTCTTTTACAGTCCTACCCGGTCTGCTAGGTTGGAAGTAAGGTGTTCATTCTAGAAGAGCGCAGCTGCACCCCAGCTCAGAGCATCCCATCTTTAACAAACAGCAACGTCTTGAAAAAATTTCGAATTCGCATATCATAAAAATAACTGGAATCCATACATTACCTTTCCAATAGTCTACGCTTCAACCAATGAAAATTCAAATTGTGTACGCTTTAAGTTCTGGGACAGAAGTTGCCGTGTTCTTTTTGTCTTTGACAGAGGCTAAGCCTTTTTTCTTTGGGGCTGGGCATAACTTAGCACTTGCTGAAGGAAGCACTATCTATAACAATCGGAAAATAACACGTTGAAAAGTTAACCTTTAGACTCTTTCATTGAAGACGTCTCAAATAATGCTCTACCTACGAAAAAATGAAGTTGTTATTGGTCATTCGCTAGTGTTTCTTCTAGTTTTGTTCCAGGTCGTTACTTGAAGGGCCCAAAAGTCGGCTCATAAAAAAGCTGCGTCATTTTTTTTTGATGGCACGAATTGGCTATAGATGGCTCGTGTATCACAACAAATCACAATCACCGTTTATGTCATATACATTACTGAATAATATCTTAAGTTATATAGATGAATAACTAAATTTACCAACTTTGACCCTCCCACCTAATGAGCTGGAGAACAGCAAAACGAGCGTCGTGAGAATCAAAGTTTCTTTAACTGCTTCTAATCGAAATCTACATTTATGCCATCTCAAGAAAATAATATATACATATATATATATATATATATATATATATATATATATATATATAAAACTCTGATAATCATGCTTGCGTGCTCGCTTGTTTGTATGCCACACTGCACAAAATCTGTGCTAGAGATAGGAAGAAATTCGAGCGCTGAAGATATAAGAGTGGACAGTCAAGTATCGTATAGTCTGTCTATCACCAGCTAAACACCTGTTTTTTTTTTTTTGCGAAAGCAAAGAAGATGGTGATGCTGAATCAATGGGTCATGGGCAGTTTTGCTTGCTTATTAGTACATCCCCGTGCACTCAATATTCGCTATTATACAGTACATAGGGAATAATGTCAGGGTCGCATGTTCATTAAAGCTATGATACGAAGCACATTTTTGAATGTTGAAAGATTTTTAAGAACAGATGAACAATACAACTCTAAAAGAATTAATAATCTTAACGAGCTGCCAATTTTAAAAACGGTTTACAAGGTCTTACCAATTTTATCCCTAACACGGGGATAAAAACTTTGATGAACTCACGGTATAGGTACATGATGCAAGAAAACGTATGAAAAACAGTTTGGTGGGAATAATTGGTTGATACATTTAAACTAAGTCATGAAAAAAAGGATTACTTACATATTTCGGCATTTGATAGGATGATTACATAACTGATTTTAATCCTACTGTGTGCCACGCAATTAAGTGGTGCATTCAATTCGTCGTTTATGTACGGGCATTGGAGCAAGTCCGGATAAGGCACACCTCTGACTGGTTATAATGACATACCGTACCTTTACCTTTGATACATTTGATGATACTTCGGACGAGGTCCAGGCGACGTTACGCACGCGGCCCATATTGTGCAGAGGTGATGCTGCAGTCCGTGACCAACGGGGTGGCTAACAGCGAGTAATCCCCACAGTTCACGTAGCCGCTTACAGCAGGTTTATCTGGCACTTTCAGTAAGCATGCGTCCAATAAGTGTTTAAAATTCGCAGTCTCTGTACCGGTGACATTTCGAATGTGACGAGGCATTTTGTTGAATAATTTCGCCCCTCGGACTACGAAACCATTAGAATACTTTGTGGCTATCGCATCACCACCAGTTTTGATCAGAATGCGCACCTCACAAGTGCGACCAATGCGGTTTTAGTGTCTGGCCTGGATTCGCCCATTGACATTGACAGTAATTCCTTCTAGAATTTTCCAAATATATATGATCGGAAAGCGCTCGAATCTCCTTTGAATTGAGTACATTGGAAGTTGAGCCAGTCTTTCGTGATAGCTTAAATCTTTCATGCCTCGGATTTTGATAGTGAACGATCTCTGGATCGCCTCGAGGCGCTCTAAGTCTTTCCGTTTGCTTGGCATCCAAAGAGGTGAACAGTATTCAATCCTTGGCAGTATCAGTTGTTTCCATAAGGTGAGCATT
>LQNS02277602.1:7731080-7741879 GCA_001587735.2 Parhyale hawaiensis
TGTTAACCGATGTCCAGTGAAAGATGTTGGTTAGGTCTAGTTGCACATTCCGTACGTCCGCCGTTGATTGTACCGCTGCTAATATCCGTGTGTCATCAGCGAACGATGAGGGAACGGCAAATTTGTATTGGTGCCCCATATCATTTATCATGATAAGAAAGAGTATTGGACCAAGCACGGTGCCCTGTGGGACTCCACTGAGTACCGGCTGTCGTTTAGACACTTTATTACTTATAATTACACTTTGGGTTCGGTTTGTCAGAGAGGCGTCGATCCATCTAACACATTTTCCACGGATGCCCATGTTGAAGAGTTTGAGTAGCAGTATTTCATGGTCTACTTTATCGAATGCTTTGGCAAAATCTAAATATATTACGTCCACACTTTTGCTTTGGCATAGTAGGTCGACAATAGAGTCATAATGCTCAAGCAGCTGCGAAGTGGTTGAACGTTTATGGCGAAAGCCACGTTGATTTTATGTAAGCAGTTTATTGCTTTCTAAATGATGTTTAAGGTGTTTCTTACAGACCCTTTCAAACGTCTCCACTAAGTGGCTAGTTAGGGAGACAGGTCTATATATAGTTCGCTGGGTCCATGCTATTTCTAGCTTTAGGAATAGGTAAAATAATCGCGTGCTTGTAGGTGAGTTCAACTTCTCCACCAGCAGGCACATCATCTGGTCCCACTGCACTGTTGCCGCTAAGTTCATCACTGGCTAGTTCAATGCTTAGTTTTGTGAACTCGAAGTCCGTCAGGCAGTTTGTAGTTAAATCAATTCTTGGGATTTCAGGATTTTGAATTTTGTCACTAAGGACTTCTTGATATTGACGGCTTAGTATTTCGCTCATTTCCTGTTCATTCTTAACAATAGATCCTGTATCATTCACCAGCGGCCCAATTTTTTATTTTATCGAGGAATGGTGCGATGCATGGGCAAAAAAATATTTGCTTTTACTTTTAATTTTTTCAATGGCTTTTTTTTCTTGTTTTTCTTCATCGTGTGATCTTGCAAGCTGACGTTCTATTTCATCTAGCTTCCTTTTGCACTCGGATTTGTGTTGTGTTAATTTCGTCGATTGCTGGCATTTGATAAGTTTTGCTCGTTTCTTAAGTAGTCTTTTACGGAATTTGTGGTGTCGACTTTTATGAATTTTTTTTACCGGGCTAAGGCACTTCATGCACTTTTCTAATAAAATGTTTTCGAATATCTCATTGATGCTTTCACTTTCTATTGAGTTATTTAGAAGTACGTCCCAGTTTACTGACTGCAGTTCTGCATTCAAGCCGTCCTAATTTATCCCTTTATCGTGTACGTTCAAGTCACGTAGACTGGAGATGGAGATAATTTGAGAATTTTCTGCGGTCTATGGGAATCGCTTTCGCCAAGCTGAGTCGTTATTTCAACAAGCCTATGATCAGATAATGTTGTGTCATTTATTTCAATATTCTTAATCAATTGTGCGTTATCGACGAAGAAAAGATCTAAGATATTTTCATTTTTCGTAGGTGACGAGATCATTTGGGTCAGTGAAAATTCTTCCATGATGTGCACTAGAGAGAGAGCCTGATCTTTTTCATCTCTAGTGGCCGATGATGTTCTGGATAGTATGAAGCTTCCAGTTGCATCTGGTAAGTCTGTCGTTAGCCATTTTAAGAACGGGAAGTTGAAATCAAGTTATACACAATTGATACTTATTCTGGACTTCTTTGCAATGTGTGTTGATCACTTGCAACATTCCGGGAAATTTTTCGGTAGTACATTTGGGCGGTCGATAGGACGTGGGAAATCAACACTGTAAAATTACCTTCAAAAACCGTAAAATCTTCATCGACTTCAACTCTTGCAAACTATCGGCTAAGCTTTTTGGAAGAACCTTTTTTCCTGGCTATGCTTATTTACAACGGTGCGGTAAGTATTAAGCTTCGATTATATGAAAAGGTTTTTTACCATCAGCCTCGCGGCGGTTTTTCGGGGCGAGTTCTTCCACAGCACAAAAAATACCACCGGCTTCAGGCGAGGTATCTTCCGCAATGTTACGGGAGGGAACCCGTTTGAAACAACGTTCCACAATCGCCCGTGTCCGCTATAGGGTACAAAGCTGGCCATAGCCGTACGGAGCAATTCTGACGATACCAGGAGAGAAAGATGGAACTTACCTTTCTGCTCGGTCATTTAAACTACAACTGTGTCTGGTGGGTGAAGTCGAGACCGCTAGGTGCGTTCGCGTCGAAAAAGTAATGCCGTGCCGAAGGGTAGGAAAATATTGTGTTTCACTTCGTAAAAGGAAAGAGGAACACTGTTTAAACTCGAGAAAAAATTCGCTCAATCTCGCCTACAGCTGTGCAAGCTACTAACATTAGCTTCCTGTCATCGGTGTGAGGAATGCAGCTTCATCACACGGTTTTAGTGACCTACAATATGTTTACAAAGAATATGTAACTAGAGCACTCTGAGAGCGCATACCTCCGCCAAGCGAGGCAATGGTAGCAAAAAATTCAAACTGGCTCTGAAACTACAATTTTCTTAGTATAAACTCCAAAATCTAATCATTTGTGTCTTTTCTTTTGATAGTAATAACAGCTTGTGCAATTTTTTTGAAGATCCGTTCATAACTGTGTGAGTTATACTGCAAACAAACGTTATGACAAACATGAGTCAAACATACAAACGAAGGAACCGATCTGCACTAAAATTTAATCATTTATGTCTTTTAACATTACTAACAACTTCTACAAATTTCATAAAGATCTATTCATTATTTATTTAATTACTGTGCTAACAAGCATAAAATTGAAAACAGTGACAAACGAACGAATAAACGGATCATTACTAAAATTTGGTCATTTACTCGATTTTATATACCTAACAACTCATGTGAATTTCATAAAAATTCGTCCATACCTATTTGAGTTAGGGCTTTGAGAAAAATGAGGCAGACAACAAAACAAACAAACGGATGGACATATCTTCACCAAAAGTTAATCATCTGTTCCTCCTAACATACCAAACAATCCCTGTAAATTTCGTTTTTATCGGTTCATAACCTTTTGATTTATCTTGGTGACAGACAGACAGACAGACAAACACGACGAAAACATAACCTCCTTGGCGGAGGTAAATATGCTTCATGACAGCTTGTGAGCACTGCCTAATACCTCACCCCGTCGCAAGCGAGAGTAAAGCCCAATACGTTCCGCTTTGGAGCTACCATGACTAAGTTTGCTAGCATTTAAAGGCCCAACTAAGTGAAACTGGAATGTGACTATCGTAATATCAGTAAGGAAACGACAGGTTGAATAAGTAACGGTTTCATGATGCGGCTCGATGCATTAGGGAATGTCATTCCTATTCAACATGAATAGACCCTGTTGCACTACGTGTAAATTCAAGCATAATTTAGTGCTTAAAAATAGACTCCAATGTTCTAAATTTACAGCAGACAGTTGTTTAATAATTTTTATTTGTAGAAAGTCGAAGCATAGAGAAGCAGTCTTACTTGGAGCAACTGTGACCGATGAAAATGCGACGGCTGCGGCCCATAAATCTTCCTCGTCCGCTGTTGCAATGCACGTCGAAAGGACGGAACACGAGCTTGATTGAATCATATTTTATTTAATATCATGCAGCCATGCTCGTAAAGAATTTTATCGTGCTATTGGCGTTTATTTTTTGTGCAGTGTGCCACCACTACCATGAACATCGGAAAAGTACCTATCATAGCCTAATGATTACAACGCATCTTGTAAAATTGGAAAACAAAATAAAAAAAATGTGTTTCCTACTCGAAAAACCATCCGAAAGATTCAAAAGGCATTCGAAACAGTTTGGCAAATTAAGCTTACCATAGAGTGAATTGTGAAGCAGTTGCAACACAGACTGTACTTCTGAGGGTCCGACCAACAAGTACGACGGAACCAACCAGATTTCTATCAGCATCCTGCAAAAAGTAAATGTTCACTTACAATTCCACCTTACCAGAGGCAATTACAAAATGTAGCGACTTAGCTGCAGAGCTGGGACTGCCGAATGAAATTCGGTATTTCGGTAGTACCGGCGGTATTTTCATCTACCGAAATACCGAATCTTTTCTGAATCTTCTATCGATAGATACCGAATGACTTTTTCAGACTTTTGAATTTGAAAGAAGCTTCTTAGCCATATATGACCCACCGTCTTTCCTGGAATACATTAAGAAAATCCCTTTGATTTTCGTTCAGTTCAGCTCATTCATGCTGTATTGCACTTCATTGAAAAGAAAAGATGTAGCGCTGTGAGAATTGGGCGTAGTGGATCATAATGCTTCGCTCACTCAAGTCTCACGTCCTTCCGAGCTTAGTGCAGCTTGAACTGCCAGTGAGTGATCATACACTCCGCATATTTGTGTTAATTTCTTTGCTAATTGTGAATATAGAGTGCCACAATAATTCATGCACGTGTGAAAATGTTTCAGCATTCCTTTGAAGAAAACTTATAAGAAAAGTTTGTTTTATAAAGTGATACGAGTAAACTTTCTTATGTTCTTCGTGTAATACAGTGGGCTGTTTCGCCAAAACTTTCATGTAAACAATGGATCCACCAAGACTCGATACAATCTCGCCCACATGCCGTATTGCGGGATTTGCTGCTAAAGAAACAGGTGCCGATGATGATGATGTTGAAGATGCTTCTATTACAATTGAACTAGGTGAGTCTATTATGAAGTTCCTTCATTATGATTTATGAATTTATTATTTATATACCTAAATAATTATGAGCAATGTATCAACACATTTTCTGAGTTCTGGAACATTCTTGCAGATTTATTCTGTTGAAACTAGTGTTACCCCTTCTTGTAGAGTAATTTTACTCTCAAAGCATCAATATTATTTTCATCATTGTTTGCACATTTCAAGTTTTATAGAGTTTATTTATGAATTATCATTACATATAAATAACTATAAGCGATGCATTAGTGCGTTTCTGATGAGTTCTGGAACATTATTGCAGATGGCATCTCCCTACTATATATTTATATACACAAGGAATTTTTTTAAATCTACATGTCCGGTGGGCATGTTTCCTCTGTTTTATAAGTAGCTTGCTGGTGTTCTTGCTCCTAAGCTAGCAGTGATCTTCCGGCGCTTGATACGGTTAGGAAATTTTCCCCGTTGTTGACGTACTGGGAATAATACTCCTATTCCCGAGGGTCCAGTGTCGCCCCCATGTCGCCAACTACAGGTTCATTACGCTGACGCCCATTTTATTGAAAGTGTTCGAGAAATTGGTCGCTTGTGAGCTTGGTCCTTCTACTGAGGTTACGGGTTTGCTGCCTGCAGGTCAATTTGCGTACAGAACTGGTTTGTTTTGTTGTGACGCCTTGTAGTAGGTGTCACACCATTGACAGTCTGCGCTGGATTATCGGTCTGAGGCATGCCTTGTACAGTTGGACTTTAGCTCGGTGTTTGACAGGGTTAACCACAGGGGTCTATTATACAAGCTGGAGTCTTTTGGTGTGGGTGGTAGGGTTCTGTCAATCATTCGTAATTTTGTTTCTGAGTGAACGCAGAGTGTGTCGGTTGACAGCGTTTTGGGTGCCTCAGTCACGATGGAGTCTGGAGTCTGCTTGGCCCGCTGTTGTTCGTTCTGTATACTAGTGACATGCTCTCTTCGCTGGAAGACACGATGGTCAACTATGCCGACGATTCCACTTTGATAGCAGTGATACCTGCTCCCCGCATGCATAATGCTGTCGCCCAGACTCTGAATAGAAATTTGTCACTCATTAGTGCATAGTGATCAGCCTGGAGTATGAAACTGAATGCAAGTCTATGATTGTCAGTCAGTGACGGATACTTCTACCGCAGCATCCACATCTGGAGATAGATAACACTTTGCTTCAGGGATCTAGCTCCTTGAAGGTTCTTGGTGTTATCTTTGACGAGAATCTTACTGTTCAGCCTCATATTAGGGGGTTGGTGCCACGTGCTTACAGTAAAATAGGGCTCCTGCGTTAGGTGAATTCTGTGTTTGGTCACAGAGAGGTTGTCCGCAGATGCTTTTATGCTGCCTGTGTTGAAGTATTGCTCACCCGTCTGGGCTTCGGCTGCTGGCAGTCACTTACGTCTGTTGGACAGACTTGCTAGTTCGGCCAGCAGGCTGTGCGCAGATAATGATCTGGTGAAACTGTCCCACGGGAGAGGGGTGGGCGAACTCTGTATATTTTATAAGGTGTACAATAATGCGAGGCATTGGTAGTATTCTTCTGTCCCGGCCCTCAAAGTCTCTAGTAGAATTATACGTACTGCTTTCGGTCTCACTCTTTCACGTCGGAGAATGTAAGGTGCTGAACTAATAAGTTCGGTCGGTGGTTCGTACCCTGGTCTGTAAGGATTTGAAACTCATTGCTGGCATCGGTTTTCGGTCGTGTTGGCCTGCAGGCGTTCAAGTCAGCAGTAAAAGGCTTTCTGTTGAATTTCCTTGAACAGCATTTCGGGCTTCCCGGTATTGCAAAGTGCTTCATTTCGGTTATGCTTCCTCTCCGTGGAGGCCCAGGCACGAAGTTTTAATAATAACACCGAACCAAATACTGAGAAAATACCGAATCATTCGGTATTTTTATCGAGAAAAATACCGAAATACCGAACCGAATAACTAGTTTTTAGCAACCAAATACTGATCCGGCGGTACAGAAAAAAATATCGAATCCCAGCGCTGCTTAACTGCATGAGAAAACAAATCCAGTGTTCCCTCATCAACAACATGCGAAGAGTAAATCACCAGTTTCTAACGTGACATGACGCAGTTAAGCAGTGATGAAGCTTCATTGGGATACGAAGCTGTACCAAACTTTCTTCAGTTTTCTTCGAAGAGCGAATCATAAGTTCCAGTTTAGCATAGTATGATGCAATTGAGCAGTGAAGAAGCTTAAGTACAATAAAAAACGATACTAAGCTTGCATCAATTCATTTACGGTACTTCTTCATTAGGTTAGGTTATTTCTCCACGGACGGGAGGTGTTCTTGGATTAAACTATTACAGCTTACGTTACAAAATGTCATGTAGATTCCCTACTTAATAATATTACAGCTATGAATTTACAACCTAATCAACAAGGCTACCCAAATTAGTTCACCGAACTAGCACCACAATAGTACTACCATACTAATACCCTACCACGGCGAGAAATGTATGTTTCCTGCTAATATTACAGCAGTTTCTTACGTTGAATAAATCAGCTTCAGTTTATTTAATATGACGTAATGAAGCAGTGATCGGACCTAATGACAATAATAAACTAATCCTACCTTCAATCAGTTTCTTGAAAATAGCAATTCCTTCATTTCAATTTAACCATGCATGACGTAATCACGACACCAAGCCAATCGTTTAAAAGCATATCAGCCTGCAGTCACGTCATACCTAATTCATAGCCTTTCTTAGTAGATTCTACTGACTCATGTCACTATTCAGAAGATAGTGAGGTGAATTCGATGGAGTCCAGCATTCAGCAGGAAACCTTTTCATCGACTTCCAACCAACCTTCTACCAGCTCTTTACCGCGTCCCAAAGTGGCCTACGAATTAATCACTCACATTGGCAGAAAAGTTTTACTTGGATCAACAGCTATCGCGTTCTTCGGACAACGAAGCACATGTATACACTTTACACTACTTTACAGGCACTGCTCGCAGTTGCCCCGTTAACTCCATTGACGGATCTTTCTGTGAAATTAGTAGGTATAAATTGATTGACAGATTTCTCTGCGAAATTAGTAGGTATAGGAATAACCTGTTCTGGGCTAACGGAGATTTAAGTGTAGTTTAGCAGAGCCGTTCGTGTGAGAACACTGCCGAAACGACTTGCTCGTGCGAAAGTAGGATGTAGTTTCCTGTGCCAGGTTCTAGTTTCGAAACGCAATGGTCTAGCAACGACACCGGACCTGACACGATTTCCATGCTGCAATTAGGACACGGACGCACGAGAGGTTGATTAAGGCGTCTCTTTGAGGCCACGCTCGTGATCATGATCATCGTGATCACTGAAAAGCATATGAACATGAACGGTCAATACTTTTGGAAGCAAACCAGAAATGTCACGTCTACTTTCGAAAAATAGACTTCTATCGTATTTTCACGGAAAAAGGTGGAAAATGGACTTCTTAAGAACTTTTATTTATTTTAAATTCAATACATCAGTGAACTAGCAGTATTTAAAGCATTTTGAACATACACAGGCATAAAACTAACGAAACTATATATATAATTGTGGAAGTCAATATTACGAACAATCATTATAACATTCAATTTATCCCTAAATATAAGAAAACATCACGAACTTGCATTTCAAATTTTGAATTTTTACTTGTCCAACGGCTGGAATCACTCTTTGATCACACATGACTAGCCTGCGGAGATAATCACACTGCGATCAGTTTGCACCACTGATCACGGTCGATTGCTGTCTGAATCACGTCAAAAAGCGGTCACAAAAATGCGCGGGTCATGTGCAATCAGGCAGAATAATCCGCAATGTGGTCACAAAAAACGTCTTTAGCCGCTGCGGCTGAGTTGCCGCTTAATCTTCAAGATGCCCGCACGGGAGCGGTTTTCTACCTCAAAATTGATTCAGTTGCGAAATAACCTTCGTCCTGTGTATATTATGTTAAAAAATAAAATAAAAATAAAAATTTGAAATTAAAATCTTACCTGTTTTTCTCTTCTCCTCTTCATCCATCTGATCCCAGTCATCTTGCATTGCCTCAGAAACTTCACTCCACGATTTATCTTTTATAGTTCTATTTCTGTATTCGGCTAATTTCTTATCAAAAAGGACGTTTTTTCGATTTCACGTATGAATTTCTCAATGTCAAACTAGCGTTCACAAACGACATCCTGTCTGTACAGACAACAAATGTACACTGAAAAAAATCTCAGCCGCTACATAGAAGCGGCAGTTTAATTTCTCATGCGTTTACTGAAGCTATCAACGGATCTTCAAGAAGTTTGTAGGAATTGGTGGAAAATATAAAAGGCACCAATGACCATATTTTGGTTAAGATCTGTTTATCCGTTTTTGTGTTTGACAAATGATTGTCGAAACATAATTTAAATAGTTACAGACAGATCTTCAAGAAAATTGCAGATGCTGTAATTACTGTCAAATGATGAAATTTTGGTTATGACAAAGAAGAAATACCAGGATTCCAGGACCAATTCGAAGTTTTTCTTTACATTGCCTCGCTAGGCAGATGTATGCGCTCTCAGAGTGCTCTTGTTTTTAAATTGCATCGAAAACAGAGTTGTTACGTAACACTGTAATTATGTAAATCAATGGAGGAGAGCAATCAAGCGCTTGAAAGAAGTGAAAGAGTTAGGTGCAAGAATTTCTTTTTTTTCTGCAGCTGCAAATAAATTGTTACATAATAATGTATTTACGCGCATGCATAGGTGATGAGACTAAAAATAATTGAAGAACTCTACATTTTGCCTCTAGGCTAAATCTCAAACTGTGCTGTTGTAAAGATGGTACCTGCTCAGTAACGGAAATTTTATGTAATTCATTTTGAAGTTATAAATAGACGCGTTTTTAATGGGCATCCCAGTTTGCGAGCGAACAACTCCAAGTTGTTCTTCCAGCTCTGTAACAGCTTCGGGGGACGTCTCTTGATTGATACCTACATCTGCTTGCTGACTTATTGGGCTGGTGGGCTTTACGCAAGCGCTACAGATGTCAGAAGATACAGAAAAGTTAACACCGACGTTTTATATATGAACAAAAGTTACTGCGATAGTAAGCATGGCTCTGACAATACGCGCGCTACCGACTGATCATGGTGACCAAGTCAACTGTTGTTGAAGCTTTACTTATATGAGCTTACTGAACTGTTCATTCGCTTTCTGGCACTCTGGGCCAATGTAGAGTAAATGGATAGTTTGTAACTAATGCACTTAAACAAGCTATTTTAATGCGGTCATCTACATGTAAATATTACCATGAGACAATTAATGCACATTTCTGTTTAAAAGTTATGCGATTTGGCAGCGTACCAACTTCGTATAACTCTCTCGAGATTCATAACGCAAACGTTGTATTATGACAAGACTCAATGAAAGAGCAGCAATTTCAGAGCTCTAAATTTGTTGATTGGTATATATGTACTAATTCTTGTCTGAACAATAAAATGTTCCGCGCAAAAAATATTTTGGGATAAATATAACGTCACTTCACTGTAATGGTTTAAAATTATAAAATTGACAAAGTTTATCCACGTTGTAAAGTTAATTGCATTGAGGAAAATTTCTCCAAGCCATTTCATGAGCTTTAGCTGTGCTTTCTATGTACAATACATCATTTTATTTCATCATTTACCTTTCTATTTCGATTATTTACGTTACACACTTCAATATCCATAAATTCACAAGCTTCTTAGAGACACGGGATACGACATTATACGATCCGCATGACGTTCTGCTTTGTTTTGCCATACCCTACATTTTGAAAATAATTCTGGTAATTATTACACTCCTAGTTTAAGCCTCTCCATACCCCAGAGTACACCGTGACCGAAAGAGAGGAAGAAAGAAGGGACATAAAGAATGTCAAGAGAAATATGGTACCCATGCACGAGTCAACGCGTATGAGAACAGCAAGTCGGGAAAGAATAAGAAGATCGGAATAAAGCATGAGCGAGTAGGAGTAAGTAAAAGGAAGTAAGCAAAGTGGGCACGAGAGACAGACGTCCCGAAGGCCTAGCTAATGGCTAAGGTAGCCTACTCGAGCTTCCCTCCTCCTCCTCTCCCCCCCCCCCCCCCCCCCCCCC
>LQNS02277602.1:7766253-7785104 GCA_001587735.2 Parhyale hawaiensis
GCAATAAGCTGCTTACATCAAATCAACATGGCTTTCGCCATAAACGTTCAACCACTTCGCAGCTGCTTGAGCATTATGACTCTATTCTCGACCTACTATGCCAAAGCAAAAGTGTGGACGTAATATATTTAGATTTTGCCAAAGCATTCGATTAAGTAGACCATGAAATACTGCTACTTAAGCTCTTCAACATGGGCATCCGTGGAAAATGTGTTAGATGGATCGAAGCTTTTCTGACAAACCGAACCCAAAGTGTAATTATAAATAATGAAGTGTCTAAACGACAGCCGGTACTCAGTGGAGTACCACATGGCACCGCGCTTGGTCCAATACTCTTCCTTATCATGATAAATGGTATGGGGCACCAATGCAAGTTTGCCGTTCCCTCACCGTTCGCTGATGACACACGGATGTCAGCAGCGGTACAATCAACGGCGGACGTTCGAAATGTGCAACTAGACCTAACCAACATCTTTCACTGGACATCGGTTAACAACATAACCTTCAACGAATCAAAATTTGAACTTTTACGATACGAAAAAAACGTCTCCCTTACTGAATCCACGTCCTACACAACGAGAGATGGGAGTGAAATCGAGAGAAAGCAAATTTGAAGGGATCTTGGGGTGAGAATACATGATAATGCCACTTTTGAAGATCATGTGGCTCGAGTGGTTACCGTAGGCAAGAAGTGGAGCGGATGGGTGCTTCGAACTTTCTCTTCACGAGAGGCAGACACAATGCTCACCTTATGGAAACAACTGATACTGCCAATGATTGAATGCTGTT
Organism: Parhyale hawaiensis; assembly: GCA_001587735.2. Taxonomy (NCBI): domain Eukaryota; kingdom Metazoa; phylum Arthropoda; class Malacostraca; order Amphipoda; family Hyalidae; genus Parhyale; species Parhyale hawaiensis. Next base: position 7,767,043 of record LQNS02277602.1, read on the forward strand.
CACCTCTTTGGATGCCAAGCAAACGGAAAGACTTAGAGCGCCTCGAGGCGATCCACAGATCGTTCACTGCCAAAATCAGAGACATGAAAGATTTAAACTATCATGAATGACTGGCTCAACTTCAAATGTACTCAATTCAAAGGAGATTTGAGCGCTTTACGATCATATATACTTGGAAATTCTAGAAGGAATTACTGTCAATGTCAATGGACGAATCCAGGTCAGACACTCAAACCGCATTTGTCGCACTTGTGAGGTGCGCATTCCGATCAAAACTGGTGGTGATGCGATAACCACTAAGTATTCTAATAGTTTCGTAGTCCGAGGGGCGAGATTATTCAACAAAATGCCTCGTCACAGTCACATTCGAAATGTCACCGGTACAGAGACTGCTAAATTTAAACACTTACTGGACGCATGCTTACTGAAAGTGCCAGATAAACCTGCTGTAAGCGGCTACGTCGCCTGGACCTCGTCCGAAGTATCATCAAAGGTAATGTATGGTGGAAATCGCTCGATCGGTTTTGGCGACTCTATTCAACCACCATCTTCATTGTGCAAAACTAAAAGGATAAAAGCTAGGTAAAAGGCCTTCAGGAAGCGAGGCATCTACGATGCTACCTGCGTGACAACTAAAAATCTTAGTTAGGATGCGGTGCCTCACCCACTAAGGTATTGGCGCCCCAGCTGAAAGTCGAATGAAGCCAAATGCGTCTGGGATCCTAAATATTAACACTGTAGATATTGTAGCCTTCAGGAACCTACGCTGCAACGGCTTCCCCTAGTAGTTTTAAAACTAAGTGTGCCGGTGGCTTGCGTGTTAAGGCAAAGTCTATGTTTCCGTACAAGCAATGATTCGATGATTTGTAGCCTATTATAGTTTCGTTCTTTGTGCAAAATTTTTGCGCTGTCAACTAATTGTTGTCTAGTGAGCTTCCCCATGGATATCGTTTGTTTGTGTCCACGGGCTCCACAGGCTAAGTAAATAGTTTAGCCAGGGAAGGGCCTTGAACAAATAACAAACGATAACCATGTTGAAACTAACTAGACAACAACTAATAGACTACACAAAATTTTTCACGAAGAACGAAACTACAATAGGCTTCAGTTCATCGAATCTTTGATTACACTGGTCAACAACAAATTTGTTGTCTGAGTTTTTTCAGCTGATTTAGGACGAATCTGATGCGCTGAATCCAAAAATGACCTTGGTTTTGCTCGATTAGGTCAAGTTTTTGAGATATGGCCACGGGTCATTTTCTACGTTTTTGCTCACATATAGGCACGTTTGGAGCATTTTAGAAATGCGTTGTCTAATAATTATTTTGATTGGAAATTATTGTTTAAATGACAAGAAGTATTCAGGCCCATTAGTTTTAGGTGATAATGTCGAAAAGGGATCAGTCTAAAGTAAAAAAAAAGATGTTTTTTGTGCATGTGGGATAATAGAGACCGTGCTTAGCATTACACGAAGAAGGACTGGCCTGTGCGGGAGGAATTGGTGCCTTGTAAGGAGAGGAACGTCATCAACGACCCTCTTGTGGACAGAGACAGAATACTCTTCCTACCACTGCACATCAAACTTGGCTTAATCAAGCGGTTCACCAAGGCTCTGGACAAGGATGGTGACTGTTTCACTTACTTGTGCCAGGCTTTTCCAGGATTAACCATGGAAAAGTTGAAAGCTGGCATCTTTGACGGTCCTCAGATCCGTCAGCTCATCAGAGATCCAGAGTTCGAAAGTTCAGTTAACGAAGTGGAACTGGAAGCTTGGAAAGCATTTGTTCTGGTAGTGAAAAACTTTCTTGGCAACACTTAGGCCAGAAACTATGCAGAACTTGTCAATAACCTGCTGACTGCTGACAGAAACATGAGCGTCAAGATGCACTACCTGTTTTCGCATATGAACCGGTTTCCTGAGAACTTGGGTTCAGTGAGTGACGAGCAAGGAGAGAGATTACATCAGGACATGAGAGAGATGGAGACCAGGTACCAGGGTCCCTGGGACGCAGTAATGATGGCCGACTCCTGTTGGACTTTGAAGAGAGACCTCCCTGCCGCTGAGCATTACAGGCGTTCGAAGAAGCGGAAGTTCAAGCCCTAAAGTTTGAACTATTGTGAAACAACATGCAGTTTATGTGTACTTACCTTTATCATTTGCACACCATTCAGTTTAAAGTATCAATGTTTCTGTCAGGTAATTAATAAATGTTGTTGAAGAAAGTTTTTTTTTTTCTTAAAAACACATTTATGATGATATGTGTTGACAAAAATCGGCTCATTATGCCAGAAAAATGTAATCGATTTTGTCACGAGATCTGATTTTTTCAAATCAACTTGGCACAAAAACCTGACCTGATGGAGACAAATGGACGTTATTTCCTGATTCAGCAGAGCAAAACTACCCTAACTCAGTTGTAAAAATCATGACAACATTCAAAAAGTAAAAAATTGTTGCCCAGTGTAATGAGTTAACTTTACTTAATGCTGCCTTAATTTTTATTTTCGGAGTGTATAATATCCAATTGTCTCCTTTTCTCATAGTTTTCTGTTTGAGATTATACTGCTATTATTGCAATACTTTTTGCGCTTTGAAATAGCGCTATATTGTAGAAGCTAGTGGTTGGACAAACTGCATGGGCATCCGCTTACACTGAATCCCGTTGTGATTAAACAACCAATAACAAACAGTACTCTCATATGGATTGCATACTTTCACAGCAACATCTGACAGCTACACCTTGAAGCACACTTGTACGTGACCTTATTATAGGTAGGCTTTGTGTCTATGGAATTTGGAACTGAAGCCAAATCTAGGTTATATTCCTGACCTGCAGTGTCTATGCACGGCGATCCTGTGAATGATATCCCCAAAAACAATTGAAGGGGGCCCACCATTTAATATCTGAAACGTGTCTCGATATTTATTAGTCATATCGCATATTATATAGTGCATATGTTCTGCTTTAAGTCTAGAGAACAGTCTGGGTCGTTTGTTTTTCCCATTCACTATTCAATGTATCCATAATATCTAAGACTATTAGTTTATTTATTCATCGCTTATCATTGGTTTTCATGGTGGCAGCAGGACACATTACATTTATTTCGAGATTATTCTCATTTGCTATATGAGGCTTAATATATTTTGGGAATGTCAACTGTCGAAAGGTATTATTGGAGGCTTAGTGTCAGATCTGGACTAGTAGTCGAGCAGTGGCCTAAATTGTACTTAGACGGCTGCTACCAATGAGGACATTACGTAACGTAGACATGTCTGCTGGCCTCCTTCTCTATCTCTGTGTTCTGAGAGACACGCTTCTTCGAATCCCGCTGCCATAAGATATATATATACAGTATACTGTATGGCCTGCTATCGTCGCACTTCGAACACATACGTCCGCGGATTTAGAATCCAATTTCATAGAATCCCTGATTTTTTTTTTATGCATAGCAGAACTTTGTGTGTACAATGTAAATAACTTCACTGAATGCTTCATAAGTTCCCCACGCATTACAGGAACATTCAGTTGTCAGTCACTTGCCGGAAAAGGAAATATCACTGCTCGCAAGTGAGGCTGACTGTGCGGTGCTACATACCTATTTTTATTTGTTGTCCCTTTGCTTTTTCATGCTCTACTACGATATTTTACTCAACTCCTTTACATTCAGTGATGATTGGCAAACTTGTACATCCTACCGCCAACCTAGGGTGGCGGACGGATTGCTCCGGTACCTCGTAGCCGCCATTTTGTGACTGACACTTGTTGGAGACTGCAAGGTTATGTGGATAGTCCTCAATTTTCATACTTTAACAAACAGTATCTAGTTAGGTGTACAAAATATTTTGATAAAAATTCAAATAGAAGTCGACACGAGCTAATTAAAAAAACTGCAAAGCCCTCAAAATAGGGTAAAAGTTTTTGGATTATTTTAGAACTCCTATAGATTGTTATTTTTAAGAAAATATAAATTCTCCGGGATTTTACACCACGTGCTAGCGTTGTGGGACCTAGAGGGCGAATGACACGGTGCAATATGGGGTCCTTATATAAGCGTCGAGCGGCACGGGAAGCGGAGGAAAACGAGCAAGTGCAGTCGGAGGAAAAAGCGTCAGCCATGGTTGTGACGAGTGGTACAGCTGTAGTCATCAAATCACAATCGAGCGCAGAAAGCGTACTAATGCCAAGCCTAAGCGTGATAGTTTCACTGTTCCAGCTATTTTCATAGGATCACAATCACAAGCTCAAACACTGATGAGGGCCGATCTGAATTTACTTGTTATTTTGACGATGAGGTACATTATTTCTTGCATTTTTATACTCATATTTTCATTTCACGCTGCATGGGAATAGATAGAGCAAGCGCCAGTCCCCAAGGAATTACTGCCGCCCACATAGCATGCGAAACAAGTTATGCTTGGACTGCGAAAACGCCCCCTGACTGTAAATGTCGAAGTATACAAACAGAATGTTTAATTTGTGTTTGAAAAGTCATATGAAGAGGAGTAGCTATGAAAATTGAGGTTTCTTTGAAGCAATTCTTTTCTGCTGCCATTTCATCACAGCGTCATCCACTGGGCTGTATATTTTTGCTTATTATTACTGTACATTAATTTTTACTGTAGTGTTTAAATTAAAAAAGCTCGGTTCCGCAACAAAAATTCTTTTGGCGAACCATTGCGCATAGACTTGCAACTGTCGTTGCGACGCGCCGTTTCCTCCCTGGTTAGTAGCTGGAAGAGTCTTCTCCTCGAGATTTTTTTGTGTGTGTATGTGTGCGCGTACTCATGGATACAAAGGTTGTGAAATTTGCTTCGTTCACTTATATTTACTTTCGCTTTTTAATCCAAGTTCTTAAGTGGGACTATGCCCAGTTCCTCAAAACCAAAAGAGCTGGTGAACTTCGATATTCTACGTTTACATGTCAAAATTGTTTATTAAATAGGCCAGAATTCTTCCACTCACTGGGGAACGGAAGGACTCTAATCAAGATACTATGCGCGATAAACTTCAGCGCTGACTCTCCTTCAGATAAGCTCTACCTGTACTCCCTAGATCATAGTGCAATATCTCCGACCTCTGGGTGTGCCAGCCATGTTTCCTAGATAGCGTGTCGTGAGAGTAATTACGTCATCGAATGGCCCTACAAAGCAGATTAAAGTGAGGCTTTCTCGAATTGACTTCTCCAAACATCAGGAAGAACTATAAGTTTTACCTCATTGAACCGTTTTGCCGGTGTTAGTATAAATCCGATTACACATGAGATGGCCCAATTAATTCTCTACCTGATCGATCAGCATGGAGTGTTCGTGCGCCTCTAAAGAGATAAAGTTTAAGTTCACGAATAAAACTAGTTTCACAGTGACGAAAGCAACACAAACTTGTCCGAAGTCTGCTACTCAACAAAATTTTGTACGGAACTGCGCAACGTCGGATAAAATTATCTATTGTCCCCACCGACGTAACCCAATTCACGCGACACACCCCGCGGTCCCGGGCAACATGTCTCCCGTAAATATCTACGGTGGTGAACCCTGGTCTTTGCCTTAGCTAGGCCTCCAGAGCGTGTATTTTTTTATCTCGCTTTACTTTCTTCTATTTTTAGTCTTTTACTGCTGATGCTCTATTCTAATTTTCAGTTTCTTTTCTGACCTGCTGTCCAATACGCTTTGATACAGTGAGGAAACACCCTCGTGACTGGGATCCCTTTATATCTCGGCATACTATATGTCCCATGCTCTTCCTTGCGAAGTGTCAGCTGCTGCTCGTTGGAAAAGACGTAAACCATGTACTACTGCCATTATTATTAATTGTATTCACGGCTTTTCAGCCGGTCGTTGAGCACACTGTGCTCGTGACACCTGAACGGGCTGCTCCCAGCAGCCAAAGAACACGGCCACTCCTTTCTTCCTAATAACACTCATTTAGTTATTCGCCCGAGTTCAGGTTGAAAGAACGCACCTCAAGATATGGGCTGTGTTCAGGAGTACGCTTTTCTGCACTACAGCGACCGGTGGATGCTCGTCGATCTTCCGCAAGTTCGACTGTAAGCTGCGCGGAATCGCCCCATTGATCCCATAACCACTGGCGCGACCTCGATTTTCTTCTCCCATATTTTGGATAGTTCAACTTTCAGATCTTGAAAGTTTACCTCCACCAAGGAGGTTATGTTTTCGTTGTGTTTGTCTGTCTCTTTGTCTGTCTGTCACCAAGATAACTCAAAAAGTTATGAACCGATTGGGACGAAATTTACAGGGATTGTTAGATATGTTAGGAGGAACAGATGATTTATCTTATGGTGAAGATATGTCCATCCGTTTGTTTGTCTGCCTCATTTAACTCAATGCCATAACTCAAAAAGTTATGGATGGATTTTGATTAAATAAAGATGAGATGTTAGGTATATAACAAAGAGTAAATGACCAAATTTTGGTAATGATCGGTTTTTTTGTTCGTTCGTTTGTCACCGTTTATAATTTTATGTTTGTTAGCACAATGACTCAAAAAATAATATATGGATCTTTATGAAATCCATAGGCGTTGTTAGTAATGTTAAAAGACATAAATGATCAAATTTTAGGGCAGATCAGTTTGTTCGTTTGTATGTTTGACTCATGTTTGCCATAACATTTGTTAGAAGTTTAACTCAAAAAGTTAGGAAAGGATCTTCAAGAAAATTGCACAAGCTGTTATTACTATCAAAAAGCACACACGATTAGATTTTGGAGTTTATACAAAGAAAATTAGGGTTTCAGAGCCAATTTGAATTTTTTGCTACCGTTGCCTCGCTTGGCGGAGGTATGAGCTCTCAGAGTGCTCCAGTTGTTTTCTTTTCTAACTATCTGGATTCTACCCTTGCATCCCACGGCACGGCCACATCTATCAGTACCACATGATTCTTCGCCTTCTTCACCAACACCAGCTCTGGTCTACGTGCTTGAATCTCAGGGTCGGTTTGCAAGTTCATATCCCACAGTAATTTCACTCGCTCGTTTTCGAGGACGTTTCAGGCACGTGTTCGTACCACTCATCTACACATTGCCGTCCATTATTCTTACACATTTGCCAGTGTAGTGCTTTCGCCACCCGATCATGTCGCCACTTATAGCGGTTCTGAGCCTTAGGTGAACATTCGTTAACAAAGTGGTTTATGGTTTCATCTTTCTCTTTACACACCCTGCATTTAGCTCCTCCTCCCCCTCCACTACGGTATACAAGCTGTCGTACACACTTGGTGGGCAAGCCTCCGTCTCCACAACAACGGCGACCTAACAGAGGAAGAAGCAAGGGACATATAGTATGTCGATAGAAATATGGGGAACCCATGCACGAAGGTGTTACCACACAGGATCAACGCGCCTGGGAACAGCAAGTCAGGAAAGAAGAGAAACATCAGAATAAAGTTTGAGCAAGTAGGAGTATGAAAATAGAAGGAAGCGAAGTGGGCACGAAAGAGAGACGTCCCGAAAGTCTAGCTGCTGGCTAAGGTAACGTACACGAATCCCCTGGGCTCGCCGCGCCCCATAACATAGGATGGGCGAACCTAACTAGCCTAACCCTATGGCCCATACTCTGCCCCCTGAGCGGGCGTAAACCATATGCTCCCAGATGCATCAGTCAGTCATAATGCTATTAGTACAGAAAAATACAATCGTCTTTATTGTAATTCTACTTGTCCCTCCGCTTGTTACGTTAGTGACGTAGTACGGCCGTGACGCTCTCAGCATAAGATATTTAGAAAACGATGATCAACTTTGCTGACGCTTTTACTTTGATGGCAGTCATACCTACCCCCAGCATGCGTAATGTTGTCGCTCTGTCTCTGAATAGGAACCTGTCCAGGCCGAACACCATGCATATTAGTGCATGGTGTTGGGCCTGGAGTATGAACCTGAATGCCAGCAAGACGAAATCTAGGATTCTGTCGGTCTAGGATACTTTTACCGCAGCATGCACAGTTGAAGATAGATGACACTTTGCTCCCGGGTCTAGCTCCTTGAAGGTTCTCGGTCTTGTCTTTGACGAGAAGCTTACTTTTGAGCCTCATATGAGGCGGCTGCATATCACTTTGCACGGTCAAAGTAGAAGAGTGTCAGACTTAGACTTATTGTATTCTAAGAAAAAATTGGAGGTCGGATCCCTGCCTCTACTGAAAAGGAAACCGTTTTATCCTGCCGCACTACACTTTTATTTTGGGCTTGATAGATCTGGTCAATGAAATTGTTCAAGCGCGGCCACTTGTGTCCATAAAGCGTCGCTTGCAAGGACACAGGCACTGTTGCTATTACGACAAGGGCCATCAGCACCAGGCAATTACCAGTAATACCACACAATAAACAATGCCACACTCTGTGCCTTGGCAAGCATTCGCCTTCGTGCCGCCTATCCAAGCTTGTTTAGCGCCATTAGCCTAATGGCACAGGCATCACTCAAACCAATGCGGCGCTTCAACAAACAACTCTTTGCACGATAGAGGGCAGCTACAACACTGGTATATTATTTCTTAATGATAGAAATGTTATACTACCGATATTTTATTTTTTTTTATCAACCGCTGGTCAAAGAGTTAAGAGCTTTTTCACACTGATAAACCATATACATCTGCAGCCTAAGACTCAATTCTGGAATAATTCCACATAGGAATAATCTATGTATAAGTGATATTGAACTACAAATTTCTTAAGATGTGAGTATTCCCAAAGTGAATTCACTGTGGAGGTAAGGTTTGTAGTTAAAAAAATAAAAACGTTATAGTGTATTGCATCAGTTGCTCGTTGTCCTGAGTTGATAAAAATGTTATAATGTTGTATCAAAAATGGCAGCCTATTAGGGCAAAACAGCTAGCAGTCTGCACGATGAACATTCAGTCATGTAGTCAAATGACTGGTGAAGCAATTCCTATAGTTACATTCTGTAAATGAAATCGTCAAAAAGTGTATGACAGACTGCCGTATTATGGCAAAGCCAACAGTATGCTACAAAAGAAAACTCCCACTTAGTTACATAATTAAACAATTGGAGAATTCTTACAATAAATATGCACTGAAGACTACCAATACGACTATTCATGATTTGGTTCCAAAGGTTTTTGCACTTATATTAGAGTAGATAATGGTATAATCTCGTACTAATTGTTCAAGTTACTATCTAATCACTACAGTCACTAGACAAGCACTGACGCAGAAACAAGTTAAAGGGCAGCACTCACGGCAGCACACGAAGGAAGAAAGGAATTACTTACTTGTTTAGGATGAGGCGCATCACCGAAGTAGGCATTAGCGCCCCAAGATGAATTAGATGGTTAAGGCCTATTGGAAGAGCCTATTGCAGTTACGGCGATATTGCCCGTTGCTGCGCTGTGGAAATTGTGACCAAATAACTTAAACGCTGGAAGTCTATGGTATTACTATTCGGCTTAGGCTTGCATTTACGGATGAGCAGTGCTTCAGCGATTTTAATATGCTTTCGGTGGGCTACATGATATAAAATTTTGGTGTTTGGTTAGAGATCATGGCTACTAGGGCTGCAGTTATGGGTATTTCTAAAGTAAGCAAATACGGAACCCTGGTATTTGTGGCCATCCAGTCTACACTTTAAAGTTCTCCTCGTCAGTCCGATGTAGTGGTAACCGAGAGACGTGCATTCTCCCTAGGGACATTCAAATTGGTACACCACATCAGACTTGCTGAGGTTAAAATTTGCTGGTCAAGAAATATTGTTACGTACGATATTGTTGCTAGCTTTCTTATTTTTATAAAAGACACACAAGTGAATTTTGTCATCAGGGGTTACAGGTATAACATACGAATGTACGATCTCTTTCAGAATACGTTCGTTTACGTTATAGTTTCCATGCATTTAATTTTCATAGTACAATTTAATTTGGCGGGAACTGTTTGCTCTATTGGACTGGTATTGATTTAATTTCTTATTAAGAAATGTTTTAACTTTAGATTCTATTAAAGAGTAAAAAAACTTGTTGTTGATCAGTAGAGTTTTAATTTTCAATACCTCTGTATGGAACGATTGCCAGCTGTTGCATACCTTGTGAGCTCTAATTAGGAGAGTAGAAATGACACAATTTTATATCTATCAGGAGCATCACAGTAATAATTAATAGTTTCACCTGAGGAGGTTAGCTTAGAATAGACTGCAGTAAGTGCAAAAATATTCGTCTGATGAATGGACCAAAATGTCAAAAAAAAGCAACTTTCCGTCTACACTTTGCTGTCATGTGAATTGATGTACAGATCCTGCTTCCATCCCCTCTCTGATTGCGTCAAGCGAACTCGTATCATTTGCCTCCAAAAAAAACATATCGTCGACATAATGAAAGTATAAATTTGGCCTAACAGTAAGTTGATCTAAAAGTCGAATCTTGATATGGCATTATCAAAATTGGTGAAAGCTGGGGCCAGACGTGAGCCCATAGCTACACCGTCCACCTGGCACTAAAATTTTATATCATGTAGCCCAGCGAGAGCATATTCAAATAGCTGAAGCACTGCTTATCCATAAACACGAACCTAAACTGAATAGTAATACCATAGACTTTGCAGCGTTAAAGTTATTTGGTCGCAATCTCCACAGCGCAGCAAGGGGCAACATCGCCGTAACTGCAATAGGCTCTCCCAATAGGCCTTAATCACTTCATTCCTATCCTCCTTCGTGTGCTGACGTGAGTGCTTCCCTCAACTTATTCTACTTCAGTTGGATAACTTTGAGTGTGCGTGTCTAGCGACTCCAGTGTTTAGATAGTAATTTACACAATTAGTATGAGATTAAACCATTATCTAGTCGCTTGTAAATTGCGTCCACTCATGAAAACAATCCCAACTGCCGCTATTGAAGCTCTGTTTTCGTTCTCTGCTTATTGACCTTAATTATTCGAAGAGTTATTGTATATAGCCAGGCCCTTTTCCTAGTTCTAAATTTCTTTTGTAATGTCACTTCATTAAATTTTTGATAAGGTTTGAACTGCCACTGGTGATGCTCACAAGGACTTAGACTGATAACGTCGCGTCGCATTTGATGGTTAACTAGAGCACTTTGAGAGCGCATACCTCCTCCAAAAGCAAGGCTACGGAAACGAAAATTTCAACTTGGCTCTCAAACCATGATTTTCGCGGTATCAACAAAAATAATATCGAATCATTTGTGCCTTTTGATACTATCATGAAACAGATTCCGTAATTTTCTTGAAGATCCGTTCATAGCTCTTTGAGTTATGCTGCTAACAAACATTATGACAAACATAGGTCAAACACACAAACGGACCGACCGATGTGCACCCAAATTTTATTGTCTATGTATTTCAACATCATTAACAACTCCTGTAATTTCGTAAACATCCATTCAAAACTTTTTCGGTTATTACACAAACAAGCACAAAATTAAGCAGATCATCGAACAGATCATCATAAAAATTTGACCTTTTCCTCTTCGTAACAAACCTAACATCTCATGTAAATTTCATGAAAATCCGTTCGTAACTTTTTAATTATGGCACTGAGAAAAAATAAGCAGGCAAACAAACAATTGGATGGACGGATTTCCACCAAAAGTTAATCATCTGTTACTGTTAAAATAATAAATTTTGGGTTATTTTGTTGATAGACAAACATACAGACAAACACAACAAAAACATAACCTCCTTAGCGGAGGTCAATATTAGTGTTAGCATTCTCAGATATCCGCATTTGTAATACTGTTACGCCTCTCTCACCCTACTTCTCACCAGGCAGAATCATTATAGTCACGGTTTTGCCCTATTCCTCACCAATACGTGAATATATAGCGAAATAAAATATTTTATTCGAACAAAGGCATGGCAAAAGCTGTCATCCTTCAGCTCGCCTCGCACTTACATCCCTCTGATCTTCACGGCTCATTCAGGTTACTGTGGACCCGTTCGATTGGCCGGCAAAGTAAGAGATTGAGGCTTGACTTGTCCGACACTTCGGACAGTAGCGTTTTTTTTACCCCATTGAATAATGTTATGAATGTTTGGAGCAAGACCCATGAACATTAAGCGGGATGAAAACTGACTATTACGCTGCAAGACTAAATTTTTAGAAGTCTCACACGTACATAAATCAATAAATCATGCAGAGTCAGCGCCTATATAACGGTAATACTTGATATAAGGTTGCGAAGCTAATTCACCTGTTTAGCTTAAAGTCCGGATAAGTTAAATCGCTAAGTATTTATTTCGTTGTCCGATTGAACACTCCCTACCTCTTGCCTAAACTTTTCATCAGCGCGATTCACAGAAAGAAGCTAAAAGTCCATGAAACCTCGATCTGCTTCCAAGTCACATTCACATTTTTTTCACATTTTTATTCATCTCTCATTTAACAATCTTCAATAAAATATAACATATACAACGTTCCGTTAAAAAAAATGGAGACACGCCTGCTAAAAGTGACACACTTTTGGGGCGGTTAGCATTAAAATAATCTATACTATCCTAAACGATACTAAAAAATGTTATTAGAAAAGGCCGTATACTGTCGCATGTTGGTTGCATTTAAAATATCATATGTTACATGCTAGAAAGTAGTTGTTGAAAAGTACACCATACATTTTCAATTACTATAATACAATAAACTTCACTAATGCGGTAATTAACAAAGTCGTGACCAACAAAAACCTTCAACAGATATATATGGGTATAAAAATTTTTAGAGATAGTTATTTAACAAAAGTCTGTAACTTTGTACGATGGTCCAAATCAGGTACTTAGATTTTCTTAATGATAGGGTTTCCTCTTAGGACTAACTTTGAAAAGTTTTCTGTTGTTCCCAGTATATAATGTTCATTTCGAAGCTGCGCTGACACTTTATGTATTCTATAGCTATATCAATAAATATTACGGGAGCCTTCCGCTCAACAGTAACATAATGAACATATTTTTTGCTGAGTACAGTAGTATCGGAATATTCAAGATTTCAATATTTATGGATCATTATACTTCCTCAATGTAGCTCCTTGAATCTAGCCTTAAAGGTACCTTCCGATAGGGGTTCTCTTAAATTGGAGGGCATTGAGTTGTAGCTTCTTACACATTGAAATCGTATTGCTCGCCGTTGCAATTCTAATCTTACTTGCGGGTAATTAAATCCTAGTGACCGGGTATCATGGTTATGGATTGGAATTAAATCAAGGAAGTATTGCTCGAAGAGTAACCCGTCACCATACATTGCATTCAGCAAAAACTTTATAAGAAAATACTCATAGATATCATGAAATTACAAAAGTTTCAATTTAGCATACATCGCTTTCACAGACATTAACGGTACATTGTTATTATTTATTCTAACCTGCTATAAACTTTCAATTTAAAATTATATATGTATATAGATATATTTAACTATTCAAGATCGGGCCATCAATCTGTCAAAAATTATAAATTTTAGTTTTTTTACGAATTTTACTCATTTAGTTAGTTTTTCTTTAGTTCCCATGAGCGGTTTTCCTCACGGCTTGGTTTCCTCAGTCTCGTTGTCATCCCGAAAGTGAGTCTTCAGTGGAAAATATTTTTTTTAAAGTTTTTATGCAATAGCTAAATTTCGGCGTTATTTATTCATTTACTCCATAACTGTTGTAAAAGCGCTTTGTATTTCAGCACATTCTTGAGGTGCCTCTTTAGGTCCACCAAGGAGAAGTTAAATGTCAGTACTTAACAGGTTTTGGCTCTCAGTACCAAAAGTTACTGATGCTTGGAACCGCTCAGTAGCACATCACGGCTACTAGCTGTGACCACATCTGGATTAAATGTAGCTGCAATACGCGGTAAAATATATATATTTCATCTCTGTTTGGCGTAAAGTTTCAGTAGTTACAAAGAAATTCTGCCAAAGAAAAAAAATACGAGAAATATATTAAGAACAACGGGAATAAAGACTGAATAGATTGAAGACCGTGTAGCAAAGAGAATACCCTTGATAATCATACACATCCGCAGGACATCAAACATGGTTTATCCCGAAGCGTCTTCGATTTTGAGGAGTCCTTATATTCGCCATCATCTACAGTACGACAAACCCATTGCCATTCAGAAAATGAATTTTCAATTATCTAATCTATCACGTCAGGACGGAGAGACTAAACAAGCGGCCAATAAACTGCGATTTATTATACGGTGGAGCGGGAAGATCAAGCTTCCGCTGCAGTGGATACAGTGTATCCTCTTAATAGTAGAATGACTACAAACATGAATACCGAATAGGTACCGATGCATGCATGGTTCTGTCATCAATTTTTCGACCGAGATCCTTGTCCTGTTAATTATAGATCATCAACATACAATATCAGTTAAATGAAAATAAATGTTTGTTTGGTGGCGGAATGCTTCACACTTCAGACGATGCGAAGTGTTATGATCTGAAATTGATCAGAAAAGCAGACTAATGATATTAAACCCTACACACATAAAAACAGCAGATACTCTAGCTAACAAAAAATCTGTAGGGGAAAAAGCAAAAGTCCCTTGCGGTCCTCATGTTCGAGTAAAGCCTAAACATTTGAACAAACTGTCGTAAAAATGTTGGTTGATACTTGAATGGATCTCAANCCCTACACATTTAAAAACAGCAGATACTCTAGCTAACAAAAAATCTGTAGGGGAAAAAGCAAAAGTCCCTTGCGGTCCTCATGTTCGAGTAAAGCCTAAACATTTGAACAAACTGTCGTAAAAATGTTGGTTGATACTTGAATAGATCTCAAACCGGAAACGGAGCAAAGGTATCGCATCGATACAGATTTAAAACTTATGAATTCCGCGGGACATCATGAAGCACATAATTTGATATATCATGTTTCAAAATTATTGCAATAACTTTGTGTCTTGGGGAGATCAAAGAAAGTACAAGCGATAAAACAGTCATGAACAGACTAACATACTGATAGGAAATTGCAGATTAGTTCAGTCATAGATTACCCATCACTTTGACTGCTCACTGAAATGGCGCCTTTCGCAAGCGGGCCTAAAAGCCGATATACGTAAGTGTTGATAAAATGAGTTCTTATAATCACAAAGATCTCAAACAATGGTTATTTTCTTCGTCGTACCATAAAAAAATGTGTTGCAGAGCAGACAATCTAAAATCACAATTGGATATCTTCAGCGGGCGATGAATTCATACCGTCGGACATCAAGAATAATTATCGAAGCTTGATCATAATTTGTAGGAATATTAGAATTTCATAGAAAAATCAGCACATAACTGCTACATGTAATGCACTTTAGTATCACATACAATCGGGTTTCTTTTTCAACGACAAATTTGAAGTAATAACCCCAGAATATTGATGTATGTTGAACTTTTAGTAGAGCTCATCCCAAGAGCGGCAAGAAAAGGGAGATAAAGAAATCCCAGTAATACTAAAAACATTAAAGCCACAGTAACACTGCATAGTGAAACCACATTGCTAGCCCTGAACTAAAAATACATAGTAACCCAGGAGATAAAGATACCAAGACAGCTGTTAAATGATATTAAAATGACATTTTATTGCTGATACAACCCTTCATGACTGGAACCATCTAAAGTAGCACAATGTGGCTGTCCATGTCATTTCACATTACTGTACTCCCTAGGTGTACTACGTCACTTTATCGTTGCCTACGTTAGATCACTTCATGGATCCGTGTTTACCTACGTTAACCACTTCCTAGGTGCCTAAGTTAATTAAATCACTTCATAGTGAACTAAGTTGGATAATTTTATGGATGCCTAAGTTAAATGGCATTATGGTTGCAACTCCACTACATCACGCCATGGTTGCCTACGTAACATCACTTTGTGTTGCATATATTAATCACTTCTTAGTTGCGTACATTACATGAATTTATGAATGCCTATGTTACATCACTGCACGGCTGCCCACAGTATTAAGCGACGAATTTTTGACATCAATTCCTGGATGCCTACATTATTTGATTTAATGGATGACTATGTTACATACTTTATTTGGTGGCCTACGTTACATCACTTTATGGCCGTAAATGCGGTATATCATTTTACATCTGCCAATACTATATCACTTCACGGTTGCTAATGCTATATCACTTCTCGGCAACCAATACTGGATGACATCACGGCTGCCCATGCTAGGTAGCTTTACGACTGCCACTGCTGCATCACTTCATAGCTGCCTATGCTAAATCACTTCAAGGCTACCAATGCTAGATCACTTCAGGGCTGCTAATGGAAAATCACGTCACGGCTGACAATACTACATCACTTCATTGCAGCGACGGCTACTTCTGTTCATGGTTGCCAGATGTAAAAACTCACCCTTAGCTCTGCTGTCTGTTCTGATTTTCTCGCTTAGCCCTTATACCAAATAATTTTCAACAACAGCTCAATTACCTGTTTATTTGGCATTTCATAACAAATCGAGTACAACACAAACTTGAGAAGCTTCTGCTCAACAACATGAGACTCTTTACTTTACTAACTATTGCGAAATCATTCTACTCTGCATCAAAATCAAACAGTGTCATAAACAGTTGATTTGCGATGTTATGTTTCAAGCCTTAATATTTTTGTCAATTTGTTACCTATACAAGTCTTCGAAGAATGTACAGGTTGGCCAATAATTACTGAATGTATACGAATTAAGTAAAATATCTTAAAAGCATGAAAAAGTAATTGGAAAACATATAAAACTACATCTGCAGCACCGCACAGCCAGCCTCACTTGCACGAAGCGATATCTCGTTTTCCAGTAAGTGAATACCCAGTGTTCCTGTACTCTATGTTTCAGTTAAAACTGATGTTTAGAAACGAAACAAACTCACTACCAAAAATATTTTGTTTGCAATTGTAGAACACAGGAGAGTTAAGCCTCGCCTGATCCTGGCTTATCATCAGAATGTGACACAAACAATGAAACAGAATGCAAAATTTGCCACCCCAAGTCGCAATAGAGAAAGTTTAAAACTGTCAATCTCCTCTCACAATGAGGGAAAATCTTGCATCTTTGTACATTAAAATTGTCTTCTGATCGTACTGTAACGAAAAAAGTATGGTAAGGAAAAAGGCAGACCAGCGAAAATTCCACGCTTTCGTTTGTTATAATATTTTCCGCTTGTTAAATATTAGAAGATTTATACGTAAGGTGTGGACCACTTCTGCAGATACATGAGCAACCATCACGGACGGTTTAAAAGCGTCGTGATAGCTCCTCTCACATTCCCCAGCCACATTTTCGTTTAACGGGAATAGTCAGGATACGCCACTGTAAAACAGAAAAAAATTTAGGGCTAGAAATAATTATAGTAAAGAAAGGACTTCCATTTTGAGCAAAAACTTAGTAATTTTAGAAACAAGAACTCAGCAATTTTAGAGACAAAAACTTAGCAATTTTAGAGGCAATCTCTTAGCAATTTTAGAGTCAAGAGCTTAATATTTGGATCTATCAATCAATTATGTATTTTTTATCAATTCAACAAAAATGTATGTCCATTTAAATATCATTATTTTATTGGATCCATTCCCGTCTTCATTTTGTTTATCAGGCCGCTGAAGCTAGCTAAGAAGCCTCCGAGAGACCGCTACTGAAACTTCCCCGTGATGAAACTCACTGACTTGCGGTTATTATTATTATAATTAAAACTTCANGCAATGTATGTCCATTTAAATTTCATTATTTTATTGGATCCATTCCCGTCTTCATTTTGTTTATCAGGCCGCTGAAGCTAGCTAAGAAGCCTCCGAGAGACCGCTACTGAAACTTCCCCGTGATGAAACTCACTGACTTGCGGTTGTTATTATTATAATTAAAACTTCACGCTCGAGCTCCCGCGGACAGGTAATACAACCCAAATGAAGCATCTTACAACACCGGGACGCCCGAAAGGCCTCTAAAGGAAATCCAGCAAAAAGCCATTAACAACAGACTTAGCGCATGAAGTCCAATACAACAGAAAGCCGATGCCGGCAATAAATTCCAACCTTAACCGACCAGGGCACGAAGCACCAACCGAACTGATCAGTTCGACATCCAACTTCGTCCAACGTGAAAGAGTGCGCGCCGCACGCAGCACGTGTCTCT
>LQNS02277602.1:7802444-7812569 GCA_001587735.2 Parhyale hawaiensis
TCCTTAGGGCCCCATCAAAAGATTCAGTAACCTACTCTTCATAGTTAACCTTTATTTTCAAAATATGAAAATCGTTCTCTTATTTTTCCCGCTAGTGTATATGTTGTGCGCGTTTGGTGGATTTGCGCGATCGATCGATCGCGCAAATCCACCAAACGCGCGCAACATATATACGTACACTTTGGTTTTATTATAGTGTTTTGATGTATATATGTCAGGGAAAGAATGGTTACTAGCGTCTCTCTCTTCAGATACTACAATGTAGCCTATTCGATTAGAGTGATGCAGAAGATATACAGTATATTTTTATATGTATCGTATTTAGAAAACACGATATAACTACAGTAGATGAATTTTGCTCATATATATCGCATTTTCTTAAAAGAACAAAAAAGAAGTCTTGGAATTTTCCAATTAAATGATTGTACTAATCATAGCATAAAATAAGGTGATGAAGCGTATTCACAAGCAAAACAAATTAGAAGCTAACCAAATTAAAAACAAATTAGGATTTGGACTCCACTGAATGAGCATGAAAACGTGTCGGCGATGCTCTGATGAACGAAAGCAATGAAGAACTCCTCACATTCATGGCTGAGAGGTCAGCTCAAAAGGTGAAGGCCTAGTTTTTTCTGGGCATCAAAGAAACAAAGAAGGAAAGAAAAAGAAAAAAATAAAAACAGCGAGGAAGCTCGATCATAATTTTTCATCTCAGTGCTGTGCCAATGATGTGTTTTACAGTTTAGATATTAACACGGGCAGAAATTAGCAGTTTGCATGTAAATTTACAGTAGTATAATAAAGGGATAGTTTCGATAGAATTCCTTGAAAACCAAAGAACACAGTAATGAGAGCATATTATTATTGCGAAAATATTTTAAGGAAGTAAAGACGTCACTAGTAAAAAAATATATATAGGTGAGAGAAGTTGTATCGAGGATTCTTTTTCATGACGGCGGTGTACCAGCTCATTCTTCTAACGTAGCAACTGCTGTGCTGTTTTGTCATTATTTCGTTAGGAAATAGTGCCTTACCCTCGCTATCGTCCTGCCTGATATGCTCCTTGAATCTTTTTCCAAACTTAAATGGGAAATATTACGGCAATTTTCATTCTTGCATTTGAAAGATATAGGTTACTGAATAACGTTCATTATAGTACTGCATCAGTTACATTTTTCCTAATTCAATCAAATAAGTATACATTATCCAGATTCTAACCTCATGACACGTGACCAGGAGACTTTGCTATCATCTTATCGTCATAAATGGAACAAAAGTAAACGACAGCTGATGTTAAATCGTAATTTAATTTTTGTCTTTATGACACGAATGAACGGATTGTCGCCAGACGTTCAAAAAGGGTTAGAAAGACATATTAGGTAAGACTTCCTTTTTTAAAGCAGAGACGGTGGCAGAGCTGTGGCGACAAAATACTGCAATAGCTTCACCGTGCGGAGAGCAAGACTTTTTTGATAAAAGTGTGGCGTCATAGTCGAAAGGCCACTGATAAAAAAGTTATAAAATTCTTTTTTAAAAAGAATGCCAGATAGACCAGCGGTGAGCAGTTACGTGCGCTGAGGATACAACTCGATCGCTGTCGGCTCTCCCATTCGTCGCTATTTGCTACCTAACGAAGAAACTCAGCATCGTGACTACACAAATTAAGGTGACGTGATGAACATCATGTGGACTTCATCCGAAGGCTTACAAGGCACAACTTAGGTACGCATGGTACAAGGTTGGTACACAAGGTACATACGCCATTCGTTGTTTTTGTTCCGAGCGTTTTTACAGCTTCCTCGCAGTGGCTATGACGAGTCAGGCATGTGATTATTGGACTGCGTGCAATCGCCACTATATTTCCATGAAGAGGAATTTTTACTTCAAATTATTTACCATGAAATTATTTTCATGCATCCATTATCCGTCGATATCAGTTTCATCGAACTTATAAAAAAAAAATATCGCGAAAACAGCTTTTTACCGAACACTTACTGACTAGAAACACAATATGAAGCCACTAACTGGGCAGAAACAGCTGTTTGAAAATGGTAAACCAATTACCGTAATAAAGTGACAGAAAAAAGCTCGTGAGCTGGAAACTTAATCGCCTTTCGCGCTTAGAAGTGCATTCACTTGAATGGATGACGTGTGTAGAGATTCAAATTTAATATGCAAATCACCATGAAAAAGACGTGCTCGTTAATTAAAAGTAACAGAACTCGCTCACCCATCCTTTGGTGAGTGGTTCCCTGCTCTTGACATGGTTATGTTGGGCTCGGCAGGTAGGCACACGCAGGTGAACAAACGCTTGCATGCGCGCAGTTTCTTCTCCTTTTGCAACAGTAATAATTTAGGAGACGCCGAAGAACTAGCTAAGTTTAAGGTAACCGGCCGAGATACATTGCCTCTCAATTTGATCAGGAGTTGAAGCTGATAAAATCGGGCAACAGGTAAGGGCAGGTGCAGCACAGTTCAATACCGGAATATTTGTAACTCTTTGATGAACTGGAGCGGTGTCTTCAAACCCCGGGCACCATCACGCCATCGGGGTATTGGACCCGTAGTTAGTAGGTATTGGATGTTCTGAGGAAAAAGAGGCAGCCTGACCCTAGCGGGCTATATGACCTGTGCAGTTCATTAGGTGACTGCGAAAAAGTATGAAAACATCCGACATTGTCGGCTATATGTTCAATGGGGTGCCGATAACTGCGAAATTACATTTGGATCAGTCACTTGGAAACGCTCGGGAAACACTCCCCTAGAAGATGGCTACTCACTATAGGATGGCTACTGACATCGCTAGATACTGAATGGTATTCTGGTAAGAAACGGTGCATGCAGCACCTCATGGCACGGTGGCTCATGGCGACAGGAGCCGTCGTGCTGACATGGCGGTAGGAGCCGTCGTGCTGACATGGCGGTAGGAGCCGTCGTGCTGACAATTGCACCAGTTGAATTTTCCGGCTCTCCAGCAGCGACACAGCACCTTCTACTGCCATCTTCGCGTTGCGAGCCAAAATTCAAGTTACGAGTGAGCTTTAGACACGCAGTTGCCATTGTTACCTCAGTAGGTACTACAACAAAGTTGATAAGCAGTAGTTACTGCCGCAAAATCTTGGCACCAAGCGTGCACAAGGAAGGGGATGCTGATCCAATATGAAGGATGGAGAGGTGCAGTCACAAACTTCCACTCATCACACTCGTGGCGTGATTCTGCAGCGCATGATGGATCATTATTCGTACGGTCCAACCCCCCTCCCCCCTGCGAAGCTATCCACCAGGACTTCCTACCAATTTTACATTTTTTAAACATTCCTCTGCAGCGCCATGAGCAACTGCCATCGAAAATAATGTTTAATCTATCCAGCTGGCCTTCATCGTACTTGAGCATATCCTCTGTGCCTGAATCCTGTTTATATGCGAAAGTTGATTCTTCTAGAACCATAATAAATCTAAGTAAAATAGAACAATTTTTGACAAACGGTATGTACCTCGACTTTACTCAGATATAGTTTTAATGAATTGCAAAAACAATTTTTGGGCCGGCGGTGAATAAAATTTGAATTATTTAAAAATCTTAATTATTCTTGTTCATCACTTATCACAGAGTATCGAAGTCACGTCTTTAAGCGCTTTATATTTAGTCCGATTTGGCCAAATTTTAATTTACTTTGCAATGTGAATACGCTTCAACACATAATGCTGAACTTTACTGTGCCTAGTACGAAGAGGATTGAGCTGAGCACTTTCCAACACCGCAGTTGGCTACTTTCTGTAGTGGAAAGTGCGATGTACGTAAATGAATCTAAAATCTAGCCTGCACATATTTATTTACTTATATCGTACTTCCTAAATATGACACATATATCTTTTGTATCGATCTAAGTGAGTATGTTATTATATCTGAAGAGAAAGGGACGGGTATGATTCTTTTCCGGACAATATATAACACAACTCATGCTGGGTCGCACTATACGTTCGGACGGTCAACTGTATAGAATCAGTGTTCGGCTCGAACGCCGACGACATTACATGGTATAGAGGAGTATATACGATACCTTAGGGCAGTGTTGTCCAAACTGAGGTCCGCCTACCGCTGGGGGTACGCAATATAGGTACTTCGTGAGGGCACGTGCACATCTGCCTCACATCTCACGTTAAGTTGCACAAGTAATATTTAAGCATTAGTTTATGAAAGCATTTGTATTTGCGTAATAAAATTGAATTTATTGAGCAACAGTCATGTAATGCAGCCTTCTCATAGTAATTAATATACTGTTTATATAGTTATCCTAAATAAAACTGAGCTTGGTCAGCCAAGGGGAGCGGGGGGAGAGGGGAGTTACAGAACAGTAGAAGGCAATAAAGGGGCACAACAGGCGAAAATGCTTGGCCAACACCACTGCCTTCAGGCCAGTTCACACGTCCCTCAACGTAACGTGTTCAGTCAAACTGATAGACGCGGCGCGTCTACTTGACGGGAGCAGCAGCAAATGCGGAGGACGGAAGGATGAAACACGACCGATTTTTCAACGACCCGCGTCATTCAAGTTCAGTAACAAAATCGTTAATTACTAAATTTATCCTTTAAGCGTTTTCAAATCATGAAAAAGTTGACAAAAATGCTTTTTCTCGTCATTTTAACAATCAGAATCGCTGTGTTCCCGTTCGACACAAGAAAACTAGTTGAGCTGAAAATGTTGTACTAAGAACACAGACACCATCTTGGATTTGGAACCCCAGCTGATCGCTCTCCGTTGATTTCCATTTTATCGGTTTAGCAGGCCATAAATATTCCAGATATAGGCCGTTTCTCTCAAAATCAGGCTATCAAATTATGAGATATATTAGTTCAAAAAGACGAATAATATAAGAGAAAATGTAAAGAAATTACATCATAAGTTAGTGGTTCTTAACCTGAGGGGGCGCGCCCCCCTACGGGGTGTGAGCGGATTCCACGGGGGGCGCGAGCCTCCGCAGTAAAACCTGATTTACGTTAATCACCTTTCCCAAGGAGGTTCTGTTTTTGTCATGTATTTCTGTTTGTCACCAAGATAATTCAAAAAGTTATGAACGGATCTTTACGAAAGTTACAGATTGTTAGTTAACAGTAATAGACGAGTATCTTTTGATGGAAAAGCGTTGATCCGTTCATTTTGTCTGCCCATTTTCTTTATGCCATAACTCAAAAAGTTACGGGTGGATATTCATGAAATTTTCCTATCTTAGGTTTATTACGAAGAGTAAATGACCAAATTTTAGTGATCTGTTAGCTCATTCGTTTATCGCCGGGTTTTATTTCTTGCTTCTTAGCTCAATAACTCCAAAAGTTCTAAATGAATAATTATGAAATTGACGGGAGTTATTAATGTTGAACGACATGATTAAATTTTGGGCCCATTGGTTTGGCCCATATGTGTGTTTTGACTTGGGTTTGTCATGTTTGTTAGCAACATAACTCAAAAAGTTATGAACGGATCTTCGAGAGTAGTGCAGAAACTGTTGATACAGAGGCCACAAAAACGAAGTCTGCCCCTGTGCCGTATGAACAAAGTTATTGTATATTTCGCCGATAATTCAGTTTTCGCATTCACCGCCATACGAGAGGAGACTGGTATGACATGCGTTGCTCCACCCCCGCGCCACACTAAGCTACACAGTCCGTCTGTGATCCATCGGCGCTCGAACAGAATACACGTTCGTTACGCTGGTGCACGGGCCTCTACTTTCCTACCTCTTCACTTATTTTGATACCATACAAAAAACCACCACGGGTTCACAATGGGGCGGAACAAGCTCACCAGTAAAGAAAAAAAAACTCGGGCCCACACCTTAATCGAGCAGGGAGTGCCGATGAACCGCGTAGCTGTCGAACTGAATGTCAGCCGAGTGTCCCTCTTCCAACTTAAAAGTAGGCTACCGCACTCCCTGCCCGGACCATACCGCCACCGAAAGTGGGATGTGGGTGCAAAAGAAAGACAGCAGCAAGGATTGACAAGGTGTTTGTGAAAGAGGTGAAGCTTGCTGTTATCATTCTCTCGTGGGCCCACATCCCACTTTCGTGCCAGTTTGGTCCCGCCATTTAGTGCGACAGCTGTTTTTTTAGGTTTGAAGAGGGACCCTCAGCTGACATTCAGTTCGACAGCTACGCAGTTCACCGGCACTCCCGCTCGACTAGAGTGAGGGCCTGAGTCATTTTTTTCAGTGGTCAGCTTCTTCCGACACATAGTGATGCCGTGGTGGTTTTTGGTATGGTTCCAAATAAGTGAAAAAGCATCAATCAAAGCCGAGGCCCATGGACCAGCGTAACGTACGAGGCCGTTAGTTATAAACTTTGTTTAACCTCCGTAGCCGCAACTCAGGCGTTCCAACAGAGATGAGTGTGTAGTATTTAAATACCACATAATTTGTCGCGTGGCCTACGTGCGCTACTACGGGCAGGTAGCAAGGCGCAAAGCATAGTCGGAGACACTCGAGTGGTCGGCCTCTTTGATAGCCTTCCACACGAGAGAGATGGGAGAAATCCCAAGGACTAGGCGCGCTATCTCGATCGACAGCCCACCTCTCGGAACAGAAACGGAAATGGAGAACCTACCTAACTTTACAAAACTAACCTCGTCAGCAGGAACTGCAGCCAGATGCAACGTCTCCTGCGGAAAAGGTACTCGGGTTTGCCCCAGGGGTCGTAAGGCCCATATATATTATGACAGGGATAGGGTCCGTCATAATATTCCCGTGAGGGCAACGTACGAGGCCGTATTCTGTTCGAGCTCCGAAAGATACCAGACTGACTTTAGAGCGGAGATTTGTGTTTGATGCGATAGTGGCGCGCCCACACGTCATGCCACCCTCCTCTCATATGACAGGGAATGCGGAAATAAAGTTAGTGGCGAATTATGAGATAACTTTATTTTTGTGACACGGGGGCAAATTTGTTTTTGCAGCCACTGTACAATAAAGATGCAGAAATAATTAGATTTCGGTGCTGTTACAAAGAAAATCATGGTTTCAGAGTCAATTTGAAGTTTTCGTTACCGTTGCATTGCTTGGCGGAGGGGTGCGCTCTCAGAGTGCTATAGTTTAAATTTATTTGATACGTTTGGTAGTGTTTTGGTACCAAATTTATTTAAAACCCGTAAGGGGGCTCGAAGGAAACTATTTTCCTAAAGGGGGCGTAGAAGGAAAAAGGTTAAAAACCACTCATAAGTGAACGCGTGGCGTCATTCATTTGAATGAAGGTCTTTTCTACGTACGGACAGCGACAGCAGAAGTTGACTCGCGGTTCGTGATCATTTTCGGGAGTGAACGTGTTATGTTGAAGGACGTGTGAACTCGCCCTTAGGGAACAAATCACGTGTCACAGTTCAATGTCCGCATATAAGTTGAAGTTACGATTGCCTAGAGTGGCACCGGCATCATAGTTGACCAATTTATCAATTTCTCTAACTACTGGCTATCATACAGTTGGGGCTGAATAGTCACTAAATTTTAGTAGTACAATAATTAAATTTAAATCAATACGAAACAGACATACGGAGTGGGTCTCTCAGGTTCGCTACTCTTACCAGGTTTTAGGCTTTGCTCGACTGCCTCACGCGGATAGAAATAATCTAACCTGATAAGCTTCAACTCGTTTGAAATTGAAATTTTGCGGGTTCAATTCACTTCTTTGGAATGAGTTACGACGTTAATAGCACATCAATAATGCTTGAAATGGTCCAAAGCTCAACCCTGCAAAGCACGACTGAATTTTCGACGCTCTCAAGTGTAACCGACTTGAGATTGACGCTCAACTCTATCCAAAGTGGAGCTCGATCGCTCTGAATCTAGCACCCGAATAAGTTTATTCTGGTAAGATTATAACATATCGATAGAAGTGGGCGAATTAAAGAAACCTTGACCCCTTTTCTAGGCGGCAGGACATAAGTTTCGTAAGAATAAAATAGCAAAAGTAACCATATAGATAAAGTCACTTGCCCGGTAAAGAGGTAAACGTGCTGTTTGTGTTACAGGTGATCCACCTAGTGCGGGACCCTCGGGCCATCATGGCGTCCATCTATGAGACCCGAAACTACTGGGGGAAGACCACTAGAGACGAGCAGGTCCTTTGCCAGAGGATGGACGCCGATCTTGCGATGGGACGGCAGCTCGGCCAAAACAGGTTAGGTTTAGTTTCCTTGTCTCAGTAAAATCATAAGTACAACCGGCGTAGAATCCGCGAGGATGTACTAGTTTCACCGTGTCTCTGTGTGTGTGTGCGCGCATCTGTTGGTCCGCCAGACTTAGCTCAGGAAAGTGTCTGTCCTTTTCCGGTATTTCTTCTGTTCAGAACCTCTCATGTGTTATCTAGTCATACTGAGCAGGGTTACTATCAATTTTGGTCCTCTCTGGCAGCTTCCCTATTTTGTATGCCACATCCAATCCACTGAGGTGAAACCCAATCGGAAATTTATAGGCCTAGACATTTATCCGATGATGTCGGATAACCTTCATTATTTCTTTATAGGCAACCGATAAATGCCTATGAATTTCCAATTGGAAACTAGGTGGGTCATGGGCTGAGAATCCGGAAGTACGACGGTTCTAGTTTTACTAGCAAAGTAAAAGTGGGGCTGCCTCGGCAATAGTGTAGTGTGTGTCAACACTCCCCCCCCCCCCCCCCCCCCCCCNCCCCCCCACCCAGCAAATTTTTGAATGGGATGACTAATGAGCATTGTCGCGTGATGATGTACTGTGACAGAGAGCAGGAGGCTATTGTTCATGTCCCAACGAGAGAGAAGCAAGGGCGTTGCGTGGTAATAAATTGTCCCTATAGCTATTACTCTGGTATCTCCACAAGTACCGAACAGTATATAATTATTCTGAAACAGTTGTGATGAAGTTATTCTTGATTTTGCTTTACTTCGACAATAAACTGCTCGCAGCGAAATCGTTGCGCCGTAATCATAATTAAACAAATTTCGCATTTTTCATGCAGCATAATTATAGTTATATATATATATCACCTGCTCAAAAATCTACGCTCTGTCACATTACTATTATAGCGAATAGTTTAATTAAGCCTCCGTTTTCACAACAATGGCGATGAAACACAGGGAGAAACAAGGGACATAACATTTTAGTTTGTCGATAGAAACGGGAACCCATGCACGAAAGTGTTCCCATACATGACCAACGCGTAAGGGAACAGCAAGTCTGGAAAGAAGAGGAAGACCAGAAGAAAGCAAGATTAGTAAGGGCAGAAATCGGAACGAAGCAAAGTGGCCACGAAAGACGTATCCCAAATGCCTAGCTATTGGCTAAGGTAACCTACAGGGTCAGCCTGAGGTCGCTGCTCCCCATAACATTGGATAGATGAGCTCAGGAAGCAATTAATGAGCGCAGCACTCTCTACTTCCTACGCTGAGCGAACCTAGCTAACCTAACCTTATGGCCTATAGCCCATCCTGTGCCTCAGCTTCCAAATTAACGATAAGCGGGGCCGGTGGCTGCTTCTTTGCGAGGGGCCCCATGCATGACCTCCTCTCCCCCGAAAAAACCCAGCAATCAAAAGTGCTAAAACTTCAACAAATGTCACTCGATTAATTCAGAACTTGCCCGTGTATTTACAAACAAAAGAACAGAAATATATATACATTATACAATTGACGTGGACTCCAATACTAAGTATTTTACAGTAAGAAAGGCCACTTGAAAGTCAATAGAAACAATATTTATATCAATTGATTAAGAGTTGTGTCCAAGCATGTCATCATAGTCAATTTGTCATATCACATAGAAATTGAACTGTAGGTGGCTTTTGTCGCCATTCTCAGGTCTTGGAAACAATATGCTTGCGCGATTTCTTCAGAGCAACTTCGTTGATTACGGATGACATACCAATATGTCGCAGCAGATCACGTTCGGCACCAAGCAAACCAAGGTTGCTCAGTCTCTTTTGCATCATGCATGATCGTAAATTATTCTTGACCAACTTAAGTTTGGAGTACGACCGTTCTCCTGAACAGTTTCAAATCATCAAGCACACATATATATATATATATATATATATATATATATATATATATATATATATATATATATATATATATATATATATATATATATATATATATATATATA
>LQNS02277602.1:7820330-7831174 GCA_001587735.2 Parhyale hawaiensis
AGGTATGGCTTGGTTAGGTATGGCTTGGTTAGGTATGGCTTGGTTAGGTATGGCTTGGTTAGGTATGGCTTGGTTAGGTATGGCTTGGTTAGGTATGGCTTGGTTAGGTATGGCTTGGTTAGGTTAGGTTAGGTAAGGTATGGTTAGGTAAGGTACGGCTAGGTAAGGTACGGTTAGGTAAGGTACGGTTAGGTAAGGTATGGTTAGGTAAGGTATGGTTAGGTAAGGTATGGTTAGGTAAGGTTTGGTTAGGGACGGTATGGTTAGGTAAGGTATGGTTAGGTAAGGTATGGCTAGATTAGGTACGGTTCGGTTAGGCAAGATTAGGTTAGGTAAGATTAGGTTAGATTAGATTAAGTTAGGTAAGATTAGATTAAGTTAGGTAAAATTAGGCTAGGCTAGATAAGGTTAGGTTAGATAAGGTGTAGTTAGGTTAGGTAAGGGTACGGTTAGGTTAGGTAAGTTTGGGTTAGGTAAGGCTGGGTTAGGTAAGGCTGGGTTAAGTAAGGCTGGGTTATCTACATTTAGATTTTTGCAATTTCGGTCACATTGAAATTGGACTTATTGTGAGGGGGTTAGGTTAGGTTGGGTAAGGTAGGGTTAGGTGAGGTTAAGTTAGCTTCCTATGGCTATGGGGTGGCCGGTTTTTTTTCCGAGAGAAACACAATGGGAACTTCAAAGTCAAATATCTCGTCGCATTTGCGACGGAAACGTCATTCACGAAAAAAGTCCTGAAATACCTCATATTAGGTGCCTATTTAAGTCAACAAAGTCATGAAAATCTCCGTTGTAACTAAACCGAACCTTGTCCTACTTGGACACTGATAAATCCTGAGCTTACTCTAGCGTAGTGCTGGTCTAATTAAGGAGCTTATAGGGGTTATTTAGGATTCTTGGGTCTAATCTAACCTAGCCTAAAACAGTGACACTTTTTAAGGCTGAAGGTCTGCAACGGTGATGTTATAGGAATACGTACGGGTAGTCCAAAATTCCGATAAGGATGCTCTATTTCTTTAGAACGAATGAAGATACATTCGATACGCAAGATATTGGATAAATAGCTTCTGCGAATGAGGAGGCAGTCTTAATGAGTATAAGTAACAAACTATCTTCCCCTACATCCCAAGAAAAAGAGGGCAATCACGCAGACTTCATAATCCTACTTCGTCGCTTACCCGCAACTAGAGTGCCCGCCGGTACTGGTGCGCATGCGCAATGGACTTGACGGCTAACATTTTCTCACCAGTTTTTCCTCTTTCCTGCAGTTTGGAGTTCAATTTGATTTTCATTTTATTTTATTTTGCGCTGTTCCTCGAAAAGAGTTGTGAAAGAGTATTTAAATGCTAGGAGACTATTTCGGTATATTAAAAGAAGCAAAATACGCAAATAAATAAACTGGCGTGTTCTTGCTAAATAAAACAGAAAGCTTACAGTGGGTGAATATTTCATACCTAGCTACTTCTCTGCTGCTGTTTGCTGGTCCATTTTCAACTTTTAAATGTCGTTCTTTAATTCCGTATTGCTTAAACATTTTAGGTTAAGAAAAACAAGTTATTCGTGCAAAAAATGGCTATTTCAAAAATAATTGATCCTACTTCATCATTCAAATGTTATGAGTGAACTGTGTGCTACTGCACAATGTACATGATAGCTACGTATGAAACAGAATCAATTGTATGTGAAAGGTAAAATGAATCATGTACATATTGATAGGTTACGACTACTATATCGCGACAACAATGAGCTAGAGAAAAGGTGGAGGGCATTGAGAACATACATATGTAGAAAGACTAATGATATGCATAACTGGATTACTCTCAAACGTAACTATGCAGTTTTTGTACTGTAAATGAGCATCGTAAGTCGTTAAATAGAGTAAATACTTTCTGAATGAATATTAAAGAATGAATGAATGTATGAATGCTATCTAGCTGGCACAAATGTAGTTCCGCAGAACTACTCTATATAGATGTTGCGATTGATGGAAGTATCAGTTCTTTAAGTTCTATTCAATAACGTACTGCAATTGTTTACGGCACCATATACCGTATACTGTATATAGATTTTTGTATTTGCTCGATTCTATTCGTAGCATCTGTAAAATTGTTTCTTGTTGCTATGCAATAAGTTGAGTCAATTACTTTTTGACACAGCTCGCACTACGCAGAAATGGCTCATTTAATTATTAAGGTCAAAGTCTTTGTTGCAATTGTGTTAAATTAAAATATTATCAATTTAATGATGAATAAATTTTGTGTGTTTTCTATACAGAAGTTTGGAACAGAAAAATGCAAGATCTTTCTTGGTCACCTGATATTAGACTATTTTTTTACACGTGAACAGAAGGTCGTGCTCTTCAACTCCTTTTTTATTTCAGGTACTTGCAGGTAAAATTTGAGGATTTGGTATCGGACCCACGAGGTGAAGGCAGACGAACATTGTCTTTTATTGGCAGAAAATTCAACGACGAAGTTGAAAAATTTCTATATGGTACCCTGAATGTCAGCCTGACGGCCTCAGGTGAAGTCAAGTAAGTGTGTAATATGAATAATAATGTAGGGCATGCATAGATATTTATATCTATTATAAAACTTTGTCTTTAACTTGCTTGTTTCTTAAATTTTGCCTTTATGTTGCATTCCATTCGGTACTGATTTAGTGCTAAGGCTGATATCACTATTATTTATTACATGCCAGCTCGTTAAAAAAGTTTTTGTTGAATTTTTGAAGAAGTGGCATCGTGACTTGAAAAATCTACGAAACTTAAGTTTATGGAGAGCGATATATTCAATTAAAATGTCCACATTTTAAACAAAAATATATAGTTAGAGCTAAATTTGAAGGTCACATGCACTCAAATGAACACACAATCACACGTACATTCTGTTCGTCAGAGTGGCCCTAGAGCAAGTAGAGTATATTAGAAAAAAATAGCGAATGGGGCATATGTCATCGCACCAAATATCAATTAATTCTTCAAGACACTGAGCATAATTATTATTGGTTTGCGGCACCTGTAATTAATAAATCTTTTTTAACTCTGACTACTCAATGATATCATGATATCAGAATTACTTGATTACGTTTCAAGAGGTTAAAATTTTGGGAAATTTATCGAGAGTTATTTTACCAAATATACAAAATTATGGATTTAATATTATTATAATTATTATTATCATTATTAAAACTTCACGTCCGGGCCGCCACGGACAGGTAGTACCAGGAAGCGATGAGCGTAACGCGAGGACTCACGAAAAATTAGCACCAAAAAGTGACGTCATTATCGACGAATCTATGGATGAGCAGCCTAGGAGTATTTTAACTAATTTCACCAGAAAAATAGTCTTAAATTGCAAAATTTATCTCTAGCGTATAAATAAATGAAGATAATATATACTAATTTAGCAATTAACTATAGAAAATTGTTGTGCATGTTGGTGGAAACTTTCACAACACTAGCGCCGACTTTGTTCCCTTTCGGCGACTCAATTTAACTTCTTTTTCTTGATTGAAACCTTATTTACACTTCATATTCACTTCACAGTACTCTTCACAGAATATATCTATTCCTCACCAACATATATAAGCATCATTATCGCCAATTCTGTACGCGAGAGAAACCACAGTAACAGTTAGCCATTGCCCGAACTTTCTGTACTTGGCGACAACATTTTTCGATATTTTGCAGCTCAAGTAGCTGGCTAGTCTTGAGCGGGAGACAGAATGAAATAAATCGAAAAAAATACGATGATATGTTCAAGAAAACCATATACGATGGTCTGAGGCCCCACACCTGAAACACTTCGACTCGTCGATGTGATGTAAATTTGGTACGTGCGGTCACAGCTATGTTTTATTTCAGTCCTATTGAGTCCTCCCGTTGCATTCTTTGCTTCCTGGGTAGTACAAACCCAAATGAAGCAGCTTACAACACCGGGAAGCCCGAAATGCTGCTAAAGAGAATCCAACAAAAAACCATTAACTGCTGACATAAACGCCTGCAGGCCAACACGACCAAGAGCCGACGCCGGCACCGAATTCCAAACCCTAACAGACCCGGGCATAAAGCACCGACTGAACTGACGAGTTCTGCATCTAACAGTCTCTAAAGTGAAAGAGTGCACGTCAACCGCAGCACGTGTAATACTCCTTGAGACCTCGAGGGCTGGGACAGATGAATACAACCAATGTCTTTCATTGTTGTAAGCCTTATAAAACAGAGTCCAGCAACCTCTCTCCTATGAGACAGGTTCACCAGATCATTTTCGGCAAGGAGCCTGCTGGCTGAACTAACAAGTCGGTCCAGCAGGCTCAAGTCACTGTCAGCAGCTGAAGCCCAGACCGCTGAGCAATACTCCAACACAAGCAGCAAAAAAGCATAAAAGCATCTGCGGTTAACCTCCATCGTCTTTCAGCTACAAAAATAAAAATTTGCCCTCACTCCCGCCTGAAATATCAGCTTAATGTTATTTTTTTTTTTCAAATTGCAGTCCGTTTAAAACTGGGAGAGGTTCGTCGTATGACCCTCACCACTGGATGCATGAGTTGTCGCTTAGGACAGTACGAACCATCGAAGGCGCCTGCGCAACAGTCATGTCACAACTGGGTTATGGACGATATGAATAACGTAAAATATTTATACCTGTATAAATTATATAGATATGTTGTAAGGCTTGTAATTGCATGCGTATATATTTTCTTGGATGAGCAAAAACCGCTTGCACTGTTATCAGATTTCATTTATTAGGTAAATAAAAACTGAAATCGAGAACTAATGGATAGATTCTTATATTGAATGCTGCGACCTACTCAACTGTGAAATTAGTCGAAAAACAGTAGAAAAATCTCCTGTACTTTCCGATTATTTTCAGTGTTGAAGACCACCAGTAGGTGGAGACAATGAGTGTCAGATTTTGTTCATTAGACGCCGTTTTTAGTTTTCTAAGCGAGGTTGGCGTATAAATTATTCCCACTGGATTTGTCGAATTTGAAATTTTTAGTGTGTAGGCTTTTATTTTCACCAGACTGTGTTACCTCGCTATAAAGGTTTGTTGTTTATTCTCACGGGAGTACAACAGGACAAATAACCTTTGTAGTAACGTAACACTGCCTAGTTAGCCTACAATTAGGTGACACGTGTTATTTTTTAAGTATGACATTATGACATATAAAGCCATGACTTGATTGCATTCGTTCGTCGAGGTAATAATAATATACATGCGCTATGGAGTTACCAAACTTTCAATTTAAGACTTATTTTTATTCGTTCTAGTCCTATGTCTGCTTTCATTGGCGAGTCAATGGCGACGTATTTCATTTTTTTTTAGCAATTCATATATTTAGCAGCCGTCTTGGGAATACATAAGTTCGAATTTCTATGTTAGTGAGTTGACAGTGAGTTTCGTTAAATGAGAGTCAAAGTGGCATTATTTTGTTTTGCTACTAATTTAGTTCTTCTGTCACGGTAATGGTTCATGCCTCTCACGGGCTCGGGTCCGCTTACCTACCGTTATGTTCTATTTAATAAATGGTAGAAGTACAACAGACAAATTGGATGTTCTCTATCGATAAAGACCTCCTAGTATTCAGCAGAACTAATCTTACACTTATAAGGTATGTAGATAATTGGAACTAAAACTCTGCATTTGTCATTCACAAATCCCAATAATGTCACACCTCTTACGATTGGGTAGAGACGCAAGACAAGATCTGCTGATTGTTTGGGATCGATAGCTGAATACTGATTGCCACTCCAGTAGAAGTTGTTGATTTTTAGTTGTGTGCAATATGCTATTACTGATCTGCACTGCTGAAACATTATTGCCATGAACCCGGAGCATGCTTGAAATTAAAGCTCGAGGTCAAATATAAAATGCATTCCTCATATTTATATATGTATATATTTATATATATTTATCTTTATATCTTGTACTAGTGGGCCGAACCGTCATTATAAATGAGGCAGAAAAATGGTGCTTTACAAAAAACCCCGTTGTCTGTTGTGCTTTTTACTTTTCGGAAAAGGCTTCTTAATAGATTCTTTCTTTTTTCTTCCTTTTTTCTCAGTCATCTATATCCAAGTGACCTAATGGCAATAGCTCATAGAGTGCCGGGGTGTAAGTTTCGGTGTCTCTTTAAGAATAGGCCTGTTGGTTCGTCTACTGCCGCCATCTAATCTAATTAAAAATTCAGCATTCTACCTGAAAAATTGACTATATATTGCGCATTATATGGCGTAGTCAAGTGTTCTCTCGGAGCACCTTTGAACATGTCCAAACATGGTCATGCAGGCGAGCTCAGGTCCGAGTGGGAGTCCCGTATCCTTGATGCAGTCTTCAGCTCTCCAATTTCTTCCTATGTTATTCCCATAGACAAATATAATAACTGTGCCGTAGAGAGAAACCTTCATTAAATGGTACCGGATTACGTTAGCCAGAAAATTAATAGATATGCCTCGTCTTTAGTGCTTGAATTTTTTTACTCTTATTTCCACAGAGCCAATAGATTCGCCTATTTTCTTCTTATCTCATTCCCATAGAGCTTACAGATTTACCCATTTACGGTGCTTCCCAGCATATTCCCATAGAGGGCGACAGCAAAGATATATATATTGATAAATAAATGGAAACTCGACGTGAATTATTATATAGTACTGATGGATAGTTGATCTTACTCCAAAGTGATTGTCCGCGGCACTTCTATGCTCGGTCAAGCTGAGCATTGAAATTAGTATGCATGACAGTGACTTTCCAAATAAAAATTAGGCTCATTTAACAATAGTAAATATTAATCAAAGTATTACGCTGTGAAATCATTCCCATGTGGTCTAGTGGCTAGGATACCTGGCTTTCACCCAGGAGGCCCGGGTTCGATTCCCGGCATGGGAAGATGTTTTTAGTTTCGTGTGAACAAAGCATTGCTCAACTTAGATCATCTGCATGGTTAGGTCACGGTGGCAATGGTAACAGTGCCACCCACGGCGTAGGATTAACTTTGTACCCGTACTCAGTGTTGTAATCCGAAGAGTTTCATTTTGAAATTATTGTTCTAAGGCTTGCTGCTGACGATAGTCTCTTGTTCTGTCATGATTTCACAGAGTTTGAGTGCGCTACAGTGTCTGATTAATCAATGTATTGTACACTGCTTCTGAGTTCTTATATTATTTACTTAAATAATAATAAACTTTATTTAGTACTCATGGAAACACGTGGGTATCAGACGTCAGGAAGGCACGCTACTGCAAACAAGAAAAACAAAAGTCTACGGGAGATCAACTTGAACATTCACGTTTCCATGTAAAAGGCAGAAAATTCCATCCTAATTTATGGCTAGTAGAAGGAGGAAGCATCAGTAAGAGCCAGAAAAGCAATCGAGCTATAAAGCCTTTTAAGAAACTTTCTTCTGGAGGAACTTCTCTCGCAGTTCCAGCAGTCGCTAGGAAAGTCTTGTGATCATTTAAATTTCTTTCTCACATTGCTTCCTATGTAAGCCGAGATTCGTGTTTGTGGCTATGCAGTTTTATAGGTTTTACTTTGAACTCGTAGGCGGTAAAATTTCATAAACATCGCTTTTGTCAGTCCCGTGCTATTTCCTGGCCAAAAATACTGAAGAAGCGAATGGATGAAAAATCGTTCATGCTCGCTGTTTTAATTCAAAATAAAATTTCTCGCATGCTTTAACTGGGCACTTCAAAAAAGATTATTATTGTAGCCGGAGTCTGAGATACCAAAGTCGCGTACAAGTCTTCTCTGTAGAATTTGTATATTTGAATATTTTTACGGAACGGATATATGCTAATGTGTACTCAGCCGCGTACAATTCGCCGCTTCTGATTGCGCAAGTTAGGATAAGTTCGATTGGACGCCAAGCTTAAGCCTTGAAGGCTTGACTAGTTCGAAACTTCATGTAAGTGCGGTGGTTTCGACCTGCTGCATTGGGTTTCTGGCATTGACCCTCATTAGGATGCCCTTGGGACTTACGAGATTTCAATAAACTCAATATTGCTCCATGAAATAGAGTTGTCAGTCGTCTCGATCTTATCTGGTCTTAACATTCGTTATTGAGAGCTCCTTTGATTTATTACATAACGTTATTTTTATGGTCAAAATAATTGTTTTGTTGGTGTTTGCTGTGTTCTAGGCGTCATATATGTTCATAATTCTCGTTACCTGCATATGTTGCTTTTAAAATCCTTGGATTAATAGGTTATTTGTCGGAAGATAATGATCAAAGAGTAAATCGCGGTGCACAAGCGTGTTATTTTTGTTCTGCGGGATGTTTGAAATTGCCGGGCAATGCGCAGTCTTGATACGCGTTGGCCACCAAATATGCAGTACTTGTGGCAGTAAAACAAGTAGCAAACAACCGGAGAACACCCGCGTTGTGAAGTACACTGATCTTACCATACAATGTATTAGTGCAAAAAACCTTATAAATTTACCTGATAAGGCGCTGTATCGTTCAACTGAATAACCGTGGGAGAGTTACCTTACTTATCTACCTTTGAGCTGGGCAGACATACAATATATTTGTTGTGCGCGATCGATGGATTTGCGCGATCGATCGATCGCGCTGCGCAAACGATCGATCGTTCAAATTTTAAATGAAAAAAAAAAGAAACCAGTCCTTGCCTCCCCTAACCTACCCGACATTAAACCCGAATATAGTCCAACTTACCCGAAATTACGGCCTAATACCTGCAACATTCATCGTTTGCGCACCGCGATCGATCGATTGTCCAAATCCATCGCTCGCGCACGACATATTCATGGAATTTGTCACTGTAAAACTTTACTCGTCGAGTTCTTGTCTTCATGTAGCACTGGCTGACAGATTCAAGTATACACACTTTCCACCTCTTACACAAAAACAAAGAATTAGTATTAGAAACAGACCCGCATTGCGTATTGTTTTGTGTCACACTTGCGTACAGCACGGACGTATGCTTCTCGTGTGTACAGCACGGTCGTATGCTTTTCGTGTGTACAGCACGGACGTATGCTTTTCGTGTGTACAACACGGACGTATGCTTTTCTTGTGTACAGCACGGACGTATGCTTTTCGTGTGTACAGCGCGGAAGTATATCGTACATGGGTACAGCACGGAAGTGTACCAAAGGCTCGGTTACAGCACCTAGGTGTTCTATAGGTGTAAGTCCGTATAAATGGAAGTACAAAGAATACAGTTTTTGTGAGTGTTGGTTATCTTACGCAGTCAATAAGGGCATTTTTGTCTGCAAAGTTGACGATTTGTGATGTTTGGTGCTTCTGAATGGCATTTAATTTCAGTCATGTTTTGTTATAGGTTGTTGTTATTGCTAGTGCTTGCTTATTTTATTGGTGTTAGTGTCAACTGTAGCTGTAGGATTTTTACGTAGAGGTTCTTGTATTTGTTTTCATCTTTGACTTTAACCCACTTATAAACCCCCAGTCTCATATTTTGATGCAACTTTGGTGTAGCGTTTTTTTAGCCCTTTTTGTTCCCCCTACTACATTCCAATGCTTCATTTTTTACTTAAATTTAACTTAGCTATTTTTCATATTTTCAAGTTTATTTAAATACGTAGCTACATATCAATTCGTTAGCTTTGTAATAGTGCATTCATTTCATTATGCAGTTTATTTTGTTTAATACATTTATTTAATTATAGTCAGTTTTATTGCGCCCATTTTTAAATCGAGTAATTCGTTTTGTTGCTTATGTTGCTTTTCGATGGGGCCAAAAGCACTGGAGTTTGCTATTATTTCCGGTAATTTTAATTGCCTTACTTCTAATATATGTGTATTTTTGTGGTGAATCTCGTTACATTTAAGTTGTGAACATTTTAATCATAGTTTTCGCAAATGCATGCCAGTTGCTAACTTAACTCTGAACTTCTTTTGTGAAAAAGCTCTAACTCCCAAATTCTTAAGTGTGAGAATAGACTATTCGAGCAGTTGGTAGAATGCACTTCAGTGATTGAAACCGTGAAACATTCTCATTGGTGAACTCCTCAATGCACCTTGGCAACTAGACACTGTCTGTCAGTTTTATACGAACACTAGACTACCCATGACTCGTTAGGTCACCATCACCATCTGTCTTGCTTCTCAATACTCTGCTTGTAAGCCAGGACGTAGACCAGTTACATATTTCCTAACCCACTTTTATCTTAAACGTACACGTTTATGCAGCCGAGTGCATGTTGATCCTGAGTTGCATTAAATCTTCAAAGCTGGAATTTCATCCTATCTTGTAGTGAAAATTTTGAGCACAGTGACATACAAGCAAGCAGGCAAGCTAGCAAGCTAGCGTGCGAGCAAGATTCTCAGAGTATTATAAGTATGCAAATAGGTAGATATGGATTGCGAGCATAGCTCAATCTGACTTCCTAAATCATGTTCTAAATGGCTGCAAATTTTAAACAAACATTTTGTCAGGCTATAAGAGTGTAAAAATTGGTCACATAATAATCTTTACCTTTTCCTTGAAATAGATGTTGAATGCTGTTCGCACACTCTATGGTCCTGGGAGTTGTGCCGCTAAATGGAGCCCATCGGTTGCCTCACTTCGTACTTCTGCTGATCACCTGATGGTTCTATAGGTCTTTCCGCCGTGGGTCAGTTCGCCGTCGGTCTTTTCGCCGCTAATTAGGTCATTTCGCCCTGATGTAATATAAATGGCGTGCTAATATAAAAATTACATCCAAACACGCCGAACCTAATATGCTATTATTACCTCCGCCAAGGAGGTTATGTTTTCGTCGTGTTTGTCTGTCTGTTTGGCTGTTTGTCTGTCTGTCACCAAGATAACTCAAAAAGTTATGAACCGATTTGGATGAAATTTACAGGGATTGTTAGGTATG
>LQNS02277602.1:7831476-7853291 GCA_001587735.2 Parhyale hawaiensis
ATAACTCAAAAAGTTATGAACGGATCTTCAAAAAAATTGAACAAGCTGTTATTAATATAAAAAGGCACAAATGATTAGATTTTGGAGTCTATGCAAAGAAAATTATGGTTTCAGAGCCAAATTGAATTTTTGCTACCGTTGGCTCACTTGGCGGAGGTATGCGCTCTCAGAGTGCTCTAGTTATCATTATGAAAAGTTTCAGCTTCAGCAGCAGAACTTCCCTTGAAATGGATGGACAATAAAAAGAAAAGGTGGAATAAATTAAAAATTAAAATAACCTAAAACGTAATGATGCACAAAAATCACCGAGCTTAGTCATTTATTACACGTGAATCAATGGAAAAAAATCAAATTATAAATAATCATTAGCAAAATTCCAAAATCCAGTCATTTTATTAAAAGAGATAGAGTTAATAATCACATACTGGAATGTAGAATACCACAATTCACGTGAAAATCGCACATTTTGGACATGTACTAAGATATAAGCGAAGGACTACAAATAACTAAAATGTGCTAAACATAAATGAAAAGGAATACGTTGTGATTAAAATTTTATAATATACTCAGCTATCTTCAACCTCAGGTTGGTGGGCAGAGGCTTCGCATTGCCCGGCCAGTCACTTGGGACCAATCCAGCCGGACGACTTAAACTCAGTTTACCTTGTGCACAGAATTTTCAAGGTATATTGAGCATGACAGTTAACATCAATATTTAAGTTATCAATAAATATGAAACAATTCGTAGAATAAAAAAGAGAACCACACTACATATAAAAAATATATTTACTATGTAGCCTATACCGCAAACGTTTCGGAACATAATATATCTATCATCAGTGCTGTAAAATAGAGAAAGAAAAGAAACATGGAATTGTCGGAATAAAGTTAGGAACGAAATCATTCACTATAACCCAGTAAGAGACGTAAATAAGAAGAATAAAACAAAGCAACAACAGCCTAAGTAAGAATCTATCTAAAAGCCATGCAAAGGAAGGAACAGAAGTGGTAACACCAGCCTAACTAACCACATTCAGGTGGACTGCCGATTGATAAAATCTTATTCATTTTAGTAACTCGGTCATGTCTTAGTAAATGACCAAGATGTGCAAGTTTTATGGGAATTATTATATTTTAAGTTCCAGTAAGTGACTTTTATTTTTTTTAAGTAAATAACTACATTCGAAATTTGTTATTCATTGTGCGTTAGTTTGATTATTTATAATTATTTCATGTTTAGTTAATGACCACGATCGGTGATGTAGTGCAGCATTGCATTTTAAGTTACCTACTGTATTTTTAATTTTATTCCACCTTTTCTTTATATTACCCAGTTTTTTCCTGAGAAGTTTTGCTGCACGACTTGCTATATGGGCCAGATGCTGGAGCTGGGACTTCTCCTACAACTAATAATAGTATATTATGTTGGGTGTAGTTGGGTATAATTTATGTATTATCAGGACATTTATGGTACATCACGGCGAAATGATCTCACGGCAAAATGACCTAACGGCGAATTGACCGACGGCGAATATGACCGACGGTAAAAATACCTATCACGTGACCTGATGATTTTTTGTTCTTTTCTTCTTCTTTCTTTATATGCCGTTCTCTTAGATGAAAGGCTTCGTTGTCTAATTACTACTTCCTTCTACATGTCCCTCTCTTTTTCATCTCTCTAGAGACGTTGTGACTAGGAAGACTTGAACTGGGAATATAACAATTGGAGCAATCTGAAAGTGCATACCTCGGCCAAGCAAGGTAACGTTGGTTCTGAAACTGTGATTTCCTTTCTATCATCAACACAATTTGGTGACTTGTGATTTTTGACAGTAAAAACAACTTCTGTAATTTTCTTGAAGATTCATTCGTAGCGTTTCGAATTATGTTGTTGACAGACATTAGTCAAACACACACACAGACCATCCGATCATCACTAAAATTTTATCATATACTCATTTACTTCTTTCAATATTTCTAACAATTCCTGTATATTTCATAAAGATCCGTTCGTAACTTTTGGAGTCATTTTGCTAACAAACATAATATCAAACACCAACAGACCACCACAAACAAGGAGTTCATCTCAAAAATTTGATCATTTACTCTTCATAATATACCTAACAACTCATGTAACTTTCATAAAAATTTGTCCAAACATTTTGAATTCCGGTGCTAAGAAAAAATAAGGCCAACAAACAAAAAAAAAAAAACCGTTGAGCGGATCTTTACGAAAAGTTAATTATCTACTACTCCTAACATGCCTATCAATCCTGGTGAATTTCGTAAAAATCCGCCTATTACTTTTGTGAGTTATCTTCGTGGGATAAAGAAATAGACAAACAGCCAGACAAACAAACTCGAGAAAAACATAACCTCTTTGCCGGAGGTAATTATTGGCTCATTCTTTTCCGTTATGAGTTGGTCCTTGCATGAATACACTCAGTTGCATAGAAATTTACTGCAGGTCTTATACAGGTTTGAGTTTAGAATTTGCTTACCATTCTTTTTAGTCAGCTGAGACATCTGCATCTGTGTTCCGGCTTTAGATAAAATAGTTACGTGCCTTAACTCCAATACATTTCGTCTTCTAAGGTCGAAATTGTGCTGTGCACGACACCCGACGCATATGGAGGTGACGGTGTTGCACTCCGTGGCAAGCTCGAGAGTCGGTAGTGAATTAAAATATTATAATTATATAACACTTTGTTTAACTCCCGTAGTAGTGAATTAAAATTCAAGGCTAAAGCAATAAACAAGGGAAGTCTGAAGCGCATCAGAATTTTGCATAGCCTCAGCACTGATATATCGGAGCTCCAGCAATTGTGGAATATCAAAGCGAATTTTTGCCCCACAAGCAAATTTCGCTGATTTTCTGCGTGGTCGAACATCAGTGAAGTTATTAAGCCACTGCTGCATGGGGCGGGAGGCGCTCAAACGGACGGATGAAAGCTGATATCTCTGCGGTGTTTGAATCCGATTGGAAAACGGTAATGTTTGGTGGAAGCTGATTTGGTAAGATTTCCTTTGAGAATTTTGTTTATTTAGTTGAAAATAGAATTACTTTGGCTAGGCTAGGATGGCTCTGATTGAGTTTGGCATAGTTAGATTAACCCCATTTGGGTTAAATTCGTATAAATTACGTAACTTCGGTTTGCTTACCTTAAGTTCAGCTTGTTGGGTTAGGTTTATTTGTGCTGGGATGAGATTTGTCAGGATTGGTCAAGTTTGCTTAGTGGACTACGTTTGATAGAGCTACAAGAATTGCTGTTGTTCACAAGCTTGCTTGCATCGAGCGAATTTCTTTTTTCTATTACTAAAAGAACACTTAACTAGAACGCAAGAAAGATTGGCGGAAGCCAGACTTCGCCCCTGTGATCCACTGAGATCACTGACGTAATCTCACATTCATTCAATGTGGGGCTGAATTTCGCTTATTAGCTTAGCTATTCCAGTCACTCTCCATTCAACAGATGTTCAGGGTGATCAAAGTATACGCAGCAGTTTACTTAAATAACTCCTATATGTAATTATGTTTATGGAGTTTTTCTTAGCATCATAAGCGGAAAAAAATTACCCTTTTAATTTCACTTATTTTGCTCAAAATTCATCCCTAGCTCTCACTGCATGCACATTGTAGTCGGTTAGCAACTTGCTTGCGGCACGGACGAGTTCTGGAGAGATGTCCTCAAAATATATATTACCATTTACGTTTCAGGACAGGGTTACTTTGATGATCAGATGAGCGCACACTTAGCAGGCTTTACTTGCAAGAATACTCCGCACAGCAAACTTCTACTCTGCTAACACGAGGCCTGTAAATTTAAAAATCCAACTAGGGTTTCCCCCTGTTTTAAACAACTGAGCTCGCTAATGGCTTCACTTATTTTCATCAGAATGAATCAACTTTCATGGCTGATTGCTGAAAAGCACAATATTGTAATCTACGAGGTATCTAAGTTAATACAACAATGAGAATGTTTGTCATGCGTAAGATTGAGGCGGTAAAACACACGGTGTGCCTATTTTTTTGTACAGAATCGTCAGTGCGAGTTTGTATTCGGTAGACTCAACATGTGGTCCACAACAATTGGTTTGTGAACAGGTTCTTTTTACTGCGGTTTGAAAATGAGTTAAATAAAAGTGAGCTATCATGATTTGTTTCAGATTCGAACACAGTGTAGCTAAAACTTTTACAGGCCCAAGGAAGCAGTATTTTATGCGGGACGAACTAGGTTCTTCAGAAGGCCGAGGCTGTAGAGTGAAGATGAACCTCGTAGATGACCTTTAACTTCCGAAACTAATACAAATATCGAAAAAAATCATGATTCGTGTGTGTTCTGATCTGCCATTGACTGTAAAAATGATCGGGAAAAGTCGACTATGTTACACACATAATCACTTTTTTAATTTTTATCAATAAATGGAGACTGACGACTGTCCCCGTGAAACGGACCGAAAACGAACCTCATAAATTTTCTGAAGCGTTTCAATACCCGTGATGGACGCTGCTCCCGAGTTTGAAACAAAAGTTGATGTCACTTTTACTAGAAAAGGCTATGGCGCTCATTTTCAACTGCGCTAGGTAGAAGCAGGTTCACGGATCCAACTGCTACAGGCCACCTGTTGATTGTAACGGCTTGAAAGTCACCCTGACGGTGATTCAGATGGCCCACGTCCCAAACAATGGTATAGGTCACCAATATGGCTAAATCTGGTCACCGCTTACAGTGTTATTACTTTCCTTATTCCTTTAAATACTTAATGCACACAGTTTGTTAAGGACATGTGCAAAATTTTATAATGTAAGGGTACCGGAAGTTCTGTCAGCTTTTAATCAAGCAAAGTAAAACATCTGATAAGTCTAGACAGCTGTTTTCAAGGCCAAATCAGAAGCCAGATACTCAGTTAAACTTCACATTTAGTTAAATATATTGCTGTTGATAGTTTAGACTCATCTATAGCCCATGGTAGACAAAAGTTTCAAAGTGAGTCATATGAGACATTGCACGTTGTATGAATTCCACAAAGGTTCACTTTGAGTTATTGGAGCAAAGATATGAACTGTGACCGCAGCCCTTTTATACCGTCAGCAACTCGAACGTCTGAATCTGTCGCTGCGTAGAAAATGACCCGCTCTAGTGAACAAAAAGGAGTCATTTTGCAACACTATAACGCTAGACTCCATTCCCCCAAATAAGCTCAAAAAAATATAAAGTACCTACTTCGGTTCGAAAGTTCTTCTTCACTCATATGCTCGCCAGACCTTGCTCCTTCAGATTTTCAATTATTCCATTCTTCAGAGCTTTCCATCCGTTGAAAACGACTCATATACGTTCACGAGGTTGAAGCGGAGTTTAATTTCTTCCATTCCTTCCAAAAATGTTAATTTCTATGAAAAAGGATTAAAACGCTCCTAAGTAGATGGACAAAGGATTTATCTATTAATTTTGACTATTTTATTGAGCAAAAAAGTGTTGCCAGTAATATTTCTTCCAATTATTATTGCTAATAAAAATACGGACCGGACTTTCCGGCACCCCTAATATTTAAGAAAGTAACAAAAGCTGTCTGCACCGCTCCTGGTCAGCCTTGAATTGAACGAGTGCCTTAGTGTTTTTATATTTATTGAGTTTGTTTAACGTCGTCCATGTCACTGAATGTGAGACAGAAGCGTTATTTTATAGTATG
The DNA here is from genome assembly GCA_001587735.2 of Parhyale hawaiensis. Classification (NCBI taxonomy): domain Eukaryota; kingdom Metazoa; phylum Arthropoda; class Malacostraca; order Amphipoda; family Hyalidae; genus Parhyale; species Parhyale hawaiensis. The sequence continues at coordinate 7,837,168 of LQNS02277602.1, forward strand.
TGAATTGGATGTGCGTGCCCCATTCTTCTCTTCTGCCTTCTTATTGCTATCATCCATGCAGTGTTGCCTGTATGTATTTAAACAAGCTACAGTATTCCACTTGCATTTCATATTCTGTCTCCATTTCACTGTAGTCTAGAAAACAGCTCCCAGCCTCTGAGCAACTGGTGTGCGTTAATCTGTTTCTGTTTTGCCATATTTTCAAGTCCTGGCGATGTAGTCGTTAACATTTGACCGACCAAACGAGCTCTTCTTTTTTCTTCTTCCCTCCCATTTTGTCGTAGTTCATAAGTACGAATGCAGTCCGTCCTCTCGGAAATTTTTGAATAGGCAGTCGTATTCTGCTCTTCTTTGTGCTGCTGTGGCTTCAAAGAGCATTGCTGGACGCAGTCGAGCGCGCTTCAGCAATGTTTTCATTTGCAAGTCTTGTCTCCATTGGCTCGGTATTTTATTTGCAAAGTAGCTGCGTCCTTTGATGGAACGCAAGTTCATCGGTTGGAGTGCGGCGTCGGATGAACAGACGAGTGGACCGCTGGCCAGACGGGTCGCCCCTCCTGACCTTTTTTCCTTTTTACGCTGCTTGTGTTTCATGGAATAAAACCAATTGGAACGGCAAGCGATCGGCTTTTGGGAATAGTATTACGGGGCAGCTGGAACGGAAAGAAGCTCCGGAGTGTAGATGCAAATATTCTTATAACGCGAGTTGTGGTGATTGGGCGGCAGTTTGGGGATTCGCTCGGCCGTTCTGCGAGGATACGGTGTGCTCCGGATAAGAATTTCTTCCGGACCTCGAACAAGTCATGCAATTACAGGCAATCCTTTATTACTTTGGGTACATTTAAGTTTGGATTTTTTTTTTCAAACTATCATCAGGTCTGTTGAATGGAACTCAACCTTAACCTTGTCGCTCCTGAAACAGTGTTTTTACAATAGTCATTTTTATATACTTATTGAAACTACTTCATTGGTTATATTATGTATTTTGCTTTAACATTTTGGCGTCAATATCTAAAAAGCAGGCCATCTAAAAATTTACGATGCCCACTAAAAATATCGTCAATATTTTCAAAAAGGAAAATACCCTGGCTATGGGTATACTATACAGCTATGATGCTGGCATCTATAGATATAGAGACGTCTATAGACGAGTCGCCACCCATAATATTCTGAAAAATGAATAACCAGGAACTAATTCCTCAGTACCTCCTCGTAAGCTATGGTTGTACAGTGAAGCTGAAAGATTTTCAGTATGAATGTTGTTTCACATTGAGCTGAGCTTCCAGAGTTGTTCTTTGTAAAAAAAAAATGATTATCACTGAATTGCAGGACACAGCTATTAATTTTTATAACCCAAAAAGACCATTCGGTCACATTTCAAACATTGTTGCCCGTACGAATAAATTGCGCTTAGTGTAGATGTTAAAGTCGATTTGATGCTATACATCAATTAAAAACCTACATGCACTGGTTTCTACTGCAGATAAATCCTCTCTAGGGCTCACAGGGGTGTACGGTTGGAGTCGACCTCACAGTGTCTGAGCTATAGCATCATAAACGGAATGCTCGTAAGACAACTGCAACCCCTCACCCTGATCGTGAGGTCAGTACCTCCCCTTGCCAGTAAACTTTCATTGGCATCAAATGCCGACGACGCAATGCCGAGCACGAAGACTTTCCTCTCCAGCTCGAGACTAGAATGTTCGATTTCGAGACAAAGAGCGAGGCAGCGCCCTTAACCGCAGCGCTATTGGGGATATAATTTGGGTGAAAAAGCAAGCATACAGTTTTAAGGTTAAACCTTCCCCTTAATTTTTTTTTTGCTTGCCAGCGGCAATTAAGGGTAATGGCAGGTTCTTTGAAGGATTCAACAGTAATAAATGTAAAATAATGAAAATACCTATCGTTAGAACTTATGTAGAAGTTTTGTTGTTGACTAAAGGATGGTTCACACGACACTCTCATGGTCCACTTATGTAGCCCTCAGCGTCCGATTGTTGTGTCCTGGTAGCTACAAATGTAACTGTGTGTCTAGCAAAACAGTTACTTGAATGTTAGCAGTCAAGCCAATAGACCGAGCAAGTGCTACTGGTAAAGGTTTAATGACTTCAAACTGAGAAGCTGTGGACCTGTATGCTGCTTCAATGGATACAGTAAAGTGGGCATGCGTTTTTTCAATGCTACTTGTGGGGACCAGAAGTACAAATATAATATTTTCGAAAACCTTAGCTGCTGCATTAATTATACTGCACAATTATTTTATATATCTATATTATATTAATTTACTACAAACTATTTAGCTCTGTGAAGGATAAAATTTTATCATTATTTAGGTTTTTTTTTTTTTTCGTAAGAGGCACGCACGCACCCGGTCGGACAGTGTCGGTAAAATGTTCGCCTAAGCTGTGCAGTCGCGTACGCGTCGTTACCATATCCGCCTCTCTTAATCATAAACACTACAGCATCATCGAAAAAATTATGGATTAAACATTCGCCAGTTTCATCACCATCATTCCGTGAGATAGTTTAGGTATGTGGAATACGGTTAGGTAGTTTTTTCTGCAAGTTAGCTAACGCGAGTCGGACGCCCTATTGTTCTACTGCTGTAACGCGCGCAGCATATAGCAGCTGATGGCTGTTTCTGATTTTACGGAGCAATTGTATGGCTTCTGCGTATTCTTTATAGACTTTTGCTTTGATATTACTTCGCCGGAAGGAAAGTAAATTTTTTATTCTTTAATGTTTCTGCTACCAATCTTGTTAAAAAGTTCTTCTATCTCGGCGTTTAATCGCTCGCATCTGAGCCAATTTTTGTTTCAGCTGTTTGAAATTATAGAGGATAGCAGATCCCTGGTAGAAGACGACGAAAATGAATCGAAAACATTGCGGTTTTCACTCATATAAATTCATCTTTTGAATGCCATATTTTTCTCGATAAAGCTCACTTGATTTATTGCATTTTAAACACAATAAGCTTGGTTCTAAAAGTGCTTCTGGTAGGTACATACAGGCATTTGCCGGTTGAATTCACTGCTCTTTTACAAACCTTTTAACCAACGTTCTTTCAAAGTTTTATCCTGCAGAGAGCTAGAAAAGTTCGTAGATACCTTGATGCATGTTTTTGTGCAGCTATAATGAATGTAGGACACTTTGGAAGCCCAAATGAAATTATGAAGAAACAATGCTAAACAGCTACTGAAAAACGAGCTAAGTTTTTATGACGTCATCGCTTCGTACGTCCGCCGCGCGCAAGCGCCGCTCGTCGGCAGTGTACTAACCTGATCCCGTTAATTATCCTTGCGCTGACCTGTGCAGTATCATCATCCTTGCTTGTAAGTCCTGGAGAGTCTCATAAGAAATGCATTTTAGTGAAAACAGTGTTCTCTTTTTGTGGAGATGCGACGAAACTGTCACGTGAGATATTTTCTTTAGGTTCATTTTAATATTTTGAAATTGTATAAAGATGGCACCGTGATTGAAATTGCAGATAATTGTGAAGAAGATATGAGGAAATTTTATGTTAGAAAATTCTTCAGTTTCACTTTTAACTCTTAAGTTCAAGAGTGTTCTACGGATTACATTTATAGGACTCAAGTTATTTTCTGGACAAAAAAAAAAATACCACTGATGGAAGGTGGTTTTCAAGTTAACTCTTAACGCATTAAGGCCCACGCTCTCTCCTGGCTTCTGCAGCTCCTCTTGCTAATGAAAACATGTGGTCATCTTGAGATGCTCCAACGAGGCATTTTACGATGCTTTCGCCTAAATTGCTCGACAAATATGGTTCAGTTTAACCAGCTTTCGGGAACTTCTTAGTTGAGGACCTTTATTCGCTGTAAATAATGCCAGAAAGCTGTTCTGGTAAGGAAGATGCTACTTCGGTCTCTCTTTTTTTTTAAGCGTAAAAGTTAAGAAGCCACTTCGATTTTGTTTTTCCTACTCTAAAGTTGAGAAAAAGATTAAGAGTGTTTAAACTGTTCTAACTGATAGAAAGAAAAAACGCTACTTGTGGATTGGGTTGTATTTTTGCACTGCAACTTCGTATTTTAGCCCCACCACAAAATTAGGACTTTGACATTCAAAACTTAGTGGCAAAGTTTATTACTGAAGCCATTACAGCCGTTCAACAGAGAGTGTTCGAGAAATTTGTTATTACAGTATTATTATTAAAACTTCACGCCAGGGCCGTCACGGACAGGTAGTCCAACTCAAATGAAGCAGTTTGCAATACCGGGAGAAACGCTGCTAAAGAAAATCCAAACAAAAAGCCATTAACTGCTGACTTAAACGCCTGCAGGCCAACACGACCGAAAGCCGATGCCTTCAATGAATTCCAAACTCCAACAGACCAGGACACGAAGCACCGACTGCATGAACTGACGAGTTCTGCATCTTACACTCTCTAAATTGAAATTGTGCGATTATATCCATAAATCCTTTATTTTACGTAATTCAATGCCATAACCGAATGTCAATTAGCTGCAAACTAATAGTAAATATCGGTTCTGTATCACGTAATTTTATGTAGTAAACCGAAGACTTTAAACGATTATCTCGATACCGGAATTTTACATAGGAGTTTTTACTCTCCGCTGTAGCCAAGCGAAAGCGACGTTGTACAGGAGACAGTGGGGGGCTTGTGCTTCCACACTTTTCATCCCGGGGGTAGTATCTGTTCGGGACTGAGTATTGTAGTGTAGCGTTTTGCTATGGTGCAAATTGCATATTTCCGAGAGGATTAGAGACTTAAGTAGTCTTCGTTTCATGTATTAGAGATTAAGTGTATACATATTCAAGTCTTTATCTCTAGTATTTGTTTCTCTAATTTCTCTAATTAATTTCGAGCGCTATATTAACCGCTTCGTTAGGGTTTCAGGCGATAATCACAAATTGGTTGAGCTTGGGACGTTCTCAAACTTGAAGCTGTGACTCGGACGAGATGCTGTCGCTTACAGAGGAAGATTCGAAGACACCTATAATATGGACATTGAATTTTTGGCATATATGATAACAACTACTGTAGAAAATATGCAATGTTTTCATGGTGCAGTTGGTGTTTACTCAAGTTTACGGTTGTATACGTGGAGCAGTCTCATGACGGCTGATCGAATCTAGACACTCTGTTTTAAGGATGCAGAACGCTAACTGCACTGACATTTGTAAACAACTCCAGAAACAAACGAAGCTCGTTACATTCATTAGAGTTTTAAGAATATTGATGATATTACCAATTTATGTACTGTACAATTGGTAAATGATAAATATCGATATACTAAGCCGCACAGAGATATTACGTGAGACGAACAAATAAAAAAGAAAATTCCCGCTTCTATTTATGTGCTTAAGTGCTATATCTGATGGTTAGCAGTGTGATCCTTTGGCAGACGGTCCAATAGGCACGACATCGCTTCACTCCTAAAACGGAGGTTATCACCAGGTTTGGCATAAAACTGTGACTTTGGCTTTTTTTGAGTGTGGAAGAACAGGGGCACGTCCATTGTTGTCACCATTCTGTCTTTTCCACCGAAACTTAGTGACGCAGGGCTCATTCATGGTCAGGAATCATGCCATAAAATTATTCATATCTGCTTCAACGGGATCCCGAATTTTAGCAGATCTGGGTCGCTGCATTCGCCTCTGAAGTGAGGTCAAGAGGAGATTCTCCCAGCAAGCCCAGATCATTGACATTGGTAAGACTACTCTGTCCGCACTTGAATTATGCTCATCCTCATGGCTGTGTACCGCAAGGACAGTCTTTGATCCGCCATGGCCATTTCAAGGACAAGGTCAATGTTTTCTGGTGTGGTCGCTGCCGACGGCCACCCTGACGTTGGTTTCGCCCTGAAGCTGTCTTTGCTTCTCTTGAATTTAGCTACCCAGTTCTTAATTAACAGTGGACAATGAAGGTCTGTCCTTCCCTAAGGTCTGCACCATATCGTTATGGATATTATTTGGTGACATAACTTTCAAATGAGGATACTTGATGACTGCTCGACAGTCGCTTTTCTCCATGTGCTAAAAATGGATCAGTTCTTTTATTAAAAAAAAACTGCTAAAATAAACAGAAAGTGTTAGGAACTTCAGGCTTTGTACTTGAGTACTTCAATACAATTGTAGCTTAATAATATTTAAAACGCAATAATATGAAGCATCCAGCACAAAAAATCATGTATGCATTCCTTCACATCCCTGCGGTGGCCCTGCACGCCACAACTCCGTGACTCTGTCGGCGCTGTTCCCTTTAAATATTTAAGCTGAAAAATAACAGTTATGGTCCGTAAATAATTTTATGGTCGCATAAGACAGCGGCTAATGCATTTCTCTGCACTGTAAACGAGACGCACCGCTCCTGCATTAGGAAAGGTACAATGCAGCGAAGCAGCTGTTCATGACAAGTCTTTCTCCTATTGATTTTGCTTTAAAAACAGATATGTAATAGGGTTATGGACCCCAGCGAGAGCAGTGATAATGTTTTCGTCTACGGTTAGATGTCTGTTCGTTTGTCTGTCCACCCATAAAGAGACAGAAGGAGCCATCATCACAATCTTTTTCAGGCAGTCAGGTGGGTAGGTGGGTTGAATAAGATGAGAGAAAAATACAAAAAAAAAAAAAACTAGAGTTAACTGGCCCTTAAAAATCACTGCGTTGAATTTGTAACTCCTGACTCAGTAGGTGACTTTCAGTTGCTCCTGCCCCCTCCCAGTGAGTGATGGTCTTACGCCACGAGGCGTTCTATTATAACAAGGATTTTTATGTGGCAATAATTAGGTTGTTATCAGCCTGTACCTGTGATAGTTACTGCCGTGCCTTCTAATGCTTTGCAGACCTTCGACTGACGACTGTCACGTGATTCCATATTTTGATCTGGACAGCATTTTCTTTCGCTTCGCGTAACTTAGTATTTAGTACTGCGAGCTGCCACGATAAATGAATAAATCAGAAACTTAGCAGGCAGATGCAATGTATCTTCCTCAGCAGAATTACAACTAACATATATATATATACTGTATTTTTATACTGTAACTTTTCCAGCTGTTTCTCTGTTCTCTATTTGCACTCGGACACTGCATCACTGAAAATAGCAGAAGCCTTAGCAATCAGACGGGACATGCCAGCCATAAACGTCAAGTACAACAACTTGTCTAATTACCTCAACCTCTTCCACTGAGGTAGCCACGCCCCTCACCGTCGACCAATATAAGATCTCACCACAGCCGTAACTCCTCCAGTTCTTCCACAGCATCGTTCCTAACTACAGTTATCCATTTGCTCATGTAAAGGTAACGGCATATTGGTCGCATCCATTACTGTTGAAGCGTACATACGTAGTAATACTGATAAATATTGTACTTTTCATTTATAAGCGTGCGTATACGTTTTCTTTATTGTTTCAGATTTTAGTTCTGCCTGAAACTGGCCCAGCCGACTTTAGCTTGTTTTTATTTCTATTCCACAATCTTTCTTAATAAAATCGCTAATGATCAAAAACCACTTTTTAGAGCTTTGGAGAAAAAAATCTAAATTCTAAGTGAAACTGAGTGCTGATTTCAAATAATACCTTAAATTAAAAGATGTATTGTAACGCAGGAGGTTCTTCAGTGACCACAGAGTCTCGTTCCTGAGAACAATAGGAAAACATAAAAAGATGCATTAGTGAGAAGTTCCAGCCCGATTCGATCGACGTGCAACCAACGGTTCGAAAAAGAAGAAGAAGGGACACACACAGTGTGTCGAACATCATGGAAGGTTCCCCCCCCTCCCCCGATTTGTCTTCTTATTGCTAGGGCTATGGATGAGCATAAAGAGATTAAAATTACATACATACATGGCTGTAGAAACAGCAGAAACAAAACTAAACCATTCTGTTTTCCGTAGTTAGACGTCGGATGACACAACTTTCTGATTTCTCTGTCCCTAATCAGTCTTACACCCGTTGCCTTCTTCCGCCACAATATAAAGACCACGATATGGCACACCATGCAGTACATAACAAGTACAAATTTACGTAGAGCATATATTTATCATTATTTTCATCTCCTTATGTATCTTAAACTATATCTATGGAAATAGGCAAAATTAGACCTGGGTTGCAATACTCAGGAATCCTTGAAACGGAGCGCACGTCTTCCTTTGCCGAATTTGCATCGGAAGCACTGAGGACGTCCGATGCACCTCATTAACGGTAGCGTAGCTTTATTGGCTGTGATCGCAAGATGTGCGAAGTGAGTAGAAGATCGGTGAAAGAAACGATAAGATGTTGTTCAATTATTCAGAACAGAACTACGAAGAAGAGAAAAAAAGAGGGAATCGTATGTATTTTTCACCTACTAGGTTTCTCCAGTTGGTGAAACTGTTTTTCATTGCACTGAAAAAACACGGACTAAAGTAGTGCCATAAGGCGTATCCAAGATACGCAGATACAGTTCATGTTTCGAGGTTACCTACCTAATGCAGGGGCCACACTAGGCATTCATCCTCGCAACTTGCTGTCAGGACGCGCAGCTCGTACGTCTTCGAGCAGCAAAACTGCTGCTAGGAACAGAAAGTTGCGCATCTGTGGCAAAAGGTCGCTTGAGGTTTTCTACGGGCAACCAGTTGGTCGTACAGCTGCGTAAATCGAATATGTATTTATAGTGTGATTCTGAGTTCTTCTTAAAACAGCCTTTTTTAGCCTATTTATAAAGTGTTTTTTAGTCACTTATCCTACGAACTGAGATGAAATAAAAAATCTGTTCACATTGTGGCGTTTTCGCTGATCGCTGCGAATTCCTGCCGTCAACTCGTAGCTCTGTGCGTTTTCGCGGGCATCCATTTTGATATTTCCGCGTGATTTAAGCTGCAAACAAAGCAGGTTCAGCCGCAAAACTAATAAATTAGGCGTTTCATGAAGATTTCTTTATAGAAATTTTAAAAGCTTTCAAGTCTATCTGATTTCTATTTCACTGCAAATTTGACGAGAAACATGAACTTCACCACACTAGTGTCACTTGTGGAGAATACTGAGTTGACGGTAAACATTGTATCGCAGTTTGTCTTGTGGAGGCAGTTGTGTTTATGTTCGTAGATAAAGTAAATGTTCGAACCCTTTGCACTACCTCTGGGGCAACAGAAAATTATCGAGGTGACATATATGTCAATCATTTTTGGAGTTGCCTTCCAAGCCAGTCGTTTAATTTGATTGAATGTATTGCCGCGCCCTCGAAAGCACGACCGCGGGGTCAAGAAAGGTATGAAAATGTTAACCTAAGCTCACTTGGAAGTACATACATTGTTGTAACACGCTGTAAGTAGCATTTACAGTGATTGTTTACTCCTTGTTCTATCGATACTAGAAGTGAAATAAGTTATTTCTAGTGACAAAAACTGCAGCTTCTTTGGATCAAGGAGGATGAGCAGCGAAGTTCTGCGGAACATGTGCGCGGTAGTCTGGACGGGACTTTGTATGGCGGCTGAGCAGCTTCCCTAACCCTAGTGTGTCACCTACAGCCGTTCCGATACACAACAAGGATTTCTGAGTGAGTTGTGCGTTGCTCGTACGAACGCCTAGTGTGGCCCCTGCATAACGTGCACGAGGGAGTAAAATGCGGCTCAGCACAATTGCGAGCGATCTTGATCACAGTTCATTTAATACCGATAGTTATGCCAGCTCTAAGGGAACACCCCCTTTCTCCCAGTCTTAGCCAATCAGCGACCGCCGTAACACCATCTCAGCCAATCAGCGATCGCCGTGACACTATCTTAGCCAATCAGCGACCTCGGTGACTGGCATCAATTTCAACCAATGGGCGACTGCCACATCACTATGCTGGTGTAAACAAATGAGGCCGCGAGCGGCGGGGCCTTGTACTACAGTAAACCAGAAAGACTTTCCCGACAATTGTTTATCTTTATTACCTCAAATTGGAACTACTCATACTGGCCATACCCTTAATTACATAAGTAAAAGGAAATAATAGACCATAGATTTGATGTATTATATTGCATCTTGATTTTCAGCGCCATAAAAAGAAGTGAGAAAATCATTTGAAAATGTTTGGCTAAGTTGAAGCGAATACTTTGCTCGGAATAGAATGATTCGCATGAGTTTAAAAAGACAAAATTAGACGATTTTTATTCACCACGAAAACTTTGCATTATAACAAGTTATTAGGTAGAACGTTACGCACACATGAAAAGCACAATAAACGGCAACTGAACAATTTTACCTACGTTTATGTGATAAACAATCGCGACACACAATTACAGTCTCGCACACACGACGCCATATTGGAAATTACTCAACACACCTCTGTCTTGGCATTACGCACGATTCCCCGCTGCAAAAGGAGCGACTCTATTGGCTGATACATTTTTGCTTGACGCCACTATGCTGCAACTGCTGCAGACTCTATTGCTTGACATAACTCTCTGTAGTAAATGAACTGTGCTCTTGATCTTTTAAATTGATAGTTAAAGTGCATCCAGCACAGCCGCATCAGCGCCCTGAAGATAATCACCGAAAAAGTAGTATCACAAATTCGTCGCCGTTATTTTTAATGGCGGAGTCCGTTCATCATAAAATAAGGATAGATAGCTGGCAGACGGACCAACAGGCCCATTCCCAGGAGCATTCGGGACTTACGCTCCGGCCCTCTATGAGCTATTGCCATTAGTTCAGAATCACGGAAACTTCTGAGGGAGAAAAGAAGAAAAAAATAATGTCAGGCAAAGAGAAGATCCCGCAAGCACAATTAGCCTTAGTGCTCCAGATCCGGCGAGCTTGGAGACCATGGGGTTGAGGAGCCGGAGTCGGCCTGAGTCGGATGATTTGTGGGGGAGTCGGAGTTGAAGTCAGAATCTGACTTGCTCTACGAGCCAGAGTCGGCATTTTTTGCCCGACTCCGACTGCGGAATCCAATTTTTTGAAAACATTTCAGTTTTTTAAAATGAATTAAAAATTTTTAGTCTTAAGTTTTAAAATATTATAAAAGACTGTGTAAATACGGATATACAGTATTTTGTTTCTGGCTTAATCTATAGGTTTGCCACTGATAATGGGAGTACCTAGATTGTCTAATCTCTAATGCTAACTTATCCTAATTTTTTATATTTCATAAACAAACTTTATAATTCCAGTCCCAAGTGGTGGAAATAAAAAAAAAACAGTCCATTTGAGGTATAAACATAATGTTTTCCAAAACCTAAGCTGCTGTATTAATTATACAGTATAATTATTTTATCTTTCTACATTATATTGATTTACTACATTCAACAACTAGAGTGCCCGCTCTGTCAGAAATGACAGCGAGGAATGTGTGATGACTCTTCTTTCTCAGATTATATGTTTTTTCGTTACTAGGGGATACGCTACGGCAGCCAACTCAAATTAGCATAAGATATGAGTGCTCTCTGTTTCAATTCATCAGAGCAGCACACTTCTTTATTCCCATAGAAGACATACAAATAAAAAACAGTTTATATTAGCAAGCAGTGAAGCATCGCTGAATTAAATTATCTTCCCAGCGACATATCCTATAAACTGCATGATGTAACTTCAGTACATAAAAATTTATGTGCTCAAGCAAAAACTGCGTTAGCAGTGGAAGAATGCAAGCTAGAAAAATAATCTCGCGGCTACTGCGCCGTGAGAGATCACTTCTCCTCTGCTTCGTTGATCATTTACTCAATTTGGACGTTGCAAACTGAGAGTGAACATACCTAATTTTACTTTTGGGAGAGAGAGATGGAAATTAGACAGGAGTCGTGGCCGCGCTAAGAGAAGCTGCAACTCTATTCACTGTTTGAATTTCAGCATTGGCTGAGCAAGAAGTGCATGCATTCAATTGTAATGATAAAGATCCCACTTTGGCAAATCTCAGCAACCTTGTCTAAGTTTTGTTTATCGATATTCATCAAAACGCAACATAGCTACAAAATCTGTAAGCTGGCTTATGTATTTTCACTCATCTATTTCGTTAAGAGTGTGATATAAAACATACAAACATATAAATATACTCAAAAATCCGATGAGAAGTAGATGCAAACATTCAGTTACCCACGACGCGAGTTTCGCTGCACCTCAACGCATCAGGTGAGACTCTGAAATTTAACCAACTTTGAGGCTCTCACCTGATGAGCTGAGGTACAGCGAAACGTGCGTCGTGGGTAAGTAAATATATAAATCTGATTATTATCACCCACGTACGAAGTGAAACAAATGATAATGTTTTCGTTTAAGATTTAAGTATAAATATATATTGGTCTTTCCACCCAAAAAGAGATAGAAGGACTCGAGCAATACTCATATTTTTTACAGGGAGTCTGATGGGTTGGCCTAGATATGACTACGACCAGAAAACTAGCATTAGCTGGCCAACAAAATGACGGCGATCAATTTTGTTGTACTTCCACCAACAAAGAGCAAAACAGAGTTGATTCATAATAATAATAATAATTTTTTCAGGCAGTCAGGTGGGTTGTTTGAGATGTGAAAAATAGCGAAAATTTTGAGCTAGCTGGCCATCAAAAATGACGGCGTTGAAGCTGCAATTTCTCCCAAAAAGCGGCGAAACGAGTTGAGCAATGTTCATAATTTTTTGTAGGAAGTCAGGTGCGTTGCCTTAGATGTGAAGAATGCAAAAAAAAAAAAAATAGAGTTAGCTTGCCCTCAAAAATGACGGGGATAAATTTTATTGTCTCTCCACCCACAAAGAGGCAGGGGTTGAGACATAATAATAATGATTTTAATTTTTTTAAGGCAGTCAGATGGATTGACTGAGATGTAAAAAATGCTAAAACTCTAGCGTAAGCTGGCCATAAAAAATGATGGCATTGAATTTGCCCCCTACCGCGGGTGATGGTGTCACGCCACGAGGCGTTCTAGTTATTAACATACGATAGTGTGTATTATCTTATTTTGACTGATTACGCGTGTCCCGTTGATAGATATCTAGGTTGGGCATGTTCGATTGGACACCAAAATTAAGCCTTCAAGACTTGACTTGTTTGAAACTTCATGCAGGTTCACTGGTTTCGGCCCGCTCAATAGGATGCCCTTGAGACGTCATTGCAGAAACTCGATCTTGCTTCGTAAAATGGAGTTTTCCGTCAGATCAACGTAGTCACGTTGCTGATAACGCTTGTAACACGTTTCAAAGTGATAGAGTCAAAGCTTTTGTCAGAAATTTTGGGCAAGTCAAGCATCGAAGGCTGTTTCAGCGCCCGTAAAACGTGACCTTAGGTCGCATGAATGAAACAGCGTATTCGTGATCGAGCTCAATCGTGAACAGCAGGAAGTTAAGGCGCAAAATGCTGTCTGAACTACAATATATTTTCACACTTCGTATACATGATACAGGCCTGAGAGGTTATTGAAGAACAATGAATTTATTCTCCTCAATTTCCATAGGTTCCCGTTGGTCATATTGGAATTCTGCTGTTCCTTTCTGCGTTCCTTAGTAATGTACGACAGTTACGCTTCAATGGTTCAGATATTGGATAATTACGCTATCTTTGATACGGTCCCAGAAATGAGGGAACAACAAGAGTCAATTTAAATATTAGATGCTACTTTTCGTAGGTCATGAGTAGAAGATTGATTTTCTCTCAGACTTGCGATCCGCAGAAAAAATTGACTGTACATTTTGAGGGATGAGTTCAGTGTGCCAGATTGTCTAGTAGTGCCAAGAGACTGTCGGCAGATCAAACTAAATACAAAACACCTCAACTTATATCTTGACAGCTCGTATGCTGCATGCATAAGATAGCAGTAAAGAACAATGCATTTTTTGTGAAATTTCCGTCGATTCCGGCAAGTAGAAGTATATTTACGCAGGAACAGAGTTAATGCATAGGGTTGAATTGAATAACACGGAGCGACATCGCTCGCTGCTATACTGCTCGTCTTCAGATCTAAGATAGGAGAAAGATATCAGCGTAATAAAAAGCAAGAAGGCTAATCCGATTATATGGCAGAGAGAGGAAGGGACACGCGGCAAACAAGACGAGGGGAACTGTTGCAAATGAGAGAATATTGCACACCGTGTATGAGAGAATATATGCAAGGCATGAAGAGGAGGATTAATGACTCTTTGGTCACAAATTTACACAAAGATAGCCCTCAAGTAGTAAGCAAGACATGAAGGGGATCAGTGGCTCTTAGGTCACAAACTTTGCCTGAGGATGAGCTCAGTGGCAGTGTGCTTAGAGCGCTACTTATGTTGTCTGAAGGCCTTAGGGTTGCTTCCTAGTCACGGAGGTGAAATCTTTCGACGCTCGCGATTGCAACGCAGTGTTTCTGACATTCACAATTTGCTGCGAGGGCAATGACTTAGCTCTTCTTCTCATGAATTACTCTACCTTTCTTTAAGGCATAGTGCTATTGAAATGTACATAGCTTGAGCCTTGAGATAAAGGGTTAACCAGCAGTAGGGATGCCTAGGAGTTGTAGATGTCAGTGAGTCTTTCGTCTCTAAACTCCATATAGTTGGCAATTTGTGGTCGACTGGAGCTGCGCAACCTCTTGGTCTCAGTGGGTATGTATCTACAACACGAACCACTGTGGGTGGATTTGCTAATAGGGGTTGTTGTTGCTGTGTCTACTCATAACTGCGGTCCCCATCAGGTGGGGGCTCCAGAGGGTGGAGCGAGATAGTCGTAAGATGGGTATGAAGAAGAATAGAGATGCCAAGGGGGCCTCCCAGAGATGCGAAGGAGTGAGGACTATCGGAAGGGAGATGCAAGATTCTAGTCGAAGAGTGCGGCTAAGGCGATATTAGTTAGGTTTTGCCCCAATAGTATTAAGTAAAGCATTACGAGGTTTGAACTTCATGCAAAGAAACCCAATAAGCAATAAAGAGTTGCAGAATAACCGTGATAATATGAAATAGGTGGAAGGTAAGCGATATTTCATGAAAAATATGAATTATTGAGAGGGGTTTATGACTTGAGAGTATAATACATGGTACCACCTCAAGCATGGAAGGTACCGCACAACCTCCAACAGCACTACCATCTCCTCCTGAAGATGACTACAGAGGTAGTCGAAACGTTGAGGCCAACATTGGAGAGCTACTGCACAGCATCGCCAATGACGATTGTGTAAAATGTTTTCGAGACCTAGAAAGGGTTAGTAAATGTATTATTACCACTGAGTTCTCTGTGGCCTTCAATAAAACTTGCATAGCTGAAGAGCTGCTTCCAAACTACACTAATATGTATATATGGAGTATGTAGCCTGTCTCGCATTTAAGCATTGTGTAGTGTTGGCATGAGTACTCATAAGCCGTGCATGGTAACCATCTCCTGCAGAAGATTCCAGGATTAAAAAGAATAACGGGCCGGATGTGGCCAGCGGGCCGTAGTTTCCCCACCACTGCTGCTCTACAGGCTCCTGATAAATACTCATGAACTGTACATGGTAACCGCCTCGTGCAGAACATCTCACCTTAGAAGTTCCAATTTCGTCATAAATTATCGGTAAACCGTGTATGGTAACCGTCTCGTTTAGAACATCTTACCTAAAAAGTCCCAATTTCGCCATGAATTACCCGTAAACCGTGCATGGTAACCATCTCGTTTAGAACATCTTACCTAAAAAGTTCCAATGTCGCCATGAATTACCCGTAAACCGTGCATGGTAACGATCTCGTTTAGAACACCTTACCTTAAAAGTTCCAATTACGCCATGAATTACCCGTAAACCGTACATGGTAACCGTCTCGTACAGAACATCTCACCTTAAAAGCTCCAACCTCGTCATAAATTGTCGGTAAACCGTGCATAGTAACCATCTCGTGCAGAACATCTTACCCATAAAGTTCCAATTTCGCCATGAATTACCTGTAAACCGTGCATGGTAACCATCTCGTTTAGAGCATCTTACCTAAAAAGTTCCAATTTCGCCATGAATTACCCGTAAACCGTGCATGGTAACCATCTCGTTTAGAACGTCTTACATAAAAAGTTCCAATTTCGCCCTGAATTACCCGTAAACCATGCATGGTAACCGTCTCGTGCAGAACGTTTCGCATTAAAAGTTCCAATTTCGCCATGAATTACCCGTAAACCGTGCATGGTAACCGTTTCGTACAGAACATCTCACCTTAAAAGTTCCAATTTCGCCATGAATTACCCGTAAACCGTGCATG